>CM053502.1:6962272-6977301 GCA_028627145.1 Eidolon dupreanum
CAGTGGGTCCTGCAAGGTGAGTCTGTGGCCAGGGCATGTTTCACTGATTTCTCCTCTCGTCTTTATCATTTCCTTCCTTCTACTTTCTTTGAGTTTAATTGGCCGGTTTTTTTTCCTAGCTGGAAAAGGAAGCTTTCTCTTCCTAACATATATGTTTAAAGCTCTAGCAATTCCCTAGAACCACAGCTCCACTAGCCCCGTGCAGGTTTTAACGGGCTGTATTTGTATTACCCTTCACTTCAAAATATTGTCTCATTTCCATTGTGATTACTTCTGCGACCCATGGGTTCTTTAGAAGTGTGTTGCCTAATTTCCAAACGTTTGGGGGTTGACTAGTTATCATTCTGTTATTAGCTCAAACTTTAATTGCACCATGCTCAGAGAACGGGGGAGGGGGTGATCTGTAAAAAGTGAATAGGGGTTGTTTTACTGGAAGTGGGAGTCCCCCAGGACCGATCCCCCCACACTCCCTACTCCAAGAACTGTCTCTTCTTGTTCTGACACCTCCTTCTTGGTGGGTGGGCGGGGGGGTGTCTTGCTGGTCCTTCCCCAGGGTCCTGACTTCGGATATGTAACCCGGGAAATCCCATTCGCGGGCGCCTCTGGCCTTGACTCCTTCGGCAACCTGGACGTCAGCCCGCCGGTCACCGTGGGCAGCAAGGCGTATCCCCTGGGCCGCATTCTCATCGGCAGCAGCTTCCCCAAGTGAGAGGCCAGGGCTGGGGCGTGGCGGAGGGCATGGGGCGCCAACTGTAGCATCCGGCCTCACACCCCCTCCCCTTGAGCACAATTCTCCAGTCTGAAAAGAGGTCTTAACTTCCTGCACAGAGTCCTAAAACCAAAGACTCAGAGACCTGGAACCTTTGATTCGAAAGGTCGCGGAATCCTAGGAGAAAATTAGTGCCCACGGTCTTTTGGCCTGCCTACTATCTTATAAGCTTTGTTACCAACATTAACTACATATATAGCAGAAGGCCTCACATAAAAACCCTGATTTCTGGCTTCTTTTGAAAAATTGGAAAAGTTAGGGAGGAGATGTACAATCTGGTGCAGAGGAGGAGATGGACTGCTGACCTCTCCCGGTAGGAGGTCAAAGCAGCCGCTGTCCTGGCAATAGCTTGAAGGGCCCAGAGGTCACCACAAGCTGCAGGTGAGTCAGTGGCGTGAGCGAGTGGCTGGTCAGGATACCAAGGCAGAAGAGCCCGGGGCCTCTAGACAGTCACTCTGCGATGGAGAGAGTCCTGAGAGGAAGGAGCACAGACTTTGGAATATTGATGAACTTGGGTTTGAGTCCGGGATCTGTTACTTACTTGTCACATGATTTGGGATTTATAACCTAACCAGGGCTTACCACAGTGCCTGACACATAGTTAAGTGCTCAATTAATTCATTTAAAACTATTTATTGCATGCCTATTATATGCTAAGCACTGCTGAAGGCACTGAGGATATATCAGTGCACAAAAAAGTTATGTAATTAAATGAACAAGTTTTTTACATGTTATACTTCAGTTTCCTCATCTGTAAAATGGGCTTATTAAAAACCCCGGTTCTTGCTATATAACCAGACTTCCCAGGGATAAAGGGTTCACGTCAAGTATGGTTTAGCTGGCCCCCCAGTAGTAGGTCTGCTTTGAAGCAGGTTGGAGCTCGTTGATGACCCATGTGCCACAAACATAACGCTTCGCCCAGGTCCTCATTTAATTTTTACAACACTTGCATGGAGTTGAAAGGATTGTAACCCCATTTTACAGATGTGGACGTTGAGGCTCAGAAAAGTAAAGTGAATGCACTCACGTATTCGTTCATTTAACAATTCAATAAATATTTATTGAGACTTTGCTCATGCCAGGTCTAGGGCCCAGTGCTTAGGATCAAAGGAATGTTCTGGGAGCTCCCAGGCTCACAGCAAGGACCCCAGGTAGGAAGTCTGGGTAGGAAGGCGTGGGGTCTCCAGTGCAGCTGTGCCCCCATGCCATTGACCATTGTATTCAAAGCGGGAACAAAGCCCTTGGTAAACAGATGGGGCCCTGAGGCTTAGCGGCTACTGCCTGAGACCACACAGCAAGTTAGCAGTATCGTAAGAACCCAGGTCTCCTCTGTGGGCCCCAAACTAAAATTTAACACCCAGGCTGCTGTCCCGGGTTCCTGTCTTGGCCTCTGACCTCAGCAGTGAACAAAACAGACCATCTCATACATTCTAGCAGGAAGGAACAGACAATTAGCAAACATAATCAATAAGTGAACGATCTAGCATGTTAGATGAAGAAAGCCTTGGCGAGAGGTTGACATTTAAACAAAGCTCTGAAGGAAATGAGGAGGTTAAAAAGATGTGGCTACTTGGGAGGAGAATGGGCGTGGGAGTGGAGACAGCCAGTGCAAAGGCCCTGAGGCAGGAGTGTGCTGGAGACATCAGAGGAACAGCAAGGAGGCCTGTGGGGCTGGAGCAGAGTGAGCAAGGGAACAGAGTGAGAGCAAGGGGACAGTGAGCAAGGGGACAGAGCCCAGGTTATGACCTGGACCTGTGATTTGTACATATATCCTAAGGTTATCATGAGGATTAAAAAAGATACTTAGTATGAGGAGCCTCAAGCAGGCACACAGAAGGTACTCAACAAATGCCCCGTCCATTCTCCATGCTCTGCTCCCCACATTTAAAACAATCTTTGAACAATTCTGCCTCCTGGTGGTGACGTTGAGGTAACTCAAGAGACCAAGTCTGATGCCTCCCAGGGCTGGAGTCATCGGTCCATGCCCCGGCCACCAGGCAGAGGGCTGCAGAGTGTCCCTGGGAGGGACACTCTTCCTCAACCTTAAATGTTTCTGATTCCTGCCAATTTCTTCTCATGAACAATTTCTAAAGTCTAGCTTTTCTCTACCAACTATTTTCTAAGAAGTCTTTAAAGATTGCCAGCACTATATTAAAATAACAGAAGTAAAAGAAAATATTTTCCATGATCCCGTCTCAGAAATCAAAGCAGCGTTGTCATGTGTCACTGCTTGTCGGGTCTTCTGTCTGGTCTTTGTCTATGACCTATTTGAGCTATATAGACCATGGACTATCATAGTGTTCAACAGCATTAATATCATTCACAAATATTTTTTAAGGACTACTAAGATTACAGCAGTGGATGCAGAAAAGAAACTCCCAGCCCTCCTAGGGCTTCTATTTTAGTGGGATGCCAGCCAATAAACAGGGCACAGTCAGGAAAGGCATCAGCAGTGCCCAGGGCTGGCAATGAGAGGGCAGCATCACCACAGGGCCACCGGGTCATTGCCACTCACTGTCAGACTGGGCCACCTTCCCATGGCCATCCTCTTTCTTCTCTTGGAACAGTTTGAGGCAGACACTGGGGCTAGCCAGGAGCAGCCGGAAGCCCTGGCACAGACAGAGGGAGAACGGCTCAGGGTTCAGGTGCCCCCTAGGTGCAGGCACCCCCAAACTCAGGAGGGCTCCGAGTTCAGAGGCCAGATCATGAATGGGACCCCCCTCTCCCCTCGCTCCCCCTGACCAGGCACAAAGAACTCTCAGCAGTCCCCCAATCCTCCAAGCTGGTTTATGCCTCCAGGCCTTTGACCATGACCTTGTCCCTGCCTGGAGGCCCCTCCCCACTTTGTCCACCAGGACACCCAGCCTCTTCTCTTAGGCTGCTTTACTCTCTGAGGGCTGTGCCCTCCCGAGCCACCTCTGCAAGGTGGTGGAGCCCAGTGGTTAACATGCTGGCCCAGAGCCCACTGTCTGGGTTTGAATATCAAGTGTGCCAAATAGTGACCATATGCTGCAGAGAAAAATAAAGCTGGGAAGGGAGTTGAAGAATTGTTGCAATTTTCAAAGGCCTCATAGAGAAAGATGGTGACATTTGAATTAACCTTGAAAAAAGTGGGAGAGTAAGCCATGGAGATATTGGGAGTGGGCGACAATTCCTGGTAGAAGGAACAGCATGTGCAAAGGCCCTGAGGCAGGAATGTGCCTGGTATGTTCAAGGGACAGCAGGAGGCCAGCATAGCTGGAACTGAGCAAATAAAGAGAAGAGTGGCAGAAGGAGGATCACCAGGATTGGTGGGTCCATTCAGGTCATTGTGAGGACTTTGACAGTGAGAGTGATGTGAGTATTTTGTCTGAAAGAGGGACGTGCTCTGACGTTTAAAAGCCTCGCCCTGGTTAGCCTGCAGAGGAGAAAGGGAGAAAGCAGAGAGACTGGGGAAAGGGGCAAGCCACAGGATTATTTAGGTATTTAGGTGAGGGAAGGATCGATCACAGGCCAGGTGGTGACAGAGGAGGAGCTGGAGAAGGGCTGGATTGTGTTCTGCTTAGGGCTGGAGAGTTCATCCATATGTCCTTAAACTGGGCAAGCAAGAATTATGTGATCCCTTTTTGTATAGGGAAAAAATCTCTATACAGATAGTATATATGTCTGTGTTTGCACATGGTTATGTGTGCCAGGGAAAGGTAGAAAGTGCCTAAAGCATAATATATTGTTCTGACTTTGGACAAGGCACCCCCTTGAACTTTCTAGGCCTCAGCTGCCTCATCTGGGAAATGGGGACATAGCCCTTGCCTGGGGCAGCGTCGGAGTCCCTGCATACACAAGCAGCTTTGGTTGATGTCTCCTCCCATGGTTCTGGGACACCAGCTCCCATGCCCCTGTTGCCTGTTCTAGGCCACCTCACTCCCCACCCCACCCCCACCGCCTCCCCTCTCTCTGCTAATAAAGAATGGCTTGAAAATGCCCAGACCTCATTTTGGAAACTTCTGGGGATCAGACAGTGATCCCCAAGTGACTGGGACAGGGGTTCTCTTGAACATGAATTGGCTGAGATGCCCTGTCTACACGCAGGTTCCGTATCCTCAGATGCGCCACGTCCTCAGAAACTCTGAGGTGTGGGCCCTGAATCCGACCCCCGCACCCTCAGGTCACCACGAGCTGATGCCTGCTCTCTCCCTCTCTCAGGTCAAGTGGGCGTCAAATGGCCAAGGTGGTGCGTGACTTCCTGAAGGCCCAGCAGGTGCAGGCGCCTGTGGAGCTGTACTCCGACTGGCTCTCTGTGGGCCACGTGGATGAGTTCCTGAGCTTTGTGCCCACCTCTGACCAAAAGGTGCGTCCCCTCTCCTCCTGCCTGAGCCACCTCTGCCCCTGCTTGAGCTGATGGGATGAAACAAGGCAAAGCCACTTGAACTACCAGAACTACACCTGCGTCCATAGTGAGCTCAGAGTCAGTGTGTTAATCAGCGAGGGCTTCCTGGAGGAGGTCAGAGCCAGGTCAGGAGGGTGCTCATTGGCTCACTACTCATACACTCATCCTCACACTCACTGGGTGTTTGTTCTGATCCAAACCTCTCAGCCAAGACCCAGAAATGACACTGGTAATAATTGATAACATTTACTGAGCATCTACTATGTATGCATGCCTTAATTCCTTTAATCCCCACAATGTGGGTACTATCATCATCGCCCTCATTTTACAGATGAGGAAACTGAGGCTCAGAAGGGCAATTAACTGGTAGGGTAAGATCAAAACTCAGACAGTGGGCTCTGGGCCAGCATGTTAACCACTGGGCTCCACCGCCTTGCAGAGGTGGCTCGGGAGGGCACAGCCCTCAGGGAGCAAGCAGCCTGGGAGGGGAGGCTGGGTGTCCTGGTGGACAAAGTGGGGAGGGGCCTCCAGGCAGGGACAAGGTCATGGTCAAAGGCCTGGAGGCATAAACCAGCTTGGAGGATTGGGGGACTGCTGAGAGTTCTTTGTGCCTGGTCGGGGGGAGCGAGGGGAGAGGGGGGTCCCATTCATGATCTGGCCTCTGAACTCGGGGCCCTCCTGAGTTTGGGGGTGCCTGCACCTAGGGGGCACTTGCGCCCTGAGCCATTCTCCCTCCTTCTGTGCCAGGGCTTCCGGCTGCTCCTGGCTAGCCCCAGTGTCTGCCTCAAACTGTTCCAAGAGAAGAAAGAGGATGGCCATGGGGAGGCGGCCCAGTTTGACGGTGAGTGACAATGACCCGGTGGCCCTGTGGTGACGCTGCCCTCTCATTGCCAGCCCTGGGCACTGCTGATGCCTTTCCTGGCTGTGCCCTGATTACCAGCCCCTTGTCTGCAGATCTCTGAGCTCAGAGCCCGAATCACTCATTCTCCTGACTCCCTCCCATGGGAGCTAAAGACGAGGGCTCTCTCTTCCTTGGGCCAGGGAAGGGAAGCCTGGAAACCCACCGATTGCCCCAGGCATGTGCAAGAGGCGACTTCCTCCATTTAAAGGGTGGTTCTCGGCCACACTCCAGGAGAGGGAAAGGAACAGGAAGTAGCAAGCACTCCCACCTGTCAGTCTGTGCTGGGCACCTTCACATTCTTGCCCCTTTGCACTCCTGCCCCCCACCCCGCCCTTATTCATTTTCACAAAGGAGGAAAGTGAGGTTCAGAGAGAAGGGGCTTGCCCAGGGCTACGCCACAGGGAGAAACAGAGATGCGGGGCTGAAGGAGGCAGGGGTGAGAAGCCAGGTGGATGGTCAGGGTCTCTGCGGACCCTCCTCTGGGAACTGACAGACCCTCAAGGGCCTGGGTGGGCCCCTTGAACACGCCCCCTTCCCACTCCAGACCTCAGTGCCCTCACCTGAGGAACGGAGCATTGGAAAGGAGGCGGAGTAGCCTGTGGCCCCAACAGACCTGGGTTCAAGTTTTGGTCTTGCTCCTTGCGGGCTGTGAGATTGCTGTGTGTTCTGAACCTCTCAGTGACTCGGTTTCCTCTTCTCTAAATTGGGGGTGATAATTAACCCTACTAAGCATTGTTTTAAAGGTTAATAGTAAACTCAATAGTGGGCCCAGAGCAATGGTGGATGTTTGATAATGGTAGCTATACTGTAATTATTAGGCCCTGAGCCCAGGAGTTCCTTCCCAAGCAGTCTTTAATCCATCTCCAGGATTTCCTGGCAGCCAGAGCCTAGTCCATCAGGGTTTCCAGTCTCTGGCTTTCTCCATCCTGGTTTTAGACCCAGGCACTGAGGTGGGAGGAAAATCATGGTCCGGATCATGCAGCCCCAGGCCCGAGGTGCCCCTGGGCAGTGCTCCCTGTACTGTCCTTTCTCTTTCAGGGTTAGAACACCAGATGAAGAGAAGCATTAATGAAATGCTGGAGGACAGAAGCCTCCGGAGCGACAGTCTTTATGTACAGGTGAGGGGCCGGCCTGCTGCTTGCTCTTGGGGGTCCCCGACCCTCCGGAGGGAACTGCTGGGGTCGGAGTGGGGTACGGGGTTCAGGGTTCAGCCGTGCGCCTCCAGCTGTCCTGGAGGCTGCTGAAACCTGTTCCCAAGCCCCTGCCCTTGGGAACCCACAGTCTGATGGAAGAGACATGGCCTTGCCAGTCTGATGAGGGAGATTTTGCCATGCTCTGGGGAAATGATGGGTTTCTGGAAAGCAAAACTGAATTCTGAGAAGTCTGGTGAGATGAGAGAGGAGTAGTAGAGAAATGGGGCCCTGGAGGGGGGGTGAGGGCTGGGGTGGCGGGGAGTCAAGGAGATCTGGAGCGGGGTCTCAGGAAGGGGCAGGGCTAACGCCTGCGCATGCCCGGGGCAGGGCGTGGGCAGAGGCCGCGCTCAGTAAGGCCGAGGAGGGTCCCTGCTTCTCCCCATCCGAGCTGGCACTTTCTTCTAAACGGATGAGATGGGCTGGAGCATGAGCACGCTGTGGCTGGGACAGTTTAGTCTAGTGGCAAGGACTCCGGAACCAGAAACTGCCGGAGTCCAGACTCCCGCTCTGCCACTTCCCAGCTCTGAGCCCTTGGGCAGGTCACTTGAGCCCATCTGGGGCTAGCAGTGGCTCAAAGACCAAAGGAGCTAAGGGCAAAGAGGGCCTTGCTCAGTGCCCAGCACACAGTAGGTGTTCAGCAAGCGTTGTTAGATCCTCACTTGCTCCCTGCCCCTCCCCCTCCCCCAGAAATGCATCGACTGGAACCGGGAGATGCTGAAGCGGGAGCTGGGCCTGACCGAGCGGGACATCGTGGACATCCCTCAGCTCTTCTTCCTGAGGGGATCCTACGCGGAAGCCTTCTTCCCCGATATGGTGAGAGCGTGGACGGAGGACCAGTCATTTCCTGTCTCTGGGGCCTGGCGGGGTCCTGGTGGGGGGTCAGCTGGGCTCCAGGGCACCTGGCTTAGTGTCCATGTGGCCAGATATAGAACATCTCCATCCCTGGTTTTCAACCGGAGTGACATCGCCACCCAGGGCTTTTTGGGGTGCCACACCGAGGGAGTGCTCCTGGTATCCAGGGGGCAGAGGTCAGGGATGCTGCCAGCCATTGAAGGCCCACAAGCAGCCCCCACACTCAGGGCCTTTTTTTCCCAAGTGGAAAGAGGAAATGTGGTTTGGTTCCAAATATTTCGGGCTTCCGTTTCTGGGCCTCAGCTGCCTGCTCTGTTCCCCAGTGGGGCTCCCGAGTGGGTCAGGCGGTGGCAGCCTCCCCGGCTGTCATTAACTTGGGCACCTGACAAGCAGATGAGCAGATTGTGAGCTCACTGGCGTGGCCCCTGGGAGGGGTGTGAGTGATGCTGTCGGCTTGGTCCTGGCCAGAGTGCCCATTAACCCCCTGGGAAAGGATGCCGGGGTGTCGGCAGCCGTGAGGGGTGGTCCCTCAGGATGGGAGACCATCCCTCTTCAGCCTGATGCCTTTAACTAGAATCCTCATCATTGGACAAACCGAGGGTTGGAGAGAATGCTAGGGTCCACATGCCGATTAGAGGCAGAGGTATGGGGGTCCTGAGAGAGACTCAAAGGCAGGGTGTCTCTGCCTTGGCTCTACTGGTACTTGGGGCTGGATACTTTCTTTATTGTGAGGGGCTGCCTTGTGCATCATAGATGGTGCAGCATCCCTGTCCCCTGCCCACTAGATGACAATAGAGCTCCTCGGTTAACAACCAAAAGTGCCCCAGGGGCAAGATTGCCCTTGGATGAGAAACACTGTTCTAAGACAGTGCTGTTAGAAGTTTGTGGGATGATAGAAATGTTCTGTGTCTGTGCAATATGACACGGGAGCCGCTGAGCCACACGTGGCTACTGAGCACTTGAAATGTGGCCTGTGTGGCTAAGGAACAAAATTTTTACTTTTATTTAATTTTAATTTCGATAGTCACATGTGGCTAGTGGCTACTGTATTAGACAACGAAGCTCTAAGGGGCAACCTGGCTCTGGTTCTGGCTGAGGTTTGGGAGGAAGGCCTGGGCTGGTGTCCATGACCTTGGCCATCCCACCTTGGTCTGTGGCCTTGCCCACACTTGAGGGAAGCCCCCTCCACAATACACACCCCTCTGTGGGAGTGTCCCAGCCCTAGTCTGAGCCCTGCTGAAAGATGTTCTCACTAGAAGGGCCCTTGGGGAATGCTAAGTTAACTCCCTCATTTGTCATATGGGGAAACTGAGGCCCTCGGAGGAGAGTGATGGACTTGCCTGAGGTCTTCCAGTGAGCAGTGGGCTGGCCTCAGTGTCCTGAGTCCTCATATAGGAGGAAGCCCACCTGGGCTGGCTCTGGTCCTAAATCTGGAACCTGGCTCCTCTCCCTGACCTTGATCCCTCTACGTACTCCACTCCCACCCCAGGATGTTCTGGCCTATTTGTGGACAACTAGGTAGCTCAGGGCCAAGGCCATGGGACTGACCCTATGGGACCCTCCAGCTTCATTTTGGTCCCAGTCTGGATGGCCGTGCAGGGCAGACTAAGGGTGAGGGATCAGGGCATGGAGAACATGAGGGCATAGAGTCCAGGGCAGCCCACCCCACATCCAGATGACCCAGCACCGCCCTTCAGACTGTAGGTCCAGAATGTCCCTTTTGAACACAAAGGGCAACTTTCTGGCCATCAGTCTTGGGCTAAGGTTTCCTCTTAGAAACCTCCACACCTTCTACCCTTTCCCAGCATTAGGGCCCCCAGCTAGGGAAGCAGAGGTGCTACCAGAGATAAACCAGATACCTCCCCAAGGGCTCCCAGGCCACTGCCCCAACTCCTCAACCCCCAGAGGGCCTCAATGCTACATTCTAGCAGAGGATAAATAGCCCAGGTTTTGGTGTGAGTCAGACCCAAACGAGATTTTAATCTCCCCCTTCTCTGACTGTGTGTCCAAGCCATAGCCTCAGAGGGAGGCTATGAGGTTTAGTGATGCTGTATCTGGCACACAGAAGATGCTCAGTAAATGGTAACAATTATCAGGGCTTCCAGGGACAGCTGAGTAAGTTGCGTACTGCATGAGTGCACCACACCGACAAGGACACTCACATCACAGACTTGTAGATGTGTGCATTTGTTGTACAAGTTTCTGACAGGTGATGCTAAAATCTCATTCTAACCAAGTGGTTATGACAATTTTCTGATAGAAGAAAGTGTTGGAGGAGGCAGGGGTGACTTTAATTCAAATAAAGTGACCATGTATGTTACCAGCAGCCCTCCTTTGATTAATTCTGTCTTTCAACCATGAATCTATTTCTTCTATGCTTCCGTAGATCTTCATTCTTGAGCGAGCCCTAGCCCTGGTGGCCCAGTGATGCAGGCAAGGATGAGACAGGCCCTGGGAATGGGTCTGCCAGAGCCAGGGTCTAGAAGGGGCCCCCATGCGTACAGTGTCCACAGCCAGCCAGGCCCTCCCTGTTGCCTTCTCTTTTCTACAGGTCAACATGGTGGTTTTAGGCAAGTACCTGGGCATCCCCAAGCCCTTCGGGCCCATCATCAACGGCCGCTGCTGCCTGGAGGAGAAGGTGCGGTCGCTGCTGGAGCCGCTGGGCCTCCATTGCATCTTCATCAACGACTACTTATCCTACCACAAGCTGCTTGGGGAGATCCACTGTGGCACCAACGTGCTCCGGAAGCCCTTCCCCTTCAAGTGGTGGCACATGGTTCCCTGAGTCTACTCCCCGCCCGCTGTCTTCTCTGCCCGCCTGCCAAGGAACCCCGCCCGAGTGAGAGTGAGGAAGCTCTCCCGGGCATCCATCCTCTTGGAGAGCCTTGGGCACATCCCCCTGAGTATCTGCAAACGTGCTGGGCACTGAAGCACCAGGACCCAGGGATGGACACCACGCGTCCTTGCCCCTGGCGTGGCCTGCCCAGCCCGAGGACTGCCCTCATTCCTCCCTCTCTTCTTCATCTACACTCCCAGAGGTTCTGGAGATCGACAGCCCTAGCACGTTCGAGGTTGGCAGTGCGTGGCCTTGTCAGTGCCCCGTTTTAGATTTCTCCCCCTAGTCCTGACATTCCCTTTGGGTTTACACCAGGAATGGGGCCCAGGGGGCCTGGGCTCTGGTGTGAGGGCCCTGGGTCTTGGCCACCTGTGGCTCTTGTAAGACAAGGCAGGGGGACCCCAAGCACCTTCTTTCCTCTACCAACTATCTTCTCCTGCAGGGGACCCCAGGCCGTGACCTCCCCACACCATCAGCCATATTTACATAGGCAAATAAGAACAGGAAAACCCAGCTTCAGAGGGCCTACTTTAAAAAGAAAAAAAAAAGGCAACAAAAACCCTTTAATACTTGACTCTGTCCTCAGAAGGGTGCTTGTTACCTGTTTGAAAGGCCTGTAATTAAGAGTGCTGGCTGCTTCCGCCTGGAAAATGCTGTGAGGCCGAAGTGAGGCCTGGGAGGGCACACAGAGCAAGGCCTGGCAGGAGGGGAGGAGGCCCGGATGGCAAAGAAGGCTGAGGCAAGGGGACAAAACCTGGGGCCTGGCTTCTGTGTCCTAGGGCTCCTGGGCTTTGGACTCTGGACCCTAGATGTGAAGGTGGCTAGCTGTTCCAGATGTGCAGGGAGTGGAGGCCCAGAGGTTAGAAGAGGGTGCGGGGGGCCATTAGGTTATCTCTGAAGGTGGGGTTTAATTTCCTTTAATTGTCTCTAATTATTCCTCTTCCTTCTGCAGGCAGTGGGAGGGGAGGCTCGCCTGGTTTCTCTCAGCAAGCTGGAGACCCTGTGTGTAGCTTGGGTTTCACCTGTGAGTAAACCCCATTGGCAGCCCTGTGTCCCTTCCCATAGAAGGGACTATGGAGCTGCCATAGGGGTTAATAGTCTGGCCCTGGGTGAGGTCACTGAGACCTGCATAGGCAGGCAGGCTTGGCCAGTGAAGGGCAAGAGAGGGCCCCTGGCCCAGATAGGAATGGCCACTGGGGAGCTGGCCTGCTCCCCACACTGCCTGTGGGGCCATGTCAGGACCTCAGCCCCTGGGCCTTCATCTTCTGGGTTTTCAGTGGCCCCTCATGAGTCATAGATTGTCGTGAGACCTAGACTGATCCAGCTGCCGTTAAACTCTTTTAGCCTTAAAACACTTAGTAATCAGAAGCTTACATGGAAATGCAAAGCATGAAACTGATAAAAACGGAACTGCTCTGGTTTAAGGTGGTAGGGGCACCACCTCGACTTCCAGAAGGCTCTCTGGAATCCCATTTGCAAGCCCATGGTCTAACCTGCTCACTCTCTGATTATAATCGTGAGGACGCCTAGACTGAGCCAAGAGGAGAAGGAAGCTCTTCAGGGGCCAAGGGTGTGTGGTGGACCAGGCTGGACCAGGAAAAGGATGGAGAGACGAGGCGGCATCGCAGAGAGATGGGGGTGGGGAGCACATCTTCTAGAGTGATGCTGTGTGATAAGTGCTGGAATTGCTGTCGGGGCTGTTGGGAGATGCTGCTGTCCCCTGTGAGAATATTCTGGGTGACTGGTCACCTCTTTTCTGATTAATAAAAATGTCGACATGCATTTCTTCAAGTGGCTGCCTCCCTAACTTCTTTTTGTTGGGCTGTGGGGAGGAGGGATAAAAATGAGGGGGCCTGGCTTCCTGTGTCACTTCCTATGCACCAGGTCCTTGGCTCAACTTCTGCTGGCCATGGGCAGCTTCTACCCAGCTGGGAGAGCCCCTAGGACCAGTCCTGGGCAGGCAGGCTAATTCAGCAGGATGGCTGGCACATGCCCATTGCCCTGCTGAGACGGCTTTGGGGGGAGGGTGGGTCCCACCTCTTCATTTCTTCTCCCTTTCCTGGGCTATTTTCTCCATCTCTCACAGGACAGGCAAGCTGGGCCCTATTGGCAGAAGTGGGAGTGTCCCCAGCAGGATCAGTGCCCAGGGCCATAGGCCATTATGATTCCCTTTCATTCCTGCCTCTAAAGCCACTATATTACCCAGCCTCAGTGGTCTCATTTCAGGGGCCTGAAAATATTGCCCCTCACATCCTATACACCTGCTGCTGCCTCAGATTGCACCCTTCGACATTCACTCACTCACTTATTCACTTTATTTTGGCTTTTGTTGTGGACAAAGAAGCAAGAAGTTTTTGCCATTAGTCATTGACACTTTAGTCTGAGTGAACCACAGATCTCTTTCTAAAAGCTGATATTAACTGGGAAGAGGGGAAGAAGGCATGGGTCTACTGCCAAAGGGAATTCAGGGTTCTGAGCAGGAGGCTAGTCCTGCCCCCAACACAGTGGGCCAGTGTCCGGGGGAAGCCCCCACTTTCTGCATCTATGCCCCAACTGTGCATACAAGCAAGTTAAGGAGACTGCCCGGGACTTCCTCTTGAGCTCTAACTCTTATCCAGAACTGAGTTAGACGCTAAGCCATTTTACAGCCCCAAAAGTGAAGCTAACACTGGACCCAGCAACCCAGCAGCTCTCCTTAAGAACATTCTTCCCAGAAACTGAGATATAGGAGCACCTGTCTTAGAACCCTGCTGAGATCCTTGAACTGTGCAAGTGCTTCAGCTGGGGACTCTGGAAAGAGGGTCCTGGTCCCTCCCTGCCTCAAATCGTCAGCACCGCCAGGGAGAAGGGAGGAGACCTCTATTCAGCGCCTTCTAAACCTCCCCAGGCAGGGCGTGTCCCCGCCATTATTTCTGCCAGGGCTGGTGGTTAGCCACATTTTCTATGGATGAGGAAATCCAGGCCCTGAGAGAGAGGACGTAACCCTTCAGACCACAGCCATGCATGGTGGAATCTGGATCGAAACCCAAGACTCCTCTCCCCAGAACCCTTGCTCCTGCTGTTTCAGGCGCCTGAATGCCCCCTCTGGCCTCAGTTTCCCCACCTGAAAAGTGAGCCTTCTTACTCTGACAATCGAAGCTCCCCCTGGCAGGAGAGGGTTTTCACTCTCATCACTTACTCTTCTGGAGACTTCTGGCATTTAATAATCATAACAATAACAACAATATTCATAATAAAATAATGCCAAGCTCTGTACTACACCTCTTCCCACGTTGTTCCATTTAAGCTGCAGAACAACTATTTATCAGATGTGAAAAGTGAAGCACAGAGTAATTAAGTGACTTGCCCCAGGCCACCCAGCTGAGGCAGGGCTGAAATCCAGTTCTGCTGTTAAAATCCAGCCTCTTTCAAAAAGGCTGGTGTTTCTCAACATGTGTGAAAATGCTTTGGGGTGCTCGTGAAAAATCCAGGCTGCACCCCTAACCCATCACATCATTTTGGAGGCTGGGCCCAGGAATCTGCATTTTACTAGCTGCCCCCGCAGGATAGAGAAGCTCCCCATTTAAGTGTATTATCTTGGAAAATGCAGGAAAAGGGGATAAGGAGAATGAGTGTGGAACTCGAGGAAGGCAGAGTAATAACTCACATCTCTGCACCCCCACAAGGCCCTGGTGCCCTGGTGCCAGGCCTGGCCAGGTACCTGTGGCAACTTGTTCCCCTTTAAAACCAGAAATTAACTCCTTCAGTGCTGAGGCGGGAACAACAGGTTCATATGCAAATGTAAGGTTTTTCCCAGCCAATCCTGAGCTCCTGACTCTGGGAAGGGGCTGGGTTTCCAGGACTGCAGCCAATGAGTTAGCACCCCAGGTTGGAGGGGCAAGGCCAGGGTCTTTTAAACCACATGCCAAGAGGTATGTGGAGTAGTGTTGGGTTTTGTGGCCCAAGCCCCCAGTCAGCTACCAGCATGTCACTGCAGAGGATAGTACGTGTGTCCCTGGAGCATCCCACTAGCGCCGTGTGTGTGGCTGGCGTGGACACCCTCGTGGACATTTATGGGTAAGAGACAGAGGCCTGGGGATTTGCAGGCCCTTGGTGCTGACCCACCCTGGACT
>CM053502.1:6977801-7012817 GCA_028627145.1 Eidolon dupreanum
CCCGCCCAGGTTCCAGCTGTCTGGGCCTCAGTGGGGATATTGATGGTCATCTTGTCAACCTTTGTGTTTTCAGCCACAGGGGACTGTTTTTGTTTTCCCAGAGGCTGAAACCCTGAGTCCATGAAGGGAGAGGATGGGTTTGGGTTTGCAAGGCAGTGGGGACAGCGCTGGCTACGAGTCCTGGCTCTGCCACTTACTAGTTGTGTGACTTTGGGCGAGTAACCTGTTATCTCTGAGCTTCAGCTTCCTCATCTGTAAAGTGGGGATAATATGGCTATGGGAGCTACCTTCATCACCATTGTCACTGTCATCCCCCTCTCACCACTGAAGGGGAGACACAAGACACAAGGAAAGACCTGACTTCCCTTGGTTCCCAGGAGGGGGTGGGCTCGCACCGAGTCATCCCCGCATGCCCTGGGAGCCAGGCTCCAGTGTTTGTGAGACAGTCTCCCCTTAGCTGTGTTTCTTGGACTTCACTGTGCAGCAGGATGCTTTCAAATGCAGGTTCCGGGGTGCCGCCTGTAGAACTTCTGGTTTGGAATCTATTTTCACCAGGTGAGTCTGAGGCTGACCCTGTGAGGGTGACCAGCTGTCCCGGTTTGCCTGAGACCTTCCAGGTTTCAGCACTGAAAGTCTTGCCCCGCCAGGAAACGCCTCC
Organism: Eidolon dupreanum; assembly: GCA_028627145.1. Taxonomy (NCBI): domain Eukaryota; kingdom Metazoa; phylum Chordata; class Mammalia; order Chiroptera; family Pteropodidae; genus Eidolon; species Eidolon dupreanum. Next base: position 6,978,460 of record CM053502.1, read on the forward strand.
GTCCCTGGCTAACCAGAACCGTTGGTTACCCTGCTGTGTTTCTCCCTTCATTCACCACCTCCCAGGCTGGCCGGGAGGGCTCGATGCTGAACTGCGCTGTGTGTGGACAGCCTTAGCTGGGGAGAACCCATGGCCCCAAGCCACATGCACCTCCCAGGGCTGGGCTGGGGGACACTATTGAGAGCAGCAGGTTGGCAGCTCCGGGTGGTTTGCCTGGAGGAAGAACTTCGTCCAGAGCCTCTGGCCACTTGTCCTCCAGGAAATGGGGAATCCAGCTCTTCCTGTACCTGGCACAGGCCTCCTTCCAGCAGCCACCGCTTTCATCTTCCTAACACACAGCTTCCGTGATGGCGTACGAGCCCTGGATGAGAAGTCTGTAGCCCTGTCTTCTAGTCCCTTCTCTTCTAGTCCCTTCATTTTTCCCAGCAGTGAAACGAGGGCATGGGTTCAGGCGCCCCTGACTTTCGCTCATCCTGAGTGTTTACACACACCCAATCCTTTAATCTTCTCATTATCCCCACTTTATAGATGCTGACACTGAGGCAGAGGGAGGCCACATCACTCCTTCGAGGTCACACTCCTAAGTGAGTGGTCAGGCTGGGATTTGAACCCCAGCCCCAGAATCCACAGGGTCCACAGGCTTAACCACCTTGCCGCAGCTCCATCGTGTTGCCCCTCCTGTTCAAGAACCATCGCTGGCTCCCCATTACATAGGAGTGAAATGAAAACATGGTCCGGCTTGAGTTTAAACTTGACCTCCTAAGCCTCCATAGAGAAAACGCCTTCCCCTCAGATGTGTCTCCTCCTTGTCTTTGGTTCACCTGCCTTCTCTGGGAGGACTTCACCAGATACCCTAGCCCAGGAGTCCCCAACCTCCAGGACTCGGACTGGTCAGTGGCCTGTTAGAAACCAGGCTGCACAGCAGGAAGTGAGTGGTGGGCGAGCGAGTGAAGCTTCCTCTGTGTCTGCAGCCGCTCCCCAGCGCCAGCATCACCACCTCAGCTCCACCTCAGATTGTCGGGCATTAGATTCTCATAGGAGCAGCGGTCCGTGGTGCCAAAAAGGTTGGGGACTGCTGCCCTGGCCCACCCTCTCAAACTATGTCCAGCTTTCTGTGCCTTAATTTACTTTAATAATCCCTTCCCCCATCCTGGTGGGCAGTTTTCCAAGCCTTTCCTATCAATTATCACATATGAGCCTCGCCATGGCCAGTGATGTTGGCCAAGTGGGGGTCATTACCGCACTTTATAGGCGAGGTTTCTGAGCCCAGGGAGGCTAGTGATTTATTCAAGGTCAGCTGGCTGATGTGTGGCCCAGTCTCGTCTAGGACCCGACTCCTGACTCTGGTCCTGGCACTGCTGAACTCCTGGCTTCTGTGGGCCCCTCCTGGACGAGGGTGCTTCCCCCAACACCTTGCACAGGCTTGGCCCAGGGAGATACAGGAAGCTGAAATACCCCACACTCGGGGGTCTGGGGCCTGGGAACTGGGTGGAGCTTTCATACCAGAAGGACAATCAAAGCTGCTCAGCTTTAGCTTGTGGATGCCTGGGATCCAAGGGCAGCTTGTGGTTGGAGGGAGCACCTTGGAAAGTTTATAGGCCCCCCGGGGGCGCTGGAGGCCAGGTGCCTAGGGAGGTGGGGCTGAGGGAAGAGCTGGAGGGAGGGGGCCCTGGGTATGAGAGGGGCCCTTCTGCCCAGATCTGTCTCCATGTGTCTCTGTCTTTCTGGCTCTACATCTCCCTGGGCCACTCCATGTCTCTTTGTCTCCCTGTCTCTGTGTTTCCGTGCCTCTCCAGATTCTCCATGTTCCCTGATGGGCTGGCCCATCAGCACAGAGGGCACCGCCAGCCCTGGAAATTACAGGCTGTGGGAGGAGGGTTGCCAGATAAAATCTAGGATGCCTAGTTAAATCTGAAATCCAGATAAATAATTAATAATTTGTAAGTATATGTCCCAAATATTGCATGGGGCATACTTGTACTAAAACAATTATTTGTTGTTTACGTGAAATTCAAGTCTGACTGGGCGTTCTGTATTTTTATTTGCTAAACCTGGCAGGAGGAACAGGTGTGTCATTCCCTTGCACCTGATGAAGACATGAGCAGAACACCGGGGTGGGGCCCACCTGGCGGTGCTAGAACTTGGATTTTTGGTTTATTTCTCTTTTTATAAAAATGCCACATTGAGAAGTATCCGAATCATGCTGGTGGAAGAGTGAAGAGGGTGTTTTGGAAGAGGTTTGCTCTCCTCCAGGTGGAGGCGGGGAATGGAAAGGGCCGGGGGTGGAACGACCCGCTGTGCAACCCTGGGGAAGTCTCTTGCCCATCCTGGGCTAAAGCCGCACCACGTGTAAAGGGGCGTAATAATCCCCTCTTGCTGGGGCCACGGTGAGCGTTAGATGAGCCAGTGCTTGGAAAGGCTTAGCCAGGCCTCCCCTGGTAGGAGGGGAGCCTCGAGGGTTCTGATTATCGTTGTCATTACTCTCGGGGACTTAATGGGTGAGACTGTGGGCTCAGGAACCAGAAGATCTGGGTTCGGGTCCAAGTTCTGCCACTTACTAACTCCATGACCTTCGACAAGTTACTTAACCTCAGTTTTCTCATCTGTAAAGTGGAGGCAAGTAATAGTACCTACCTCCCGGGGTTTTGAGAGAATTAATGACGTAATATGCATAAAGAAATGCAAACGGCTGGCGCATCGCAAGAGCTCAACAAGCGTCAGCTACTGTTATCTCCTAGGTGCATGTGTGTGCCGCTTCCTCTACAAAGCCTCTGGTCCCCCTGGCTCACAGTGGCCTCTCCCTACATGGGATCCCGCTGACCTCTGCCCCTGTGGCCCTGAACCCCATCTGTCTGCCCCATGTCCTCAGCTCCCGGGGGGATCGAAGGCTCTGGGGAGAGCGGTGGGTATATCTGCCTCAGCCTGGCAGTGCTCGTGTGTGCAGTGGGCGCCTCACAGGCAATCGGAGGGTGAACAGATGGATTTCCAGCAGGACTCCCAGACTGGCTGGAGTGAGGAAATGTAGTCCTAGAGCCAGAAGACCTCACAGACTTCTTAACCCTACAGTTAATGCTTGGGAAAGTTGCAAGGGAGATGCAAATGAACGCAGAGCCTTGGAATGTGAGAATGTGTATACGTTTGCGTGGTTTGCGTGAAATCCAGGCTTGTCTCTCAGGCGCTTACTGTGAGGATCCGAGAGGCCTGGAGTGGTCAGGGAAGGCTTCCTGGAGGAAGCAAGAGTTTGAGCCAAAGCTCAAGCATCTGAACAAGGGCTTCCCCCTCTAGCACTTCTCACGGCTCTCCCTGTTCTTCCCAGGTCAGTACCGGAGGGCACAGAGATGTTCGAGGTCTACGGGACCCCTGGTGTGGACGTCTACATCTCCCGCAGCAGGGAGAGGGGCCGGGAGCCTGCGGACACCAGGCGGTGGCACTGTGATGAAGGGTTGGAGATCATTGTGGTCATGAACTCTCCCAGCAATGACCTCAATGACAGTCACGTGAGTGGGTCCCCCGGTATGCAGGTGGGGTGGGGAAGCAGTGATCGGGCTCCACAAAGGCCCAGCGCCCTCTCTTTCCCCAGAGTGCAAGGTAGCCTGCCTCTGGAGCCAGCCAGCCATTGTAACTTAAAAACAAAATGTGTGTCTTCTGGCAAGTGGGATACGCATTAGCCCCCTAGGCCTCAGTTTCCCCATCTGGTGAAAATCATAGCACCTTCCTCCTAGCGTTGGTGTGGGGCGAAACATGAGCCAGCATTTGTTCTTTCTCTTGCTTTCCAAGACTTCTTGTGAGAGGAGTTGTCCCAGTTCTTCTGCGTTGGACCTCAGTTTCCCCATCTGTAGGCTGTGGGTTGATTAGGTGATGACGGCCACTCTGAATGAAGGAGAGAAAGCAGGGATCAGGGACAAGGGAGAGATGCTGCTCCCTGAGGAGATCCCCCAGTTGCCTCGCCTCTTCCTAATCCACTCTCTTCCTGTCCCCATGCCCTTCTCAGAGGCACCATGACTCCCATTTCTTTCCTCTTGCTGCTCATTCGCCTAGCAAGAATGAGTGTAACAAACCCGAGCTCTAGGCAATATTCTGGCTCCGAGTCAAGGGACATTTAAAAAGTGGGTGAAATGGGGCGGCCCTTGAGCTTGGCACAGGTGATGCTGCCTTAAAAAGATGGGAACCAGGACTTGGTGTGTGGGCGTGGTGGGTTCACGCTCTATGCCAGGAGCCATGTTTTGGGAAACTGGCCCTTTAAGGGCATAGACCACGTGCCAGGCACTGGGAAGCCATGAGCTCATCCAGCCCACAGTCCTGAGAGGCAGGTCTGGTCCCCATTGCACAGGTGGGGCTACCAAGGTTCAGGGTAACTGTTCTGGGGCCATGAGAGCAGTCAGGAGGAGAGCTAGAATTCAATGCAGACCTGCCTGACACCTGGGGACAGGCTCCCTCCACCGCTCCTGCCTCTGTTCCTATGCAAGTTTCTGAACTGAGCTTCTCCGCTGGGCTCTGTGAGACAGGTCGGGCAGGACTGAGCCTATTTTACAGACAAGGAAGCTGATACCAAGAAAAGGCATGGTTTACCTGAAATCACATGATCTAGTGAGTAGCAGAGTTGGTGAGGGTCAGGTTGAAGTCCCTGGGGCGGTGCGAGAGGACGAGTGGCCTGTGAGGGGACATTTCTGGCTGCCCTGCCAAGCTGGGGGCGATGTGGATGCTTCCCCACTCTGACTTCCTTGGCCCGAGGACCACGGGGATTGAGATGTACCCCCTCTACACCCCCAGCCTTTGGCCAAGATCCAGGTAGTTGTATGTCTGAGGCGAGCATCATTGCTGGGGCTTGACACATGGGGCTCAGTAATTACAGGATTTAGGGGCTCCAGAACCAAGGGGTGAGTGGCTTCCGCAATATCCTAAACGCTCTGGCTGAGAGGAGAATATCAGAGCCAGGTCGTTGAGGGACCCACATCAGGAGAGAATGTCCAAGTGGAGGGCCATGGGTTGAAGGTGGCTTTGATTCATCAGGCTCCGACTGCTTTATGGTCCTCACCTTCTTCAACCCCACCTTTGACAGTTACTGGGTGCTCGCTGTAGGCCAGGCACCATGTTGGCCATGTCACATGCATTCCTTCTTTAATCCTTACAGCCTATAATCAATCCTACAGGGTAGGAACTATTATTATGCGCACTTTACAGCTAAGGAAATTGAGGCCCAGAGAGGATAGTAACTTTTCCCAGGACGTTCACACGTGGCGCATGCAGAATCTGAGCTCTTACATAGTGCCACCTGCCCGCCGATAACAATAGCTGATATTTCTTGGGCACTTTCTATGACATGTTTCTAAGCTGCACTACAATCCTCTGAGGTAGGAACCTGTATGGTCCCCATTTTGCAGATGTGGAAACTGAGGTGGCTGAGAAAGGTGAAGGGCTTTGGCCAAGGTCACAGAACCCAGAGGTGCTGGGCTCAAGTTCAGGCCTGTCTGAGTCACACAGATAAGGAGATTGGCTTGAAGGGTGTCCCTAAACCCTGCCCAGTCCAAACTCCTCATTTTACAAATGGTGGGACTGAGACCCAAAGGGGAGCGGGGGCTTGCCAAAACCACACAGTAGTCGTTGGTACACTGGGACCCGGGTCTTCATAGAATCCCTCACAGATAGTTCCCATTTACAGATGGGTCAACTGAGGCAAAGGAAAAATAAATGGCACAGAGAAGGCTAAAGGAAGAGCTGAGTTGGTAAACTGAATTTTAGTGCACAGAGATTTCTGAGTTTGCCTCTTCTCCTCGCCAAATATCCCAAGACTTGCCTTTTAGGATGGGGGCTCTTGGCTTCGGTCGACTTGATCTTGGGCCCATCTCTCTGCAGGTTCAGATTTCCTACTACTCCAGCCATAAGCCGCTGCCCCTGGCCTACGCGGTTCTCTACCTCACCTGTGTTGGTAAGTTGGGGGCCGTGCTGAAGACACAGCCAAGTGGCCTTGGCCAAGAGCAGGTTGGGAAGTGATTGGGAATGGCACTGAGCAATGATCTTTTTACAAAAGTCAACTAGTTTTCTTTTTTAAATTAAGAAATGCACATTTTAAAAATGTAAACAGTACAAAAGAGTTAACCCTTGAATAACATGGGTTGGAACTGTGTGTGTCCACTTATATGTAGATTATTTTCAATGGACCTGTACAATTTAAACCTGCGTTGTTCAAGGGTCAACTTCATGGTTGGGAATCTGAGTATGCAGAGGGCTGACTGTAGTTATACACATGGGAGGTCAACACCTCTAACCCCTGAGTTGTTCAAGGGTCAACTGTACATTGAAAAGTCAACTTCGTTCCCTCTAACCCAAGACTTCCAGTTCCCCAGGCCCCCCATCCTTTTAGAGACATGCTGTGCGTATACAAGTAGATACATACATATCTGTCTATCCCCTATTTTGTAAGAAAATGGAAGAATATACAGACATGGAACTGGACCTTGCTTTTTCCAACTTAAATTTTTTTCTGCCAGTTCTTCACAAATTGATATATAAACTTCGTGCAAGATGACACAGATGTTGGAACTATCAGACAGAAAATGTAAAGTAACTGTGATTAATATGTTAAAGGCTCTAGAGGAAAAGATGGATAACATGCATGAATGGGATTTCAGCAGAGAGATGAAAACTAAAAGAAGGATTCAAATGGAAATGCTAGAAATAAAAATCATCAAGACAGATAAAAAATGCTTTTTATGGGTCCATTAGTAGACTTGACACAGCTAAAGAATGAATCAGTGAACTTGAAGATAGGGCAATAGTTACCCAAACTGAAACACTAAGAGAAAGAAAGAACGAAACAAACAAAATAACAGAACAGAGATCTAACAGCTATGGGACAGTACCAAATGGTCTAAATTCAGTGATATTCCCATCCAAATCCAACATGGCTTTTTGAATAGAACTTTATAGAGTTGACCCTAAAACTCACATGGAAGAGCAAAGGGCAAGAATAGTCAAGAAAATTTTGAGGAAAAACAAGTTAGAAGGATTCATGGTGTGACAGACTTTTTTCCAAGCTGTAGTATTCGAGGCAGTGTGAAAATTGGTGCAGGATGAAATGCAGAACAATGGAACAAACTGAGAACTTGACAGACCCACGCTCATGTGGTTATCGTGTGAGAATCAATAAACTCGGAGCCGTATCTTGTACCATACTCAAAAATAAATTTTAGATGGGTTAAACATCGTAAGGTGAAAATCAAAATTTTAAAGCTTTTAGAAGAGAATATCTGTAAACTCAAGGTCAAGTTTTGTTTGTTTCTTTTAACAAGGCAAAACAATAGCACAGATCATAAGGGGAAAGATTGGTAAGTTAGACTATTAAAATTTAAAACTTCTATCCAACAGAGGCTGAGAAAAAAGTCCAACTCTGGACTGGGAAAAGAAATGTGCAATGCATATGGTTGACTCAATGCACAGAGATTACGGAAAACGCCAATCAATAAGAAAAAAAGAAAAATGAATAGAAACGAGCAAGAAATATGAATGAGTAATTCACAGAGGAGAAAGACCCAATGATCAGAACCCAAATGAAAAGATGCTTAACTTAGCTTTCCCAACCATGTGGACCTGGGGAGCTTCTCGCACCGTGGGTGGGAGTTTGCATTGGTACAAGCACTTGGAGAGCAGTTAGCAAGAAAGTCGAAAATGCTCCATCTTCAGGAGGCATTCTTAGAAGCAGACTGTTGAATGATAGGAAATGTACATTGTAAATTTTGATAGATATTGCCAAATTGCTCTCCAAAAAGATGATATCGCTTTATATACCTGCCAGCCTCATATGGAGGTGTCCGGCCAACACTGTGCACTGTCAGCTTTCCTTGTTTTTGCCAGAGAGGTTGGTCATCTCATGGTTGTTTTAATTCACCTTCCTTTAGTTGGTTCAAGAATGGAAACCCCTCCACCCCCGCCCCCCAACACACATGTATACCCTCATTCATTGGAAAAAACACATACAGAAAAGTACACAAAACTATTTTATACACACCCACATGTGCATGTACACACACATAAATGAATAGTTACAAAGCAAACACTTAAGGAGCCATTAACCAGGTCAGCACCCCGAAGTCCCCCCAACCATGCCCCTCTCTGATCATAATTCCTTCCTTCCCCTAGAGGTAACCATTATTTTGTGACAAGTATTTCCTTGCTTTTCTTTGTGGTTTTATCACTCAAATATGTGTACCTGAGTAATATAGTCTATTTTTGACTATCTTTGGATTTCCTGTGGAGGGAATCATATTACACATATGCTTTTGGGTTGGGCTCCTTTTGCCCACATTATATTTGTGAGAAACGTCCACTTGTTGCATGGTGTTTGGGTATCTTTTCATATGTTTAAAATTATTTCAAATTCTTCCTCCTCCCACCCTTCCTTTAAATGCTTCATTTGTGTTGTAAAGTCTCTCTCTGTTTCTAGGGTGACATGAGAAGAAGGTGGGATGGGGGCTGAGGTTTTGGGAGCGTGAGATGAAGCAGAGGCTCAGAGAGGCCACACAACCAGTAGGTAGGAGAGCCCAGATTCATATGCATGTCTGTCTGACACCAAAGTCCAGGCTCACTGCCCCATCCCAAGGAGATGTGGCAGCTTCACATAGACCAGAATGCCTAGGGCAACCTGGGTTCAGTGCAGGGTGTGCCCCAGACATAAAGGGCTGTAAGGATGCAGAAGAGGGAGGAGTCAAGGAAGGCTTCCTGGAGATGGCAGCATTTGACCTGACTTGTGCTCTGACCCTGCTTCCTCCCCAAAGCCTCTTTCCCTGCCCGAGGTGAGAGGCTCCAGATGCCCCTGCCTCTGGGCAGTGTCTTCTTGGAAATGACTTCCATTTGCCCAGCCCCAGATAGGCCCTGAGATTGCGCTGGGCTCCTGGGAACCCTGTGGGCACTTACCCTCTGCCTTCTCCTTGCAGACATCTCTCTGGATTGCGACCTGAACTGTGAGGGCAGGGAGAACAGGAGCTTCGTGGACAAGGTAGGGCATCTTGGCCTGGGGCCAGAAAGGGGTGTGGAGTTTGGAACTACTCTGGGTGGGGTTAAGAAGGACAAGGTCATTATAGGTATCCCCTGCCTCCTCGCTGATGCCAAGGTCAGTGGAGCCAACCAGGCATGGCTGGGGATCTTCTTTCACTAGGAGAAAGTCATCACCAAGAATTATCAAGCACACATGTGCCCAGCCCTGGGCTAGGCCTTGCTTTGTGGGGAAAAGTCTTCCTGGACTTTTAATCTAGGTTAGGGGTGGACACACTTTCTCTCTAAAAACAACGTAGTAAAGATATGGAAGCAACCTAAATGCTCATTAACAGATAATTGGATAAAGAAGTTATTGTTCATATATACAATGGAATATTACTCAGCTATTAAAAAAAATGAAATCCTACGATTTGCAAAGACATGGATGGACCTAGGGGTTATTATGCTGGGTGAGATAAGTCAGAGAAAGATAAATATCACGTGATTCCACCTATATGCAGAATCTAAGGAACAGAAAGAACAAACTAATAAAAAAAGACAGACTCACAAATATAGAGGACAGTCTGGTGATGGCCAGAGGGGTAGGGATTGAGGGGCTGATAGAAAGGAGGAAAGGGCTAAAGAAGTACAGATTAGTAGTTGATAGAGGGTCACGGGGGTGGGGAGCATGGCATAGGGAATGCCATTGGCAGCAGTGTAATGGCTAGGCGGAGAGCCAGAGGAGAGAAAGAGCAATCAGGGGCATCGTTTCATAAACTATATAAGTGTCTAACCAGAGTGCTGTATACTTTAATAATAAAATAAAATTAAAAAAATGATAGTAAAAAAGATAATTTAAAAAAAGCAAAGTAGAAAATATTTTAGCCTTTGCCAGCTATACGATAAACAAATGGATATGGCTGTGCTCCAATAAAACTTGATTTATAGAAACAGGCCGTGGGCTGGATTTGGTCTGTGGGCTGTAGTGTGCTAACCCCCTGATCTAAGTGAAAAGGAACTCTAGCAAGTATGAAACTGGTAAAGAACTTTGGGCTGAATTGTGGTGGCACTCCATGCAGTGGTTGTTCAAAGGAGAAAGTCAAAGTGGGCTGGGTGAGCAAGGAAGACCTAGCAGAAAGAAGGGAGTCCACTTGAGCTGGCCTCTAACAGGATGTGAGAAGGAAGGACATTCCGTGGGGTGGAAACAGCAGGCGTCAAGGCCAGGAGGGATGGACTTAGGAACGGGAGATTGCCAATCGAGAAAGAGGACGTTGGCTGAAGACGCACCACAGACAGCTGTGAAAGACAGCTGTTAGTTTGAACTTGGCAATGTGGGAGGTAGAGAGCCATTGCCATTCTTTGAGCAGGATGTGCTTCAGAGAGAGTGGACCTTCCTCACAGGGTAGGGTGAAGGGGAAGAGGTGGGGTTAGGAAGCTGGCCAAGAGGTTGCAGGAGGAGGAGGCACTAGCCTGCTCCCAGCCCCCATCACCAGCTCAGCTTTGTCGTTGGCAGCGCCAGTGGGTCTGGGGGCCTAGCGGGTATGGAGCCATCCTGCTGGTGAACTGCGACAGGGATGATCTGACCTGTGATGACCAGGACAACTGTGACCAGCGCGTGCGCTGCCTGCAAGGTGAGGCGAGCCGGGGTAGCTCATGTCCCTGGGTGTCCAGGGTCACCATTCAGGTACCCTGCAGGGACTCTGACCCACAGGGGTGACCCTGTAGGCAGAGCTCAGGGCCACAGTTCCAGCTCTTGGACACACCTCGAGTTCCTCAAAACTTGCCTCAGACTGGCAGCTGCTCCTCCCAACATTCTCACTGCCAACTTTGGAAATGAGCTGACTCACCTGTCTCTCCCTGTGGAGCAGAGGATGCTAACGTTATTTGAGCACCTGCTGTGTGCCAGGCCCTTTCCTAACAGTTTCTGTCTGGCTCCACAGACCTGGAAGACATGTCCGTCATGGTTCTGCGGATTCAGGGTCCCGCTGCCCTCTTCGATGACCACAGACTTGTCCTCCACACCTCCAGCTATGATGCCAAGAGGGCACGGGTCTTCCATGCCTGCGGTGAGTTCATGCCCACCCCTCCATCCCCCACCCCACTGCCAAGGGGCCTGGTTCCCCACCTTGGGCAGGTGGGCAGGCCCAGCTCAGGCTCTGGGGCTGCCTTGGGGACCAGAGTAAGAAGAGTCAGATGCTCTGGGACTGGTCGGCTGATGTCTCCAGCACAGCCGTGCCCTGAGCTTGTTTTAGCAGATGGATGGATTTTTAAAATACATTTTAAGCATGTTTAGAAATTTTTATTATCAAAAATTTTAAATATACACGAAAGTAGAGAGAACAGTGTAGCAAACCCTCAAAGGTCAACCACTTGGATTCAACAGCTGCACCTTTGCTTCTTTTGCTTTGCTTATCCCGTTCCGTTTGCTGAAATATTTTTGAGCCAGTCCCAGGCACCATGGATACTGTCTCTACAAAATTCAGTGTGCATCTCCCTAAAGAGAAAAAAAAAACCTATGGATTGTTTCACATAGCCACAATGCCATTATCACAAGTACAAGCAAAAATATAAAATACCTTCAAAAAAATAAATGTACACAACTGATAAGATGCTCATTTTTCAAAGGATCAAACAAATAGAAGTATATAGAGTAAAAACTGAGAGTCCTCTGTCCCTCCCCTTGAAACTTTCTCTTAAAATGTGTTCTCTGTTAATGACTTGGTATGTGTTCTTCCCAACTTTTTTCTATACATACTAAATGAGTGTGTGTGTGAGTGTGTGTGTGTGTGTGTGTGGTGTGCACACATTCTGCTTTCCAACTTGTTTCCTTCACTGAGTTACAGATCTGACATAGCTTTCTGTGTATTTATTTAGTTCTGTTTCATTCTTTTCCACATCTGCATGGTATTCCGAAGTATGGAGGTCTGTAACTTGTGCAGCATATGATTGTTTGTGGTGTTTTGATTTTACAGTATAGGCTTCTTGGGGGATGGCACCTTGCTTATAGGCTAGATCCTGAGTCCAGAGCTGTGCCTCCCAGGTACCTAGTAGGTGCTCAGTAAATATTTGTTTGATGAGTGCGCAAACAACCAGCGAACGCTCTCGTATTCGCATTTTGTAGGAAAGATACCTAGAAGTGGCAGTGGTGGTTAGGGGCAGACATTACTTTGTTAGGGGCTGCCACCTTGTCCTCCCCACTGCCTCCGTCCTGCAGCTGTGCCCACACTGGGTATTAAGCATCTTTCTTCCTTTGCCGGTGGGAGGTGAGAGGCAGGAATTGTCCGGCCTGCATGTTTTGGCGAGGTCACACAGCTCTCCTGCATCCCTCACGCTCGCCAGCTCCACCAGGGAGTCACAGCCGCCCCTTCCATCCCCTCCCAGGTCCCGAGGACTCGTGCGAGGCCTACAGGCATGTGCTGGGCCGAGACAAGCTGTCCTACGAGGTGCCCTGCTCCCGCGGGGATGAGGAGCGCTTCTTTGTGGAGGGCCTCTCCTTCCCCGATGCTGGCTTCACGGGGCTCGTCTCCTTCCATGTCACCCTGTTGGACGACTCCAATGAGGTAGGGGGTGGCCAGGCAGAGAGGGTGACGAAAGGGCTACATTCCTGGGAGAGACAGGCAGCACGGGTGAGAGAGACCCCAGGCTTCTTAACCATCCCGCTCGTTCCTCTCTAGAAACTAAGGGATAAAGTGGTTGGTCAGGGTCAGTGGGTCCTTGACTCGCCCAGGCGTCTGGATTCTGAGGCCAGCGCCCTGCCCCACCTCTCCTCCCCTGCAGGATTTCTCCGAGTCTCCCATCTTCACCGATACCGTGGTGTTTCGTGTGGCACCCTGGATCATGACACCCAGCACCCTGCCGCCCCTGGAGGTGTACGTATGCCGGTGAGTCTGGGGGCACTGAGGGTCCTTCTGACCCTGGTGATCCCTCTGGCCTCAGGCCCGTCCCCATCCTGAGCCACTCTCCCTGGGCGTGTCCACAGTGTGAAGAACAACATGTGTTTTGTGGATGCAGTGGCGGAGCTGGCCAGGAAGGCCGGCTGCAAGCTGACCATCTGCCCACAGGCTGAGAACCGCAATGACCGCTGGATCCAGGTACCACGGCCACTCGGCAGCGCCCAGCCGGGGGAGCCTGGAGGCGCTGCTGGGGACATTCAGGAGGACCTGGTGCTGCGATAATCCTCCCCAGGGAATTGCTCTTTCTAATTGTAGACCTAGAGCTTGCCCACTCTCTCCAGAACTTTCTGAAGACCCAGGTACATGCTGACACTGCATTCAACACCCATTCACCCCCAGGATCTGGGCTCGGCACTGGGATGGGTACACACTCCCTGCCTCAGCAGCCTGGACCAGTGAATCTCAACGGAACGCAGTTTTGTCCCCCAAGAGATATTAGGCAGTCTCTGGAGACATTTTGGCTTGTCACACCGAGAGCGGTGCTGTTACCGGCTTTTAGTGGTTAGAGGCCAGGGATGCTGCTAACATCTGACTGTGCACAGGACGGTCCCCACAACAAAGAATTATCTGGCCCCAAATGTCAATAGTGCTGAGGCTGAGAAGCCCTGATGTGGTGAATTATTGTGATAAAAATCCCCACGCTTACAATCTAAGATGGAGCAGGGGTACCTCCGACGTCCTAGCTGGGTTTGGAGGATGGCGATATCACTTCTGTCTGGGGGGGTCAGTGAAGACATCCAGGAGGAAGAGCATCTAAGCTGGACCAGATTTGGCAAATGGGTGGATAATGATTTTTGCCATTTAACAAGTGCTTACTGCAGGCCATGTGCCATTACCATAGTGCCATTCCATCTTCTTGACAACTTCCTGTTATTACCCACCCAAGGAGCTCTCAGCCAGGCAAATCCTGTGGGCCAAAGAGCTGGTAAGGGCCATACTGGGACTCAGTAGATGGTGGTTCCGGCAAAGGGCTGGAGGTGGGAGGCATGAGAAAGAATGTCATGTGCTGTCTTTGGCCAAGGCCAAGGTTCTACGAAGAGCAATAATTGAGGTGGGAGACCTTGAATGCCAGGCTAAGGAGCTTTCACAGCTGGAAGTCATCCAATTAGGCAGTTCAGGGCAAGACCCTGGAGTGAGATGACCTGAGTTCAGATCCTGCTGTGCTGCTGATTAGATGTGTGCCCATGGATGGATAACTAGACCTCTCTGTTCCTCATTTTCCTCATCTGTAACATCAGGTAGTAATAATAATAGTGCCTTCGCATAGGCGTGAGCGTTAAGGGAGTTAATATTTGTAAAGGGCAGGGCCAGGCACATAATAGTGAGCTTCTCATTGGGTGTGTAGCTTGTCAACGCTGGGCCACCTTTGCCTCCAGGACAAGAAGGTCAGGATTAACCTGGACATGTTTATGGGTCTGAGAAGGAGGCAGATCTGTACCTGCTCAGGTCCCTTTAGCTCTGTCCAGCCATCAGCCCTTCATGACCACACGTAGAGGCCAGAGGTGCTAGCCGATGCCCAGCAGCCTGCCTGTCCACTATGAGGTGGACAGCGTGTCCTTCCCTGTGTCCACTCCTCCCTGATCCAGCCTGGGGACATGCCCAAGGCTACATCCCTGTTCTCGTTCATCCCTAGCCTGACTTACTGTGTGACGCTAGGCAACTGCACAGCCCTCTCTGAGGCCCCAGCCCCTCTTCCAGCTGGCAGCCATCATGACCCCTGCCCCCTTCACCCCAAAGGGCAAAGTTCCCTGAGACAGAGAACTCCTGTGACTAGTTCTCCCTGAAGCGCTCAGCGCCAAGCAAGCTGGAGAAGTTGTTGACCGTCCACAGCTGGGCATCTCTCTCGTTCACAGGATGAGATGGAGCTGGGGTACGTCCAGGCGCCACACAAGACCTTCCCTGTGGTCTTCGACTCCCCGAGGAATGGAGAACTGCAGGACTTCCCCTATAAAAGGATACTGGTGAGTGGCCCATGCCACACAGCCCAGCCCTGAGGACCACACTGGGGGTGTGGCATACAGAGGGTAGCACTGTGAACATGCTCTTTAGGGAAAGAAGTAGGTAAAATATAGGAGGTGCTCCCTTAAATTTAAATTTCAGATAAGCAAAGAGTGTCTTTTAGGCATAAGTATGATGTCCCAACCATTGCATGGGACATGCTAATATTGAAATATATGTGTTGTTTTGCTGAAATTCAAAGTTAACTGGGCATCTGTATTTTTATTTACTAAATCTGGTGGCCCCAGATGGGGGAAGCAGGACAGTACAGCTGTTAAGAACACATGCTTTGGAGTCAGAACAACCCAGCTCTGTCACTCACGTGCTGTGTGACCTTGCATGAGTCACTTCCCCTCTCTGAGCCTCAGTTTCCTCATTAGTAAAAATGATATTATAGCCCTGGCCTCAGGTGTTTGTGAGGCTTCTCTATGCCTTCACCAAGGGAGCATCCAGCGCAGTTAGCTGGTATTATTATTGGTAATAAAATAAAGAGGGTGTCTCGATGAACCCCCGTGAGGAGAGAAGGGAGACTCTCTTGATGCCATAGAGAATGGAAGGAAGGCCTCCGATCGACCACTGGATCACATGGATGGGAGGGGCTCCCATCTCTTAAGTTTCTTCTAAGAGGTGGCCCTGGGAGTCCTCCTCTTTTCTAGATTTGAGAGACTGAGGCTTGAGAGCCATCACCAGCCTCTTGGTCCCCAGGGGCCAAGAGCAGCCAGATACCTGCCCTTGAGCTGGACTTGGCAGAAAGCTGGAGCAGAGAGTAAGGGGATGGCCATGGCCTTGGTCTCTGAGTCTAATGGGGAGTGCAGGAGCAACCAGGGCCCTCTGTGCTATCTCCCTGTGACCACGGAGAATAACATGTTCTAATATGTCACCAGGGTCAGAGTGCCTGTGTATTTCCCAACTTGGGCCCCTGCATGCAAGAAATATTGAATAGGTCAGATCCCTGCCTTGGCTCAGTATTTCCATCTGAAGAATGGGCAGCCTTTCCTGCCCCCTCTTTAAGGAGCTCAGAGCACAGCAAGTCCATTCACGCTCTTCCTGGTGAGTGGCCTCCCCCGACCCTGCTCCCCAGCCTGACTCAGTTTCTCCTACCAGGGTCCGGATTTTGGCTATGTGACCCGGGAACCCCAAGGCAGCTCTGTGTGTGGCTTGGACTCCTTCGGGAACCTGGAGGTCAGCCCCCCAGTGGTGGCCAACGGGAGAGAGTACCCCCTGGGGAGGATCCTCATTGGAGGCAACCTGCCTGGGTGAGAGGAGCAGGGAGAGGTGTTCCTGGGTGGAGGCTGAGGGTGGGGATGGCGATGGCGGCTGGGGAGTGGTGAGGGGTCATTCCACTCCTCAGAGAGAAACAGAAGAAAGGAGAGCTGAAATCATAGTCACGGATGTGGTGGGGGTGGGGGTGGTAGGCTGTCCGCCAGACACTGTCCACACTTCCCTCAGGGAATTCGAGGAGGCTAGAGCAAGCAGGGTCCTAAGAGGTCATTCGGTCCCACCCTTTCAGCTTACAAGTTGGCCCAGAGAAAGTGACCTGGAAAGTCACACAATGCACAAAGTTATGACTAGACTTAGGTCTTCTGATTCAGAGAGTAAATAGGTCTTGCTGTCAATGAATCGTTACAGAAGAAAAAGCTTTAAGTCTCAACAGTACTGGGAGAAATTTCATCTAAGTTAAAGCTTGTTCATACACTGAGGTAAATAACTAATATCAGATCTTTTCCTAAGAGCAGGAGAAGGGAGGTATAGGACATGAAAAGTGAGATGACAGTGACACACACAAACACAGAGTAACAGATTGTCTTATTCATCATGTGACACCTGGAAACTGATGGAAAAGAAAAGAAATTATATGGTAATGTTATCTGCTGTGAAATAGACCAAGACATAGAACCAACCAAATTTAGCAAAACAGTTAAAACAGACTTGGTATCAAATAACTGATGAATCAAGAACCTTTAGAGGTACTAACTGCCCTCAACACGTGATCCCACAGAAAGAGGAAGTTTGGGCTAAGCCATTCGATCCTTTCTCAGAAGGCAAAAAAGAATGGGGTTTAAATTAATGACCATAAAATGCTAGGGCTAGGAGGCCCCTCAGGGGTGGACTTGTCCATCTCTCTCCCTGCTGTTGTGCAGGAAGGTGAGGCTGCAGCCAGAGAAATGTAAGATAAATTCAAGGAAGAGCTACCTGGCCATGAGGGATGGAATATTGGGGTGAAATCAGTCTCTTGGAGGATGGGGTCTGAGGGTGGTTCTGAGAATTTACCTAGATGGCGAGACCTGGGGGGTGAGGTCACTGACTCGTATGATTGACCTGTCCCACATCTGCCTCACTGAGAACTCACCTTGAGTGGACTTTTAAAATCTATCCGTTTATTATCTTTCCTGCTTACAAAAGCAATGCATAGGTTGTCATTTTTGTTGTTTTGGTAGATGTTGTAGAAATCTTGAACTCTTGTTATTCCACTTCTGCATAGATCTTTGTAGTTAAGCAACTCTTTAAAAAATCCCTTGGGCCGCAGGTCAGGTGGCCGCAGAGTCACCCAGGTGGTGCGAGACTTCCTTCATGCACAGAGGGTGCAGCCCCCTGTGGAGCTGTTTGTGGACTGGTTGGCCGTGGGCCACGTGGATGAGTTTCTGAGCTTCGTTCCTGCCCCTGATGGGAAGGTAAGGATTTAGGTGACATGACTGTCCCTGGCGTCTGGGTCAGGGGATGGGCTCCAGGGAGCCATGCTGAGGCCAGGGAGTTCAGCCATGTCCACTCTCTCCACTCAGGGCTTCCGGATGCTCCTGGCCAGTCCCGGTGCCTGCTTCAAGCTCTTCCAGGAAAAGCAGAAGTGGGGCCATGGCAGAGCCCTGCTGTTTGAAGGGCTTGTTGGTGGGTACCAAAGCTGTGTCCCTCATCACAGCTTTCCAACCCCCCTCACCTAAAGACACATCATGGCTTGAGAGAGGGATGGCAAATTTTAAAGCAGGGCTGTCCCCCCAAAATTCAGGAAACTTCACTCCCGCCACGGCACACCTTGCTCCACCAGCCACCATTGCCCATGGCTGGGGAAGAGCTGGCAGGGAACACTGTGGTGGACGATGAGCTTGGGCCAGGCATGGACAGAGTGGAGACATGGCCAGTGTCACAGGCATGTGACCAACAGAATCACACAGGAGCCTTTGCTTAGGAAGGCCCTTTGTTTGGAGTTTCATGCTCCACAGTCATTGCCTTGAAATTCTTAACAATTTGTGCTTTGTGGGTGAATCTGATTGATCAATGGAGCATCTATTGGGGGCTTGGAGCCTGGGTTGATGAAAGGCCCCATGAACAGTCCTGCCCCCGGCCGCCTCCTGGGGTTGAGTTCCCTTTGCTCACTCCCCTTCCCCCTGGAGCCCCAGTCCCAGGCTCCCTGTCTCTGCTGCAGCCCTCCACCCTCAGCTGGAGCCTGGGTGTGGAGAGGGTTGGGCCCACCTGCCCCTAAGCATCTCAGGGCAGGACCTAGCACCAGTCGTCCCTGTCTTGGGCTGGCAGCACCATGGGGCATGTGGCGGGCAAATTGGTAGGGTTGAGCTTCTCACATATCCCTGATCCACGTATCTGGCACATCCCAGGGCAGAGGCTACAATACCCTTGCTGATCACCTGTTTGCCATCGCTTGGGGTGGCGGGCCTGTGGGAAGGGGAAAGGTCCGACAGCGGTGGAGGGCTGTGCGCATGCGCCAAGTCCCAGTAGCGGCTCCTGTCACTGTTAGGGTCTACACCTCATGCCCCAGGAAGCTCAACGTCAAATAGCAAGTAAATAAACACCCTGACAGGGCAAGGGAAAGAAAAGTCTTATATTTTAGTACCTTTAATGGCATTCTTTCTTGTTGGGAAGGTTGCTGGTTGGGGCTGGAGTAGGTGGGTGCGCTTGCGGGGGTGACTCTCAAATCCCATCCCTACTAAGACTGCATGAAGCCTAGAAGACCCTTCCTCTCTGACAGGCACCTGGGGAGGGGTGTCAGGGTAGAGACCCTTTGCATGCAGGATAGTAGATTTCCTTGGCCTTATGGGAGGTAAATAATTCCCTGGACCAAACCTATCCCGAGAGGAAAACTTCTGCAGAACTTAGAAGCTCCCACGTATCACTTCCGACACCCCTTTCTCTCCGTTCGCTACCTTCGCCCTTCTCCCAGCACAACCCGTAGGTCCCCAGCCAAAAAGTGTAAGAAATACAGCCTCCTCCAACCTCAGTGCTCCCAGAGGGACTGACCAGCCTCCTCTGAGCCCAGATCAGACTTTAAAAAATCTTCACATCCAAATTTTATGTACCAGGCAGGGGAAAGCCATCGTCATCCTTCCCGGAAGTCCCAGGTTTACAGTGAATGAGGCCCAGGAAGAGTCTGAACAGTTTTTTTCAATCTCCCAGCTGGATAGGAAAGTGGAGACACTCACAGTTTTCAGGCCACACAGAGCCACCAAGCTGTTCTGGTGAGCTGACACCCAGGGCAGTGACCCAGGGAGGCCCAGTGCACCTCAGTAGTCACCTACTGTGTGCCTGGCGCCAGGCTCTGTGCTCCATGCCCCTCATCGCGTTTGACCTCATGAGGGCCTGGGAGGAGCACTGTCACCCACTTCATACCCAAGGATGAGGGGAAGTTGCTGGCCCAGAGGCCTCAGCAAGAGTGCAGTGGAGCTGGGACTAGACTCCAGCTGTCTGACCCCAGCTGCGGTGGACGGGATGCCCAGCCTGCAGATGGGCAGCTGGGTCTGGAGAGCTGTCTCTTTTCCTTTGGTCAAAGCCTGAGGCCCTTTGTGAGCACTGGGCTTGGGTTTGATCGTAAGCCTCCCATTCCCTCACTGTAAGTCCTTGGTCAACTCTTTTATCTCTCTGAGCCTCAATTTCTTCATGTATAAAGTAGATATAATAATGCAACCCAAACTTGTGGGGTTGCAGAAAGGGTTAAATGGGGTACTGAACACAGAGCACTGAACTCAGGGTCTGCACCTGGTAAGAGCTAAATAAATGACAGCTGTGAAGACTGTGGGCCGTTGGCTTTAACCTTCCTTCCCTGTCTAGCCCTGTCTCCAGAGACACCCCATTAAGCAGACAGGAAGCCAGGCCTCCGGGGAGCTCCATGCTTCACTTCTTGGAGGGCAGGGACAGGGTCCAATGGTGTCCACCAGGGCTGGCACTGGTGGGCAGGTGGGTGGCCTAGCCCTGACACCACTAGGCAAAAGAAGAGGAATTGTCACCCAATGCCCTTTGGGGAGAGGGTTGGTAAAATGCCAAAAAAAGAAATTACCAGTTCTAGTGAATTCAAATAAAGGTCTAAAGTTCATAGCACTGTGGCCCCCTGCCCTTCCCACTCCTCACACACCCAGATTTGCATAGTGATCAAGCTGAGCTCTGCTGGGTCGTGCCTACCAATGCCCCAAGGCCAGAGAGCTGCTGACTCAGCAAGATCAGTAGCTATGAACTTGGCCTCTGCCTGGCTGCTTCCCAGAGCAGGTGGCCCTCAGTGCTGGTCCTGTTCCTGCCCCTCCCTTTACGACTCTCTATCTCCTTCACAGGTAATGTGCGGGTCAACACCATCTCCATCAACCAGGTCCTCTCCAATGAGAACCTCATCAGCTATAATAAGTTTGTGCAGGTACAAGGGCCATGGGCTATGAGTAGAAGGTGGGCAGGGCTGGGGACAGGGATGGGGAAGGAAGCCTGAGGCTCA
This sequence comes from Eidolon dupreanum, assembly GCA_028627145.1. Taxonomy (NCBI): domain Eukaryota; kingdom Metazoa; phylum Chordata; class Mammalia; order Chiroptera; family Pteropodidae; genus Eidolon; species Eidolon dupreanum. The sequence goes on from CM053502.1 coordinate 6,999,082, forward strand.
TGGCTCATGAGAGCTCAGGCTAGAACGGTCTCAGACAGAAGGGCTCTAACCCCCTCCTTTGACCCAAGAGAAATGAGGGGTTAGCCATGTGTACGTGAGGAAGACAAGCATTTCAGGCAGAGAGAAAGCATAAATGATGGCCCTGATGTAGAACAATGGGGCTTGGAGTGTATGAGGATGAGCCAGGAGGCCAGTGGGGTCACGTGAGGCCTTGTAGGGCATTGGTAGGATGTTGGATGTGGCTCTGAGTGAGACTGGAGGCCACTGAGGGATTTGAGCTGAGGAGAAACCTAATCTGACTTTGGCTTTGAAAGAATCTCGCTGCTGCTATGTTGACACTGTATCATTATACCATGGCAGAGGTTAGAGGGTAGTGACAGTAGGTCCCAGCAGGAAATATATGGCACCTCAAGCTGAATAACTAGAAAAGCTTAATCAAGGGAATATTCACAAAGGCACCAGTGGCCTTTGAGGAAATCAACAAGGTCATGCCGTATCCCCAGGCCAGGAAGAGGGGAGCTGTCATGGCTCCTAGGCCAGAAGGAATTAGGGAAGGGAGTTCGTACTGGAACCTGGAGAGGTCACTGTGAAAAGAGGGCTTCGAGGTGGGAGCTGCGACCTTTATGGCCAATCCACAGTTATCTGGCAGGGAGGGAGCTGCGGGAACAAATTCCCACTGAATTCTCCTACCAGCCCCCCACTTCCTGCCAATGCTCCTGTTGGCTGAACCCAGTTAGAAACAAGTGGGTGTGGGAGACTGGATTTCCAAGGATCAGCCTCCCGGGACACAGTGCAGAAGAGGTGTAGAGAGTGTCTGGAAGGGCAAACAGGATCTCCAGCACAGGTTCCTACAAGCAGCAAAGGCCAAGAGGGGGTTAAACACACAAGGATTTGATGGGGAGCAATGCCTGTACCATGGAGGAGGAAGGGAGCTGGAGGAGATGGGAGGGCTGACCCTGAGTGAAGACAGAAGGCAGGCTGGGAGATGGAAACTGGGGAGTTCTCAGTGCTAGATGGTGTTTAAATCATGAAACTGAAGGTGATCCCCTAGGGAGTGAAGGACCTAGAGAAGAAAAGCCAGCCAAGGATAGAACACTCTGGAACACTCTCGGTCAGAGCTCAGCTAGCGGGATAGGACTCTGAGGAGCAGGACACGGGACAAATATATTTTGACAAAGAAACAGAAAGATAAGGTTTGCGTGGAGATTTGATCCATGGGTACTTAGGCAGCCCACCTCTCCATAACCAGACATCACCCCTTGGGGCCTCCAACACACATTGTTAGGGTTTCCCCAAATCTGCCTCTCCCCCACCCCCAGAGCTGCATCGACTGGAACCGGGAGGTGCTGAAGCGGGAGCTGGGCCTGACCGAGCGGGACATCGTGGACATCCCCCAGCTCTTCAAAACCGAGAAGAGAAAGGCGGTGGCCTTCTTCCCTGACTTGGTGAGGCCACCATCTGTGACTTAAGGTTTCATCAAATTAGCCTTCAAGCCTCTCCTACCCAGAAGGGCAAGATGTTTGGTCACTGCCGCATTTAGGACTGTGTTGGCTGGTGGGGTGACAGAGAGAATCAGGGGTCCCATGGGGCCAGCAGTAAGGCCTCTAGTTGGTTGACTGTTAGGGCCACTATGGATGCACATTGGCTAAGTCCCTTGCTCGTGGGCCATCAGGGAAGAACCCGTCCCTCCTCCCAGGGACCCACTTGATATTTACGGAGTGAACCGATGGTTACGTGAGGTCATGCATTTAAAGTATGCGGCATCAGCTCAGGACTCAGATGGCTATTCTGCTTCCTTTCTTCAGGCTTGCTGTTATTCATCCATCCCTCATTTATTAGGATACCCTGTAGCAGGTACAAAGATGGCAAAGGCTGCTTTTTGCTCTTAAGGAGCTTCCCATCTAATCTGGAGAGGGAGAAACTCTTCGCCTCTCCGAGCACCTGCCCCAAGGATCTATTTTGTATAATAAAGTGATGTGGCTGTTTTAAGGTGGATCAAAGCACTTCCAGCCTAGGAGGTGGAACTGGAGATCCAAGAGGGCTTCCTAGAAGAAGTAGCCTTTGAGTAAGCCCCAAGGGTTTTGCCTCTGGTGCTTTTAAAACTTGAACTTGCATCTGGAACACCTGGACCACTGGAGTCCCACCCAAGGGGCTTGATTCAGCAGGTCTGAGGTAGGGCCTGAGACACTGCTACCTTTCTAACCAGCACCCAGGTGACACTGATGCTGAGGACCACACTTAGAGTAGCACTGCTGGAGATCACCCAGCTCCCCTCCCCACCTCTGTCCCCTCCCCATCTCCATCCCCTCCCCATCATCCAGAGGAACTCAACTCACCCATCATCTAAGCCTTGCAGGAAGCCTGTCTACACCACCATTGCTTCATTCCCATCCACCTTTCCTTCCCCCTTCTAGCTAACCTTTTGCCCTCCTCGGTTTCCCCACCGGCAAAGCTTCTTATCACTCCCCTTCCTTCCTGCATGTTTAAGGCTGCCCTGCAATCATGTCTGTGCCCCCAGAAGCTTGTGCATGGGTTCAGATTCCCGTGTTTGCAGGAAACATAGAGGGCCACCCAAACCAGCTTCAGCCAGGGATGGAGATGTAATATAAGGATGCTATGGAAGCTGAGGGCTACAGAGGGGGCTTCAGGAGGGCCTGTAACTGTCTCTTGTTTCTGTGTCTATCTTTTTATTCATTTCTTCCCTCTTCCCTCCTCCCTGCCAACTCCAGCTTGGCTTCGTTTGCTTCTCTGTCCCTGGGGACAAATATGAATATGGCCACATGTTATAGATACATATGTGAGCAGAGATAGACTCGATTCTTCTGCCATATCAGCTTCAAATACCGAAGAGAGAGAACCTGATTGGTCCAGCTTGGGTCGGATGTCTCCCCCGGTCCACTCAGCTACAGCCTAGGAGATTGGGATTCTGTAGCACAAACATGGCAATCACCACAATCCACCAATAAGAGGGCGGTCACCAGAGAGGTACATTATTGCGAGCTCTGTGGAAGTTCCCGTGGGAATGCACAGCTGGCTAGCGTTCTTACCAACCCAAGTTCCTGTATGAAAGGGCGAGTAGCTATTTTCAAGGCTGCCTAAGAGACATACCCATTTCCTACCAGGTATAGTGAAGGTGTTGGGGTGGCAGCCGATGATAAAGTACCACCCCTGACTTGGCATCTCACTTCTTTGCAGGTGAACATGCTGGTGCTGGGCAAGTACCTGGGCATCCCCAAGCCCTTCGGGCCCATCATCAACGGCCGCTGCTGCCTGGAGGAGAAGGTGCGGTCGCTGCTGGAGCCGCTGGGCCTCCACTGCACCTTCATCGACGACTTCACTCCATACCACATGCTGCACGGGGAGGTGCACTGTGGCACCAACGTGCGCCGCCAGCCCTTCTCCTTCAAGTGGTGGCACATGGTGCCCTGAGCCTGTCCCATCTTCTCCTCCTGGGGCGGGACATTGGCCCAGGTGGTGGAGACTAAGACAGGCCCCTGAATAATCAGTATCAAGGGACCCCCAAGTTTCCAGATGGAATGCCGAGGGTAACCTGTCCCTCTCAGAAGCCTTTTTCCTAGAAGTGTTCACTCCTCACCTGCAACCCATTTGGTTCTTAGGCTTGATTCCTCTTGGCCTGCCAAGAAGGAGGACCTCATTTCTTGTGGCCTCTCCTGTAGATCAACATGACTCATGGGGACTCCTCCAAACATCCCCACCCCAAATCCTCCATTTGGGGCCAAATTCCTTTTGGGGTCTAGCAACATCTATGCATCTCATCTGCCCTTTTGGCCTGTATATCCCAATGGAGGAAGGACCCATGATTCTGCTTCGGTCTGATTGCCTCTCGCTCTGCACCGGAAGGAGCTGGGGGTCCACTTAGCTCAAAGTGGGAGCATCATTCCAACTGCCAAGCTCCTGACCTGATCTTGAACTCTCTACCCCACCCAGTGCCGGAATGAGCTTTCAACATAGTAGGTGCTTCTCAGTGCATGTTGGAGAAACAATAGTTGTCCCTTAGCCTTATAAATACTCCATTATCTGACGTTCAGAAGTCCGGTTTTGTCTGCTAACCTCTTGGAATTTCTTGGAGATGAAAGTATCTGGGAAATTCCCGGAGATTGGGAAGACTGTGGGTGCAAGGGCGAAGACATTCTTCATAATGCATAAGGAGCTTTGTTGGCCCTCGGGGCCTCTCTCTGAGGGAGGGGAAACTCCCAGCAAGATTGGTCTTAGGCTTTCTGTTGACCTCTGGTCAGCGTTCCCATATCCTGCTATGCCTCAGGAGTCAGGGTGCCTACAGGGGCCAGATTCCCCCTAGACAGCTTACAATAGGACAGGTCTGGGAGTGAACCACTCTGAGTGCAGGGGGAGTGGGGAAGGGGTGGGTGGTTTTCCTCAGGTGTATGTCAGTTACATACGTGTTCTGTATGGATCCCATTGTGTTTCCATCACTGGCTAATAAATCTATAGAAACACAAATGGTTTGAGTCTCATTTTGGTCCAATAGCAAGAACAGAAGAGTTTCTTGCGGCTGAAGCATTTGTTTGCCTGCCCCCTGAAGAATTTAGGGTTGACAAGCCCATATTTTAGTAAGACTGTGAGTTTGTTCTATCTTGGCCACAGGGCAAGTTAGGGCTGGCATAGATAGCTGTGATGATATAGACACGTAAATGCAAGCCCAGGAGTCAAATGCCAGGCTGCCAGGACCAAGTGAGGGTGGCAGGTAGAGAATCGGGGCTGTGGCCAGAAGTTTGCATTGTGAGTGTGGCAATGGGGGAAGCCGATGTGTGTGGAGCATAGGAAGGCCTGCCACATGCCCTTAGTAGCAACCTCCTTCCTGCCTGTGGGGAGGCCTCTGGCCCCATAAGAGGCCAGGCAGGCTTGCTACAGAGCCCCAGGAAGTTACTCCCTCTGCTCACCCTTCCAACCCCATCCCCATTCTCTCCAGAGGCACAAGACAGAAACACACTTAGGCTGGCCCAGGACCAGGTTACTTCCAGGCGGTTAGAGAAGATGCAACAGGCTTTCCTCAGGAGACACCCTTCTCACCACAGTTTTCTTAGATTCTCTGGAACAGACTCCCGATGCCCCTCACGTGGTCAGATTTTATCAGAATTAGGTCACCTCCAGGGGAAGCTGAACAAATGAGAATGCTAAGAACACCCAATTTTTGAAAGAGCTTGGGGTGGGGAATGTGGCTGTTTGAAGGAAAGTGCTTGACATTGGGAGAACTGGGATGAGCTTACAAGCATGCATGTCCTACCCCCAGATACCCTCAGCCTGGCCATTGGGCTCTGGGTAGACCCAGCAGAAAGCCCTGGAAACGTCTCACTTCTCCACTTTGTCTCCTGTGCTTTAGGTTTCTGTTGATGAGACAACTGGGGAGCCCCAGGAACCTAACCCAATGCAGAGAGGAAGCAAAAGAAGTCCTCTTTGGGGCCACTGAAAATTGCATTTTCATGTCCACACAGTGAAATATGTAGCTAGTGTATTAGTTTCCTACTGCTGCTGTAACAAATTACCACAAACTTAGTGGCTTAAAACAACCCAAATTTATTGCCTCACAGTTCCGGAGGTCAGAAATCTGAAATGGGTCTCACTGGGCCCCAGTTGAGGTGTCAGAAGGGCTAGGTTCCTTCTGAAGGCTGCAGGGGAGAATCTGTTCTCTTGCCTTTTCCAGCGTCCAGAGGCGGCCTGCATTCCTTGGCTTGTCATCTCTTCCTACCTCTTCGAAGCCAGCAGTGTAGCATCTGCAACTATTTCTCTGACTCTTCTGCCTCCTCTTTCACTTATAAGGAACCACGTGGTGACATTGGGCCCACCTGGACAAGCCAGGATACTCTACCTTCTGTGGGTCAGCTGAATCACAACCTAATTCTGTCTACGACCTTGATTTCCCTTGCTGTGTAAGGTCGCAGGTTCTGGGGATTAGGACATAGACATCTTTGGAGGGTCATTATTCTGCTTACCAAAGCCAACTAGGCCCCGACTCAGCTTTCTGGCCTTCGTGAGCTGGACCACACAGGCACCCTCTGCAATCCAGCTTGGCTGCTTGACAAGTGTCATGGAGTCAGCAGAAAGAAGATGCTATCAATGTGCCAACGCCAAGTTGATCGAGAAGGGAAGGTTTCAGTGGTGAGACACCCAATTGGAAGAATGCACGAGGGGCTGACATGAGGATGAAACAGCAGGCACCAACTTTATTGCGGGGAGTGCAGTTCTATTGCTGGGAGCGCGCTTGTTCCTGCTCTTCTTCTCCTCCCCTTCCTGTGCTCCTCTTCTGCTCCCCAGGGGACCGCATGGCTCCACACATATCAGAGTACAAGAGTGGCATTCAGCCACACATGTGTGATACAATAAGCTGAGTTATGTTTACATGTTTTAGACGCAGGCACCCTACTACACTAATGTAACATTCTAAATCCAGGGTCCTATTCCTAGCTGCGAGCCTGGATCACAGCCAGGCCTGGGACCCACACGATGGACCCTCCTTCCATGGCTGGCGCTCAGTCCTGGACACTCAGTGATGCTGCACTGAGATCTAGGACCCAGTGGGTATAGGCTGGTGGCTCCTAAAACCCTGGGGACTACCTTATCACTCGAAGGTCAGAGTCGTCTCCACTGGCCACTGGCTCCCCAGACAGCTGCACTGCCTGGTCCCTTCCAGGGCCTGGGTCTCAGGCCTGGAAACCCCCAAAGAAGAGACCAGGGTGGGGCCTGTGTTCTTGTGGGGGAACTCCCTCTCCCCACAACACACTATGGTTCCTCCAACACAAGGGTCAGCCTTGACTCTGGGAAGGTCAAGGTGAGGGTCCTGAGAGAGCCCGATGGCTACTGGGCTGCCAGTTATATCCTAACAAAAGCTGGTTCGCATCCTCTATTCGGTCCTCATTCATTCACTCAAAAAATCTTCAAGGAGTATCTACTGTTTGCCAGGCAAAATCTCTGCGCTCAGGAGTCTACATCTAGGCAGGCAGCCAGTGAAGAAATATAAACAACTAAAAATTATGAAAGTGCTATGAAGTAGAGAAAGTGAGGGGCAGGGAATAAAGGGGATGGGGACCTGCTGTTAACAGGATGATAACCTTCACTTCTGAGAGAAGTAACATTTGGGCTAAGACTGTAGGATGACACTGAGCTGTGAGCAAGCAGGGGAACAAGAGTCCAGGCATTGGGAACTGCTGTGCAAAGACCCAGAGGTCGGAGAGAGCTTGTAGCTGAGACACGATGCAAAGAAGACGTGGGGGTGGGCTGGATAGGGTAGAGCGTGCCCAGGAGTTCTGTACATACCCCACAGCCTCCGGGCAAAGCAACATGGCATAATGGAAAGGCCGTGTGCCTGGGAGTAGGATGATCCAGTGCTAAACTGGCACTTCTCAGCTGTGCACTTAGCCTCTCTGAGTCTCTGTTTTCTTCTCTGCAAAATGGGCATCATAACTGTATCGCCTCACAGAGCTTGCATGGGATTTAAGTGAGGTACTTAGTAGCACAGCGCCTGGTATGTAGTAGGTGATCAATAAACAAGGATTGTTGTTACGTAACATCTCACAAACCCTCCTCAAGCCACTGCTCTTTTGATGAACTCCCAATTCCTGCATTCTAATAAGGACCAGAGACCCTCTGAGACGCAGAGGTCAGATGTGAGAGGAAGGGGAGGGAAGGGAAGAATGCTCTGGCCACTCTTAGATCATTTTTTGCTGGTCTCAACTGCCTGAGACAGATCCAGAAGTAGCCCCAGGTCCAGACAGGAAGCGAGAGCCTGTCTTTCTTAGGATTTACAGCTCCGGATGGCACTGGGCCTGCCTGACTCACACTTTATTCAGAATTAGGAATAAGTAACTGCAGGGCCTTGGCGAGAGGTTGCTCAACTATGTGGTCTCCTGTACCTTGGCCGGCAGCCCCAGGGGCAGGATTGTCAGGCTAGCGCAGCTGGGGCAGCTGGGGCTCCAGGGGAAGATGGCAGGAAAGGAATTCTGGATGACTGCACAGTCAGAGAAAACTGTCATTTCCTACAAAGTCAGTGTCATCCACATCTGCTGCAGTGCAATGACGGTGGGTATGAGCCATATGCTAGACATGTGCCAGGCATGTGCTGGACACTTTATGCACATGATCTCATTTGCTTTTCACAACAGGCTAACAGGTAGTTACCATTATTACCGTCGCTTTATAGATAAGGAAACCGAGGCGCAAAGAAATGAAGAAACTTGCCAGGGTCATGAAGTTGTTAAGTGGGGAGATGGGTTTGAGCTTAGACAGCTGACCTCCAGAGCCGGGGTTCTTAACCAGCCACTCCAGTGGTTCTCAACTCTCCTGCATGTCAGAATCACCTAAAAGGCTTTTAAAAACTATCAGGGCAAGAACCAGGTCCAGAAGGGACACGCATCACTTTTGCTTACAGTCCAGCTGTAAGCAGTAGCCACATGTGGGTGCAAGAGACTCTGGGAAATGTGGTCCTCGGCTGGGCAGCCACCTCCCAGAGTCGAGTCTACATTATAGACGAGGGAGAAGGCTGATCACCAGCCACCTCAAACCAAGAGGAGAAAGAGAGCAGGCCGGAAAAAAGATCTTTCACCAAGGAGGTGTCCCAGGCCCCAGCCTTTAGTTTTCAGCTCAAGTTGCATTTCTTTTCATTTACGTTGTCCCACCCTCAGAGACTGAGACTCAGCTTTCTCATAGCTGTGGTCACACAGCACTGGGCCCAACCCCTACAGGTTCCTCTCTGTCTGCTCCTTGTCCCACTCCCAAGCCTACTTGGGCTGCGGTTCTGGGTGTCGCCCGGTGACTGAGAACCATGATAAACAGTGTTTCCTGGACAGAGATTAGTGAATCAAGCGTTTCTTCAGTGGGAACAGACAACAAGGCCCTCCTCAAGGGCCTGACGGCTGGTGAAGGTATGCAGTCGAGTGTCTCTTTCTGTCTCTCCCACGTCCCTGTTTGTGACAATGAAGCAACCGGTGTGCCAACACGGAAGTAGGTTTGAGGTCCATCCGCCAACGTAGACCTACCTGTTGTTCATGACTAGGAGCTCTACAGATGGAGAAAGGAACCAGGAGCCAACCCTCGAGCACACTTTCATTTAATTCATTAGATGTTTACTGAGCATGTGCTATGTACCCAGGCAATCAGCGGCGAAGGCTGTGGCATAGTTCAGAGCATGGGCTCTGGGACCATGCTGCTGGGGTGTGCTTCCTGGCTTTCCCACTTGCCAGCTGTGTGACCTTGGGCAGATTACTTAACCTCTTTGAACTTTACTTTCCTCCCTGGTAAAATGGGGATACTACTGGTACCTGTTTCGGGGTAGTGCTGGGAGCTGTGTAAGAGGCTGTCCAGGTAGGTGCTTGGCACAGTGCCTGGCACCCAGTAAACTGCAGCTATATGATGGGGGAGGATGTAACTTGAAGTAACTTGCCCTAAGAAGCTACAAGACAGATGTACTTGGCTTTGAAGCCTCGATTTTCTATGCTGTCTCATAAGGAGTCTCTTACCCACTTTTTCCTGATGATAAACTTTTTTTTTACATTAAAGTTTCTTATGGACTTCTTAAAAAGTTTGGCTACAGCAAAGCCTTGATTGACACAGCAGGTATGGGCACTTCCTGTCGCTGGGAGGAGGGCTGTGGTGTCTCCCATTTGTCCACCACGATGTGCCAGAGGCTACCACTCCCCTACGACTTGAAGCTCAAACAAGCAGTAGGCAAATTTTCACTAGGCCCAGGGCAGGAGATGAGCTAGGCTCCCAGTTCCCCCAAGTTCATCATCCCAGTTCTGGGAACCAGACCTTGGTCTCCTGGTTCCCAGCAGTTTCTTGTGAGGTTGGTGGCAAGGATTTGAGATGGTTGCTGATAGAATGTCAGAGGGCAGGAGTCACCCTTGAAATTCTTGGAAAGAAATGCGCACTCGGAAAAGCCAGGGTGAGCATTGTCACTGTCGACGCTCCACAGATATGTCTGTTATGAGCCAGCAGATGAAAAGAAACTGCCACTAAGACCCTCTCTGAAGATGCTTTCTTTGAAGAGTTCAAGGCCAACATTAAAGTGAGTTCCGTAGTTTCTTCTTTGAACCCTCCTTGGGTCTCTAAATGAGTCTCAGCATCCTGAGAAACTGCATCTTGGTGTTAATTATCTTAATCTGAAACATCTCAATCACAGGAATTATAGCCATGCCAGACAATTCCCAGGGCTCTGGCAAGCAGGAACCTGAGCAGGGCTGGGCAGGGCATTGTTCAGAAATGAGTTTTATGTGTGTTACCTACCCAAGAGGGTACTGGACAGCCAGCTCCGTCTTTATATTTACTTTTTAAAAAAAATTCCCCTAACACATTCCTCAAGGGATTTTGAGGCTACTTATAATAAGAAAAGAGTCAGCAAGCTAATGACTTAAAAATAGAGAGAAATAAAGACAGTGAATCAGGAAAAATCTAGGAAATACAGGCTGGGAAAAAGGACAAATATACATGCCACGGGAAGCAAACTAGTGAACGTACTTAAGGGCAGAACTAGGACCTGAGCTTCCCAGTAGCCCATGCAAAGAAGGGAAACAGAGTTAGCCATGTAGTTCTCATTACCAGGAGGAAAGTAGCATGCAGCATGCCAAATGATTGCCACTACATGTGGGACTTTATAAGAGGACATGGAGTGGTTAGTGTCCTTAACCACCTTGCAGCAGCAAATTTGATGAGAGATTTTCTGGGGCTGAACCTCCACTCACTCACCTGTAAAATGTGAATGATGCTTACCTTTCTGAACAGTTTGAGGACCAGACCAGTGCCTGGCAGACAGCAAGCACCCAACAAATGTTCATTTCTTTACTTTCTTTCCCTTCTGCCCCCACAGCATTAGTGTCTTAGTCGACCTCTCCAGAGCAGCTATTTGATTCTCATACCTATTTTATACGGGCACAATTATTGCTACTGCATGTCCAGCTCAGTGGTAGATTCTGGGGTCACAGCAGTGAATGAGAAGATGGAGAACCTGCCTTTAGGAAGCTCACAGATTAGTAGAGAGGCAAGGCTGGCAAATAGACGTTGGCAGCATGGCACGATGACTACAATTATAAGCACATAATAACAACTACGATAGCTTGCATTTTTTCACTCCTTTATCTGAGCTAGGTATGGTACTTGCCAAGAACAGCGTGGGAAAGGAAACTTATAGACACAGCGAGGAACCCATAAATACAAAATTTCTAAGCAAAACTCTTAGCAAACTAAATTCAAAAAAAGATACGATACCAGATTACACAATATCAGATCAAATTAAATTGATCCATAAGAATGAAAGTTCACCTGAAACAGTGGATAAAATTTCCATTCACGACTTTTAAAACTTAAGCTAAAAATAGAAAGGAAATTCTTTCACCTGAGGAAGGATATCTGTGATAGTGGTTCTCAAAGTGTGGTCCCCAGGCTAGCAGCATCTGCTTTGCCGGGGGAATTGTCTGAAATAAAAGCCCTCAGGCCTCACCCAGACCTACTGAATCATAAACTCCAGGTGTGGGGAGGAGATGCGGGGAGGCGGCGATCTGTGTTTTAACAAGCCCTCCGGGTACCTCTAGTGCGGCTGGAGTTCGAGAACCACTGATCTACGAGAAACTCACATCAAAAATCATACTTAGTGGTGGAAAGTTGAAATTCTCCTTCGAGTATCAGAACAATACAAGAGCACCACTGTCATTGCTGCTAGTCGGCATCGAAGAGGAAGTTCAAGAGTATAGTGAGGCAAAAGAAAGAAATGGAAGTTGTAAGGATTGGAAAGAAATGATACATACATAGACAATCCAAAAGAATCAATAAGCTATACGAATTAATAAAAGGTGTAGCAAGGCCATCACTATAAAACCAATATACAGAAGTCAATTGCCTTTCTACATACCAACGGCAAATAGAAAATTTAAAAAATTAAATATGCCACTTACAGTAGCAATAAAAAAAATAAACACAAAATCAAAGAGGAAATCTACCAAAGATGTACAAAATCTTCGAGGAATATACTATACGACTATACTGAAAAAGATCAGGGAGGATCTAAATTAATGGAGAGAGAGCACATTCGTAGATTGAAAGCTTGATATTGAAAAGATGTCAATTCTCTCCAAGACCTATGAACTCATAAAAACTCAGAATCTCTACAGGAGTGTGTGTGTGTAACTTGTAAGCTGATTCTAAAATCTATATAGAGGTGTTAAGAGCCAAGAACAGCTAAGTCGCTCTTGAAGATAAAAAAGATGAGCAAACTTGCTCTACCAGGTATTAAGACTTATTATAAAGCAATAGTAGCTAAGACAATGTAGAGCTTCTGCAGAGACAGATGAATAGGCCAGTGACACAGAACAGAGGGCCAGATATTTCATTATTGCACGGTAGGAGTTGTTCATAAATCCTATATACTGGTCTGTCACCATTTACATGTATTACATGCACTATTTTCTCCCCATTTGTGGCTTATCTTTCTACTTGCTGAAACTCTTTTAATAAATACGAGTTCTTAATTTTAATACACTTAAGTTTATCATTCCTATATTATTCTGTTCTTTGTAGACCAATATCTAAGATATATAAACAATGCCTATCATTTAATAAACATAAGAAAAAGAAGAAGAGAAACACTCCCATAGAAAAACAGAATAAAACTGTGAATAGGCCTTTCACGAAATAGGAAACACAGATTTCCAATAAACAGATGAAAAGATATTCAACCTCATTAGTCATCAGGGAAAGTCAGATGTAAACCACAATGGTATACATCTGATACGTGTTCATCATTATGCAAAAATAAATAAAATATAAATAAAATAATAATATATATAAATATAGTATAAATAAAATAAATGCTCACCAGATAGGCAAAAATAAACACAAAAGTAGGACTGTCAGCAAGAATATGGAACAACTAGACCTCTCATAAATTGTTGATGGGACGAAACTGGTATAGGCACTTTGAAAAATAGTTTATTACCCAGTAAATTGAAAATGCCTATATCCTATGTCAGAAATTGGACACCTAGGTATAGTTATGTTTTGGATCTGTGGGGTATTGGTTCCAGGGTCCCTGTGAACACTAAAATCCAAAGACGCTCAAGTCTTGTATGTAAAATGGTGAAGAACTTGCATAAAACCAATGTATATCCACCGTATATTTTAAATCATCTCTAGGTTATTTGTAATACCTAATGCGGTGTAAATGCTATGTAAATAGTTGTATTGTTTAGGGAATAATGACCAGAAAAAAGTCTGTACGGGTTCATTACAGACGCAACCATCGTAGGCCTAACTACATAACACACATCAGCAACAATGTAACACTTTTTTCTGAATATTTTCTGTGCAAGGTTAGTTGAATCCCCAGATGCAGGGTCAATTGTATATACCTAATGAAACTCTTGCACCTGTACCCCAAAATACATGAATATTCATAGCATTATGAGTCTAATTATCCAAAAACTGGAAACAATGCCCATCACCAGTAGGACCAAGGATGAAATTGTTGTATATTCATACGATGGAATATTAGAGAGAATAAAGATGACCCATTTATGGCACACACATCAACACAGGTGAATTTCATAAGCACAATGTTGAGTGAAGAATCAAGTCACAAAGGAATACAGTGAGCTTCCATTTATATAAAGCTCCAAAGCAGGCAAAACTAAACAATAAAGTAAAACCCAGAAAGAAAACCAAGGGGATGACGATAGCAAAAGTTCACATCATCGTTAGTTCAGGGAGTGGGGGTGATA
>CM053502.1:7013317-7051649 GCA_028627145.1 Eidolon dupreanum
CTTAGAAGCAAGGCCAGACTCCGGACTTCATGAGCCATACCTGGTTCATGCTGCGGTTTGTTACCCCATAACTCCCCGCCAAGCCTCCCTCCGTGGGAGCGTAATAGTGTGGGCGTGATGAAGCAGGCTCTGACGTGGGAGAGGCTGAGGTGGGAAGCCTGGCACTGTGCTTGGCCAGCTGGGTGGCCTTGGGAGACTGAGCTTCAGTTTCCTCATCCGTGAAATGGGAATAAGACTCACTTTACAAGGTGGTTAAAGGGATTAAATGTGGAAACCATGAACGTGTTTGTGAAGTACTTAGCAAAGTGCTGGGCATATCCCTGGTAGCTGTTCATTCATTCATCTGTTCACTGAACAAATAGTAAATGAATACCTACTATGTGCCAGGCTCCGTGTTAAATGAGATGACCTAGGAACACTCTGGACGGGTGCATGTGGTTGCTGTCATTGTTGTTGTTAGTAATAGTACTGGCTGCCCCTGGCTTCCTCTGTCCCGGGCTGGGCATCTGTGATCCTAGAATGGCACCCACAGGAATGCCTGGGACATTTCCTTGAAAGTGTCACTTGCTGCTTGAACCTGGGCAGCGTGAGAACAGCAGTAAATGTCTGGGTGGCTTCTCGGGACACGGGGGGAGGCAGAAGATTGAGGGGTTGAGGAGTAAACAAAAAAGGAGAGAGCCTATGTCATTTGAGGGCTCCTTCATGACATTGAGCCCTGCCATTCGACCCCCAAAGGGGGTTCCACATAACTCATTCAGCAGCCTTATGAGGAGTCAATGCAGTTATTCCCGCTTTACAGAAGGAGAAACTGAGGTTCTGAGAGGTTAAGTAACCCACCTGAAGCCACACAGCTAGTAGGTGAGGGAGCCAAGATTCAAACCCAGGCAGCCTGGCTCCGGGATCCTCTTGTTTCCCCTTCGGTTCCTGGACCAGCCCCTCCCATCACTTCTTACCTGCCATTCACAGCAGTACCCAGCCAGTACTTCTGTCCCATCTCCTGCACGGCCACCACCCCCACTGTGGCCTGAATTCTTCTGAAACGCAGCGAGAGCTAGCACCCTCTCCTAGCACGTGCACGCCTCCACACCCTTGCTCAGGCTGTGCCCTCTGTCACTGGGCTAAGAGCCCCTGGGGTTTAGACAGACAAGGTCACAGAGGTGGGGGCAGACCCCAGGGACATGGACACTTATTCCAGAGCTGCTCTTACAAACTCCGCGTGTGATTTTCAGTCTGTGTTTGGAAAGTACTTCCTGCAACGGGAAATACATTGATTATAGTCAAACAAAATTCCGCGGACCTGAGACGAATATGGAAACCCATCGAAGGCTTTCTGTGATGCTAGTGCCCGGGGTCAGGGTGGTATCATGACCCCAGCTACTATGTGCCAGGCCCTTCCATCGTGATTTCAAATCCTCACAGAAACCCTGCAAGGCAAACATTGTCATCGTGCCCATTTTAGAGATGAGTAAACTGAGGCTTCGATAGGTGAAAACACCCACCCAAGGTCACACAAGTTAAAGGTGGCAAAGCCAGGAGATCTGACCCTAAGCCCACCTGCCTCGCTAGCTCACACTGCCTCCGAGGGCCACGGGGTTCGCCTTGCTCGGCACAGCTTCTGGGTCCGTGGAGCTAATGCAGCTGCCACAGGGCTTGGGAAAGGTCCAGAGCAAGTGTGGGGGGCCTAGGAGGCTCCAAACACAGAAGACGGTAGGTGTTGCGAAGCCACCAGCCCTGGGCTTCTCCTCTTCCTCCAGTGTCTCCTTTTCAATGGAGACCCTCAGGGTGACAGCGGGGAGCGTGGAGAAATCTGTGAGCGTCTCTGGGCCTCGGTTTACCATCTGTAAAGGGGGAAAATTAACATCCACCCTTCTGGGTTGTGGTGAGGATTAGATTATAAAATGCAGGCCATGAGGCCTGGTGACAGTGGCTGTAAAGCCCCGGCAGTGGCCGACCCACCTGGCTGCACCCGTCTCCCTGCCCTGCTGAGGAAGCCACAAGGGGCAGAGAGAGCTAAGGTGACAGTACTCCCTGCCCCGCTGTCGTCCAGTGTCATCGCTGTTTTGGGCCTCAAGTAAGAAACCTGGGCGCTCCTCTCTTCAGCCCAGCGCGTCTTTTCATTCTGGGATGATTCCATCCACTTCTGTGGCTTTTCCACCTGAGGTAATAGCAAGAGCCGTGCACTCCCACGGTGCAAGGCTTTCGTTACTCTGCCCTGTGCATCATTTCATGGTTTCCTCAGATTCCAGGCAAATTCACGATCATTCAACAAACTCGTCTCAGTGTCTTGTATAGCAGTAGTTCTCACACTTGAGTGTGCCCCAGAACCACCTGGAGGACGTGTTAAAACACAGACTGCTGGGCCCTATGCCTCCAGTTTCCAATTCAGCAGGTCTGGGTGGGACCCGAGGCTCTGCATCTCTAGCACATTCCCAGGCGGTTTTGGCGCTGCTGTTCTGAGCACCATACTTAGGGAACTGATGCAATGGAAATAACATCAGGCCGTGCTGCACGTGGACCAGGACCTGCCATTAGCAGTCCTGTGACTTGGGCACTGGGTCCCTGTGAGCCTCAGTTTCCTCATCTGTAAAATAGGAATAACAACACCCCACCCACAGGAAGATTGTGAAAATGAAGGCACGTCCTGCAGGCTTCAGCTTAATGAAAGTCCAGACAACCTGGGCACCCCCGTCAGGACAGAAGGTGCCAAGCCTGAAATGTCACGGAGGCACCAAAATTCCAAATGCTCAATGCCTGGACAGAGAAGGAGGAGAAAAATGTGGTTACTGGTTGAGCTAATGTCTTTTTTTTTTTAGGCGAGGCAACCCTTGGTTGACCTCACAGATTGCAAGGACCTTGTCAGCTTACAATCTCTTATTTTTTAAATTTGTTTTTGTATGCCTACAGCACCTAGTCTTCCTAGGTGGTCTCCCATCCAAATACTAACCAGGCCCAACCCTGCTTAGCTTCCAAGATCAGACAGGATTGGGCTTGTTCGGGGTGGCATGGCCGTAGACTGAGTGAAAGTCTTGACTAGACTCCCCAGTGACGTTTTCTGCTTAAGATATGAAAAAACAGTTTTATATTTTTGCCTTTTGCTATTCACATGTACATGAAATATCGGCACAGCTTTTTCTTTATGAGAACTTGTCGCTTACTTTTTTTCTTATTCCTCATGAGGGAATCGATTCTAGTTCCAGTGTTTTCTGATTACCCGCCACCTTTCTGGGACCCAGCCATCCCATCACTTGAGAGAGCTGGGTCTTGGCTCGGGCAAAATGAGACAACTTCCGTGAAGGAAGTACAGAAAGAGAGGGCGTGTTAGTTTCCTGTTGCTACTATAAGAAATTACCACAGAGTTGCTTAAAATAACACAAGTGCTATATCTCAATAACACTGGGGGGTAAATAATGCAAATGAATGATCTTACAGTTCTGGAGATCGAAATTTCAAAAACGGGTCTCACGGGGCTAAAATCCATGGTAACTAAAATGAAGGTGGCAGCAGGACTGCGTTCCTCTTTGGAGGGTTTGGGGAGAATCCATTCCTTGTCTTTTGCAGTTGCTAGAGGCCGCCTGCATTTCTTGGCTCATGGCCCCTTCCAGCAATTGCATCACTCTGGCCTCTGCTTCTTCCACCATCCATTTATTCTCACTCTGACCTTCCTGCCTCCCCCTTTTTAAAGCCCTTGTGGTTACATTGGGCCCATCTGGATAATTCAGGATAATCTCCCCACCTCAAGATCCTTAACTTAACCATATTTGCAAGTCCCTCTTTCCGTGTGAGGTCATGTATGCATAGGTTTTGGGGATTAGTTTGTAGTCATTTTCAGGGGACCATTATTGTGCCTAAAAAGAGGGAGGGGAAATCTCATTTTGAGGAAGAAATCCCTCTTGGCCGGGGTGACGGGGAAAGGACTCAGTGGAGGAGGTCTCATTGAGATGATTCATTGGGGCTGAGTTGGATTAGTGACTTCTTAGATTGTGGTCAAAGAATATGCTGCCGATACTATGGTTGACCTATCCTTTACCATTTGTTGAAACTTGTTTTATGGTCAATTACATGGTTACATTTTTTTAGTCCTCAACGTGCACTTTGCTTGGGAAAATGCATATTCACTAGTTGCAGGGTACAGAACTTTATGTATGTCCAGTAAATCAAGCATATTGTGTTACTAATTTTCTGTCTGCTTAATCGAGAAAGAAGAGTTGAAATCTTCAACTATGATGGTGCATTTGTTAACTTTTCCCTATATTTCTGTCGAAGTTTTACTTTATATGTGTCAAGGCTACGTTATTAGGTACATACAAATTCAGAGTATCTTCAAGGTGAGTCAAACTAAGCTTATACTTTTAGGTTATGCTACTCTCTGTTGCTAATAGTGTGTTTTTGTTTTTGTTTTTTTGTCTGATATTAATGTGCCAACCTCAGCTCTCTTTTAGTTAGTATTGGCTTAATGTATTTTTTAAAATCTTTTCTGGATCTCTATATTTTAGGTTGCTTATAAATAGCACATAGCTGAATTTCGTTTAATTATCTGATCCAAAATTATCTTTTAAGTAGTAACATTAATCCATTTACACTTATTTCATTTATATATTTGGATTTATTTTTACCATCTCATTTTTTATTTTCATGTGTTCAATTTTTGTTCTGTGTTGCCTTTTGCTCTTTCATTGTCTTTTGAATGGACTTTTTCTGTTCTTTTTATTTAGAACTCCATTTCTATCATTCTTGCAAACACGTTTAAATTTTAACTATAAAATCTAGAATTAAACGTTATATTAATTCGCTCTTCAAACAAGTATCTCGGGATACTTCAACCCTCGTTGCTCTTCCAAATTTACATTCTGCTCTTTTATTTCATCCCACAGCTTTAATAATTTTAAATCTTTTTTTATACAGACAAAATTTGTTTAGATATACCAAAATATTTACCATTTTATTTGCTCACCATTCTTTCTTGCATCTCAGACCATGCTTCCAGCCTCAGATTTCTTCTTCTTAAAGTATATCTCCAGAAATTGCTTTGGTGAAAGCATGCTGGTTTTAAAATATTAATTTTTCTTCATCTGAAAATGTCTCTATTAAAATGCATTTTTGTCAGGTACACAATTCTAAGCTCATAGTTATTTTTTCATTGTATTTTGAAGACATTCAAAATTCAACTGTCTTCTGGATTTCATTGTTGTTATTGAGAAGTTTGCTTCCAGGCTGATTGTTACTCTTTCATAGGTGATCTGACTTTTCTTTCTGGATACCTTTAAGATCTTCCCTTTGTCACTGTGGGGTGTGTGTGTGTGTGTGTGTGTGTGTGTGTGCACGCGCGCGCGCGCATATGCGTGCCATGCAGAGGAGGAAGTTCTTGGAGATTTTTCTTACTTCTCATGATCTCAGCAATGTTTCAACGATAATATTTTAACCATGATCGAGTTGTTTTGTAAGATGAACACTCTTCGAAGAACTGGACTGCCACAATTTCAGAAGCAGAAGTCTGTGTGATTTTTTGTATAAACACAACCCTGTGTGTGTGTATGTTTGTGGAATGTAAACCTCTGGGTGTGCACACTGCTCTATGCATACATCCGCATGTGTCTTTGGTGTGCATGTCTCAGCCATTTTCCTAGTTCCATTGTAAGCCATCCAGGGCAAAGGACTTCCTTTCTGTTTCTCATGACCTCCTGACAAGCTCCCACGGTCAGGGGTAGACCGGCTGCTATCTGGTGTTGACGCATTTGCTGGGGAGAGCAGTAGTGGGCCAGCCTTGTCTCACTGTATGTCTCTCTCTCCTCCCCATCTATGTCTTCCACAGCTCTGCCCCCAAGGGCTGCACATCCTTTGGTATCAATGCCTCCCCAGGAGTGGTTGTGGATGTTGCCCACGGCCCTCCAGCCAAGAAGAATCCCTCAGGTTTCTCCAAGTGGCCCCTAGACCCTGGGCTGGAGGTGAGCCTGAGGATGAAAGCTGCTAGCAGTAGCACAAGTGACCAGAAGGTAAGTACAACAGCTGTGGCATGGGAGGAAGACAGCAGGTCTCAGCAGGTCAGCCATCAAAGTCTATCCTGCAGTGACTCACACCCCCAACCCTGTCAGAGCCCCCTACTCTCTGGAAAAGCTCATAATGGCTCAGTCCAGACACAGCATCCTCACAGACAATATAGAGACCCCGGGGGTTTATGCGGGCCAGGAATTTGATTAAATTCATTCATTCAGCAAATGTTTAATAATCACCTACTACATGCCAAGCACTACAGGCACTAGAGGTATAGAAATAAACAAGACAGGTACGGTCACAGCCTTCATAGCACTTACAACCTGTGAGTGAGGGCATCAGATACTATACAGGTAGACAATTACAGGTGGCGATGAGTGCTATGAAGGCCACAGGCAGGCAGCCCTGGGAAACTGGTCCATGCCGGTGTATTTAGTTTCCCACAACTGCTGAAACAAATGATCACAAACTATTGGCTTAAAACAACAGAAGTGTATTCTCTCGCAGTTCTGGAGGACAGAAGTCTGAAATCGAGGTATCGGCAGGGCCATGCTCCCTCTGCAGGACCTCAGGGAGAATCAGTTCTTCTCCTCTGCCAGCTTCTGGTGGCTGTTAGCATTCTTAGACTTATGGCCACGTCACTCTAATCTCTGCCTCTATGGTCACCTTGCCTCTTCCTCTCAAATCTCTCTCCACCTCACTCTTGTCATTGGATTTAAGGCCTGCCTGGATAATCCAGGAAAATCTCATCTCAAAATCCTTAACTAATTCCATCTGTAAAGACTTTTTTTTTTTTTTTTCCAAATAAAGTCATATTTACAAGTTTCAGGGATTAGGATGTGGACATACCTTTTGGGTCACTGCCATTCGCCACTGCGCCCCCTTTGACTGCAGATAGAATCAGCAGGACCCCTTGGGGTTTGCATGGAGATGGCCAACGACCAATTGTTCCCAGCAGAACAGGCCAAGCAGGCTCTGCCATGGGGCAGAGAGTTGTTGCCTTGTGGAGGAGCACAGAGCTTGGGTATCAGAGCAAGTTGGGGAGGGTGCAATCAGGGAAAACTTCCTGGGAGAAGTGTCAAACTGAAGGATAGTAAAGACGACCCACCCAGGAGAGGGAAAGATGATGTGGCCTGTGTACACACTCCGGGTGAGGAGAGGGTGAGACTCACATTGGGGAAACTGGGGAAGATCTTTGCAGCAAGAAAGGAGGGTGGATAGAGAGTTGGGGGAGAGTGGGAGCCAGTATTAAGGAGTCTGGCATCAGGGACCTCATTTTGCGAAGGCAACAGGAAGCCAAAACCTTTCCTCCACGGAGTAACAGGACTGCATTCGAGTGTTAGGAAGACCCCGCTGGCTACAGTGCAGTGAGTAGATTGGATCCAGGCAGTGGACTGGAGGCGGATGCCGTGGGCCAGACACAATGTGACAATGGTTGTGACATTTCCCTGGATCCCCACTATCTACATGATCAATTCAGACACCTTGGTGGGAACCCTGAGGAGCTCCTTTTCTTTGGTTTTGCTTTGGGGAACTTGCTTCCGCCTTTTTGCTTGGAAGTGTCAATCCTGATGCTCCATCCTCCTCTGGCCAGAATGGGTCAATAAAATGCGTTCTTCCCAGATTTTGAACTCTGGCCAATGGGGGTTGGTGCTTCTTAATCTCAACAGCCCCTGCCCTGAAGAGAGGACCATCTATCCAAAGCTCCTGCTCTCCAGATCCTCAGAGGGCTTGGGCTCCAGCCTTTCCATGGTCTGGTTCTTCAGGTCTCCTCCATCCTGTCTGCTTGCCAACGCCAGTTTCTGTGGCTTATAACCAGTGCTCCCATGTCTCTGGCTGTTCCTCTTACGAGATCTGCTTTCACGTGTACCTCCCTGACACGCCCAGGCGGAGTAAGCTCTCCATTTCTGGGCTCCCATACGACCCTCTTCTATGCATCACAATCATTTGAGTATTTTGCTATCTCTCTGTTCCCACCAGTCAGGGTGCTCTTTAGAGACGGAGACCACTTCTTATCCATTTATGTCTCCTTAGCATCCTGCCCTGAGCTGGCATATAGCAGGGGTCCAGTTAGTGTTTGTTGAATGACTAAGAGAAGTCATTAGTGGTTTGCTGTTGTCCTATAGGTTCAGATTTCATACTACGGACCCAAGACTGACCTGGTCCAAGCCCTGCTCTACCTCACTGGGGTGGGTAAGTGATGACCAGGATCCTGGAGTGGTCCCCTCCTCCTCCAACACACACACACACAGCTCTGCAAGGCCTCTCTCCAGGAGAGACCACACTCTGGAGCTTAATTTAGACTGAACAGAGAAAAGGGACAATTTCTAGCCAGTCACACATGTGGTAGTTCATACATGTTCTCTCCCCAGTCAGTGAAACACAAAGAAATACAACTGGAGAGAGAGGACATTTGCAGGGAGCTTCAATCTCATCTTAATATTTTGTTTCTCAACTTAGCAAGTAGTACATGGATTTTCAATATGTGAGTCTTTATACCTTTTTGATACTTCAACTCCTTATAAGAAAAATTATACTATAGACCAGTGTTCCCCAAATTCCATTATTTTCATCTCAACTTCACCATTTTTGCCATTTCAGTGATCTACCCAGATTTATATTTATTTAATATTTTTTAAATACATTTTTAAACTTGACCTCATCTGGAACAGTATCATGATGTTATTCTTATTTAAATATGCATTAAAAATATGAACAGCATGTGAAACCTTCAGGTTTCATTTCATTAATGAATTGCATTCATTAATACACGTTTATTTCATCAATACACATTTTTATAATAAATAAATAATAATAATATAGCACTAACTCTACACCAGGCATTGTGTTAAGACATTAAAGTTAAGCCTTCCAACAATCCAATGAAATTGGTACTATCAATATCCCATTTTACAGATGAAGAGACTGAGACACAGGAGGTAAACAGACTTGCCCAAGGTCATACAGCTGGTTAGTGAAGAAGCAGAGATGTCCTGTCCACTAAGTTCTATGTTCTCTGGCCCCACACTCATCCCTGGATATGGACATGTTTAAAGTCATCCCAGTCAATCTCACACTGTGAGCTCACAAGGTCGCTTTACCACACTGTGGGCACAAGGATCTGTTACTGGAATGACAGGAGAGTCATGAGTTCTGATGAGAGAAGAAGGAATTACAGACAGACGCTCTCTCAGCCATGCCATTTGGACAGAGTGGGATCTATCCAGGGCCCCAATTGTCTCCAGTGCAGTTGCAATACCCATAATGAAGAGCCAGGTGGGGTTAGAGCAACCACTGTGTCCTCCACCCTATGGTCACTAGGGGCTGGAGTTGGGACCAGAGGCCTTTGAGAGCCTGGCAAAGTGTCTTATAGGGGCTTCACACCAAACATCCCATTGGGGTGGCTAGAAATTCTTTCTGCAACCCTCAGGGGTGGCCAGACATGCAGGATCTGGTTGGCACCACAGCTGTGGTGCGCCCTACCTCCCAATGGAAAATAAGTGTGGTCGGAAGCCCCGGCTCTGCTGTCTGAATTTTAGACTTCTTCTTGGGGAACACAGGGGTGTCTTTGAACCTGCATCTCCTCTGAAGGGGAGGGAGAGAAGCCTGGGTGTAGGTAGTCTGGGAAAAGGATTATCCACTGGGACCAGGTTGAGTGGCCCCAACTTGTACCCTTACTAACCTTCTTCTCTTACTCGGTGGGGTTTCAGAAATCTCCTTGAGCGCGGACATCACGCGTGGTACCAAAGTGAAGGCGACCAAAGCCAGGAAGGACCAGGTACTGCTCAACCTTGACTGATACGCGAAATGTTCCCTGTAACTCCGCTGGTTTCTCCTCTGGCGCCCCCTGGTGGTGGTGGAATGAATAGCGGCCTGTCTCACATATTCCAAGTTAACTGTAAAATACAATTTGGGAAGAACGAGAAAAAGGAAACGAAAATCACCATTACCATTTTGGTTTACATATTCCCCATCTCTTACAAAACTAGATTTTTTACTGTTTGTGATTTCAGAGAATGTGGTGCCCTACAAACTGGAAACTACAGTCACACTGTTAATCTGCAGCAGAGAGAAAATTTGCAGGCGGATCTTGACTCTGGCATGAAAATGCCCACCTCAGGCTTTAACAACTAGTGGGAGAAATTCCCATGATGTTGCCCATGTGGGGTGAATAATAGAGAAAGGAAGGAATGGCACAGAGCAGGGGAGAGAAGGAGCCAGGTGGGGGCAAGGAATGTATGTTACAGAAAGAGAGGTGGAGGACGTATAGGTGATGAGTTGTCTTAACTGGGGTCCATGGATGAAACCCAAGGTGTCCCTGAAACCCCAAAGCTGCCTGCACAATTTTATGCTGTGTACACTTTAGGAGGACATGACCTGTCGAAACACTAAGATCCCTTTGTTGGGTCAAACCAAAGCTGCAGGGAGAATTACAGCTCTGACAGTGGAATTTATCTTCTGTCCCACTCAAAACACAGTCATTCCCCGGGGCAAATGCTGTCCTACAAACAGAAGATGTCATCCCTATTAGAGCCCCACCAGGAGGGGCTGTGTAATTTGCTTTAATCTTCGGACAGACAGTAACTGGCTGCTAAGAATAGTACCCATACTTTGGTGAGTGAGTAATTAAGAGTTCACATAAGAGATACTATTTAGATTAGAATCTTGGCACAAATATCTAGCTCAGTTTGCTTTGCCAATACAACAGTTTTTAAAAGCTGTTAAAACTCAATTTTATCATCAAAGGCTCTTTTTTTTTTAAGTGGATAAATTATATTTTTGGTGAATTTGCTTATGACTTTTGGGGCAGGCAAAAATCCACTCTTGGAACCAAAGAATTACCTGACACGGGAGCAAGATGTTTATATTCCACGAGGCTACTGAAATGCTTGGGACAGGTGGCTATGCTTCCTCGGGAGCTGGAGGGACATACACAGGTTCCTAAGTGTGCCCCATTTCTTCTGGGTGTCCACAGAGGACCTGGACCTGGGGCCCTCGCGGGCAAGGTGCCATCCTGCTGGTGAACTGTGACAAAGACAATCCCAAGTCTTCTGCCACGGACTGCATGGATAACAAGGTGCTTGACAAAGAAGGTAAAGACCCCCGAGAGCTAAAGGGACTAGACTTTCAGCTTTTAGTGAAGCTCTTTGTCCTGAGCCTTGTAAATGCCCTCTGAAATCAGGGTTATTGGAGGTGTGTTCTTCTCAGCGTGTCCACTGTATAGGAGAAGGAATGGACAACAGTCCTGAAAGGGCAAGTGACCCACCCAGGGCCACATAGCAGGCAGAGAAGAACCAGGACCAACGATGAGTCCCAACGCCTCCTCTAGTTTCCATGCCCCAGCCCGCTGCCCAACCCAAACTTCTGCTCATGGGTCAAATCTGGGGCCTGAAATATTTCAAAATGAAAGCCTGGCCACTGCCCCAAACAAGTCAGAGCAGCCCTGAGCCCCTGCTGTGTGCTGGGCGCCACCCTGACCACTTCAGAATTATTAATTCATTCAATCCTTCAGTCCAAGTCTCAGAAGTATGTCCTGTCCTCACCCCTATTTTACGGAAAGGGAAACTGAGGCATAGGGAAGTTGAGCGATTTGCTCTAGGTCACACAGCTGGTAAGCTGCAAGCTCAGGAAGACACATGAGGATGGTGACGGGGGAAGCGTGTTTTTTGGCACACTTCTGAGATGTGGTCGGGGTGGAAGACACATTGCACACCTGCCCTGGAGGAGAGCCTAAGGGGGTGAGGTTGGCCAGCCAGGCCTTCTCGCGGAGCTGCTAGGACAGCATAGACACAAATGTGTTTTGAAGTTGCATGCGGTTGGCCTGGCCTGATGCCGGGAGACAGCCTCTACACAGTGCCTGGCACGCAGTGATGATCATGCAGCCGAGACCCTCCTGGGCACTCCCAGGATGCCGGGCGTGTACTGAGCGCTTCCTACAGATGACCTCACCCTTTCCTCCAGCTGGGCCCTACTCTCAGCCCTGCTCATTGAGGAGGAAACAGAGGCACCAGGAGCTGAAATAACTCCCCCGAGTCCACCCAAATCCAGAGTGCAAGCCCCGCCGAATCCAGTGCCCTTAGTCCTGGGTCCATTTTCAACCCTGTGACTATTGTCCAGCTTGGCTCTCCCCAGGTCGTTGTTGGCCACTATTGTAGTTGGTTCACAAATTTCACCTTCTGCTCAGGCCCAGGAGAGAAACCTTTCCATTCATTCATCCCACAAATAGTTGTCAAGTACCTGCCAAGCGCTAGTCATTTTTCTAGGTGCTTCTAAGGTGCTGGGGACAGAGCAGCAAACAAGGGAAATGAGGTCCCTGCTTTGCTGGGCTTACCTCCTAAGCTCATCTTAGTGGGAGAAGACCATAAACTCGATTAGATTTATTTCCAAAAAACATTATTTAAATACTGGAAAAGAGCATAAAGGAAAAAAAAACATCAGGCAACACGGTAAAGGGCATTCTGTGGGCGGGGCGGGCGTTCTGTGGGCGGGGCGGGGTGGTCTGTGGGCGGGGCGGGATGGTCTGTGGGCGGGGCAAGGTGGTCTGTGGGCGGGGTGGGGTCTCAGAGGCCAGCCTCCCAGGCCACACCTTCTCGTTCCAGACCTGCAAGACATGTCCCTGGTGACCCTGAGCACGAAGACCCCCAGGGATTTCTTCGCGAAGCACCAGCTGGTGCTCCACGTGGCCAAGTCTGAGATGGACAAAGTCAGAGTGTTTCAAGCCAGTTGTGAGTTGTCCTTGGCTGTCATTCCAGTGTTCCCTTCCTGCCCCCTCAATGGGTACAGCCCCTTCACATCCCCTTTGATGAATAATTCCTGAGCACCTATTAGGTGGCAGGTTCTAGGAACCAAGAAATAGAAGAACAGTGAGCAAGAAGGATAACATCTCTGCTCACTCCCTTCTAGAAAGGGCACACAGACAAAATACAAACAGACTAACAAGATGATGTCTGGAGCTGGTGAGCCCCAACAAGGGGATAACTTCCCTCCCAGAGACTATTGTAATCTGTAATCATTCTTCGTGTGTCTCTTTTGTCTCTGTGTCTGTGTCACACATGCACACACACACACACACACACACACACAGGACTCCTGTTTAAGGAGATTTTTTACTCTGACTGTATGTGTTATATTATCATTTGTTCTCCAACACCCTGCTATCAAAGCCACCAGTAAGTTCTCAGCAGCTCACGAGCATTTGCTGCTAAGGGAGTGCCAGGCTCAGTTCTAGGCACAGAGCAGAGAGCAAAGACCATAACAAAGTCCCTGCCTTCGTGTTACTTTCTTCTCAGTGGTCTGGGGAGATGATGTATAAAATAACTAAATAAAACACTTAGTGCATCAGAAGTGCTATGAGGAAGAACGCAGCAGGGAAGGGGACGTGGATGAGGGGTGGAGTCAGAGAATGTGGGAAAGGGTGGTTAGAGAACATGTCCCCCATAAAATATCATTTGAGCAGAAGGAGGTGTGGGAACAGCCTCACAGACACTCAGGGTTAGGGCATTCTAGGCAGAGGGAACCGCAGGTGCAAAGGCCCTGAGGCAGGATCATGAGTTTGAGGGATGCGGGGAGGTCAGTGTAACTGGAGTGCGGTATGGAAGGGTTAAGGTGGTAGATGAGGGTGGCGAAGAAAGGGCAGAGGGGCAGGGGCCAGATTTGGCAGGCGTGGAATGACTGGCTTAGCCTGAGGGAGATGGGGGAAGCCGTCTGAGGATTTTGTGCACAGGCGCAACTTGATCTGACTCACAACAAACCAGTTCCTTGCTGAGGCATCGCCTCTTCCAGGAAGCCTTCCCTGGTTTTCCTCCATCATGGCACTTAATACCATCTATAATTTCGACTGTCTTCGCTCCTCCCTACTTACCCAGGAGACTGTGTACTTGCTGGAGGCCAGAACAGTGACTGTCTCCCTAGGTGTCCCCTGAGAGCAGGTGCTCAGGAATGAATGAATGAATGGATGGATGAATGAATGAATGAATGAATAAACAAATGATGAATGAACCATAACATACATTGGACTTCCTATAATGTTGAGAGTGGCTTAGGCGCCTCCATCACTCCACTCCTGGATCCCCAGCAGAGTAAGGGAGGGGGTGATGTCCCAGTTTAGGTTTTAGCCCCTTTCTCTTAAGAGGATGCTTCAACCAGATTTAGCTGTGAGGGGCTCTCAGGGGTGACATATGGTGGACCTGGGAAGGCATCACAGCACCTGGAAGAAGACAGGGTCTCTAAGGTCGAGATGCAGACCTGAGCTTCCCCTGCTCTCTCCCAGGGGGCAAACAGCTCTCTGGGTGCACAGCGATTCTGGGGCCCCAGCGGCCCTCTCACCTCCTGGAGCTCCCGGGCGGCCAGCATAGCACAGACTTCTACGTGGAGGGCCTCGCCTTCCCGGACGCCAACTTCCCAGGCCTCATTTCCCTCACCGTCTCCCTGCTGGACACGTCCAACCCGGTAGGCCAAGATGGCGGCGGAGGGGAGACCTGGGCTTCCAGGCAGTGGCCCAGCTGGGGTGGTGCAGAGCCCAGCGGGGCGGGGGGTGGGGAGCAGTAGGGGTTGGGCCTGGCTGCTGTAACGGCCTCTCCCCTGCCCCTCTCCCTTCAGGAGTTCCCCAACACCCTGGTATTCCAAGACAGTGTGACCTTCCGTGTGGCTCCCTGGATCATGACCCCCAACACTCAGCCTGCACAGGAGGTGTATGTGTGCAGGTGAGGGGCCCTGAAGTGCTGGGGGACAGAGCACAGACACATCAGGAAGAGCCCTGGACCAGGAGCAGGAGCCCGGGGTTCTGGCCACGGGCCTACCATGCACTGGCTATGTGAATGGGAAAAAAAAGTAATCCCTACTGTGACTTGCTGAGGGCGTATGGCTTGTTCGGAGCCATTAAAAGGCAGGGGAAATTACTGCTGCTCTTTTTCTTGTGGCTGTCCTGCCCCAATGCAGGCTCAGGGCTGCCTTAGCTCCTGGGGGCCTCTAGAATTTGCTAGACCTGCAAGATGAGAGCTCTCAGTCCATGAGCCAGGCCTCCAGACTGTCTCAGAGTGTGGCCTTTGGAATTTCTGTACTAGAAATCCCTAGGAACTCATCCAAAATACACGTTCCTGGCCAACCTCTGACAGCTGGGTCTTGTCTCTGGGAATGGGTCCACCTGCATTTCAACAAGTTGCTCTGGGGAGTGTGGGCATCCATCCCGCAGTCTAAGAGCCCCTGTTAGGTATGCAGGAGTCTCAGGGGTCCTACCTCCCTCCTCTGATTGCTTCTGGGACAGAGGGGTGAGAGTGTAACCTGGTGATCAGCACACTGGCTGGGAGCTAGAGAGGCCTGGGTTCAAATCCCAAAGCTGTCCTTAGATGGTATGACCTTGAGCATTGACCTCCCCACTCTATCTTCTTGGTAGAAGGAGATACCTGCTAGTTCTTCTCGTAGATTGTCACGAGGGTTCAGTGAGATAATGCTTGCAAAAAGCAGAGAGACACAATGAGCCAGCCATCTCCATTCAGGCCACAAGCATCTCCTGAGCACCCACTGTGTGTGCTCCCAACCAGGCCTGAGTTCCTGCTCCACCCCAAGAACCCTGCAGGGTCCAGCTTGCTCCTGGGTGAAAGCCACTGACCACTGAATCCAGAACACTAAGGAGCTTCTTTTCTGCTCTTTCTAGGATAATTGAAAATGAGGACTTCGTGAAGTCATTGACTGCTCTGACCAAGGCGGCCAACTGCAAGCTGACCATCTGCCCCTTAGAGGAGAGCATGGATGACCAGTGGATGCAAGTACGAGGAGGCCCTGTGGGGCGAGTAGGCTGGGGCACTCAGGATGAATGACCCTGAGGTCAAGGGCCACTGGGGAACCCAGGCTCCAGGGGGGAGGACTCAGGCAGGTGATTCAACTGGCATTTACTGCAGGCCACTGTGTGCCTACCATTGTCACCAGGATGAAAACCACCTTCCTGCTTAAAATCTCTCAGGCAACCTCCAGAAATGATTCAAAGCTCAGGGGAGCTGGAGCTCAACTGGTCTCTCCAGCGGCCCTTCCTCCAAGCTGGCCTTCTGGGCTCTGCCATCAGACGAGGCCACACCTCTACTCTAGCACTTTCCATAGCTCCCATCTCCTCCTCCTCGGCCTGCCACCCCCGTCCCCCGGTGCCAGCCTGCCAGCACACCAGCCACACTGTATCACCGTCTGTTTCCCTACGGGTTCCCCCATTGTGCCATGAGCTTCCTGAGGGTAGAGCCTGGTCTCATTCAGCTCAGCACCCCAGTGCCTGGCACTGGGCAGTGCCAGTGGGCAGTTGGTGAACTGAGCCGAACCTCCTTGCTATACTATACCCTTGCTTTGCCTCAGGACTCTGCCTTCCATGCCATTCACTCTGCCCGTGCTGTTCCTTCTGACAGCCCTCCCCATTCCCATCCCCCATTTACAAACCATGCATGTCCAGTCTGAGCTTGAAAGTGCTCCCTTCATAAATGTCCCCAGTCCAGTGAGAATCCATTCCTTTTTCTTCTAAGCCCCCATATAACACCCTCTCTCCCTTTCTCATCATCCCCTTCGTGTTAAATCAGGTTGAACCATATGAAACGGCTGATCTGCCAACGTTTTTGACCTATAAGAATGGCAATTTCATATGGTCCAGCCCAATGTGATTTATGTTCATCATCACACCTGCCTGCAGGAATATAGGCAGGATTTGCACCTGATTCACTTCTGAGCTTTCCCCCACTCTGCCCTACAAGCTAGGCCGGGGCCTAACCTGCCCGGCTGGGGGAGGGCCACGCCTACCCCTGGCCTCCAGGCCTCAGCTCAGCAGTGCTTTACTCACAAATCTTCTCTGAGCTCCTAGTCCCAGCAGGAGCCGCCCATCTGTGTTCCCACAGACCCCTCCCTCCCTTTCATCACCTCCTAACATGCTACCTCCCCAGCACCTGGGATCTCTCACTAGGAGGACAGGGCCTGAGGCTGGCTTACTGTGGGTCCCCAACCCAGGGCCCTCACCAGGAATGGGAGTGAAGGGCACGTCAGGGTTTCACAGCACTTTAATAAGCGCTGCTTTCTCTGAGCTCCTCCTTTGGGGTCCAACATCACACACAAATTCGCCCTTGGCCACAAGGGGAAGAGAATGTGGATGGTTCCACGCCGTCAATCCCCGCACTGGATGGCAACCCCCAGGCGGCATGGGTACCAGCCTCCCCTCCTCTCGCTCTGCCCAGGATGAAATAGAGATTGGCTATATCCAAGCCCCGCACAAGACAATGCCTGTCGTCTTTGACTCTCCAAGGAACAGAGGCCTGAAGGAGTTTCCCGTCAAATCCCTGCTGGTAGGTGCTGGTGGGGGCACTGGTGGTTGACACCCCCTTATCTTAAGGCCGCCTTCCTCATTGCCTATCTCCCCGCAACCCCCTTCCCTCAGCCAGGCCTGAGCAGCCCAGCTCCCAACAGTGCAATGTCTGCTCAGGAGGTGATCACACAGGGGGGCCATTATTTCTGTTATTACCATGGTGAGATCTAGCTCTTTCTTTCCTAAAGCCCTTTCTAGCCGAGAGCTCACCTTGGCCTCAAAATAATCTTCTGAGGACATAGGTCAGGCTTGGGCTTCCCTCTTGCTGCAAGGTGAGGGTGGGGGCCTGGACTGGAAACTTCTCAAACGTTCAGCTAGAGGTCTGTACTTTCAGGGTTGAGGGGGCGGTGCTCCACCTGGGACATGGGGAGGGGGTGGTTCAGGTCATTTCCTGGACGTGACTTCATCAGCCGAAGATTCTATATGTGTTGGGGGTTAGGGTGGGAGAGATGTATGCTTGACTAGCCTGGCAGTTTCCTGCAAACTCAGCATAGATTACAACATTACGTTTACTGAGCATGCATTCTGTGTCAGTCACTGTGGTGAATGCTTACGTGCACTGACTCACTTAATTTGTCCAACAAATTTAATGTACCTACTATCACTAGGCCCATTTCAGAGATGAAGAAACTGAGGTTCAAAGAGGTGAAACAGCTTTCTGAAGGGAGAAGGGAGAAGAGAAGGGAGAAGTTGGGATGCAAACCAGGGCAGTCTGGCTCCATGCTTTCCCAGAGAGAGCACGGGTGACAGCCCCTTGACTCCAGGCACCCAGGAAAAACAGAGGAAAGAGTGTGGGCTGCAAGGGTTGCTGTGGTGAATAGCTTTCCAGGAAGAAGCCTGCCCCTTGGGGGGAGGGGAGGCAGCCCTGCACACATGGGAGGCTTTGAAAAGAAATGTGAGCTTCACTCAGCACCCTGTCTGAGTCTTTCTTACTGCCCTGAGTCGAGCGGTGCCAGTAAAGAGATTTTGTTGGGTTCACGGTGTCTCTCTGCCACAGAATCAGGTTAATCCTGTTTCAGGAGCAATGGGATAAAGTAGCCAGCTGCCACTGAAACTTTGGCCCTTTTCCTGGTTTCAGTCCTACTCTGTTCAGTGGCCTCGTCTCCTACTTTGATGTTCCAAGTGTGACAAAGGCTAGATTCTCTGACGTCACAGCCAGACCTCTAGAGTCCCACAGGACAGGTGAACAGAGAGACACCTCAGCACAGGTGCCCTCACCTTTCCCACAAACAGCCTTGAATGGAGTTGGGCTGTGATGGCCTCTCAGCCAAGTATGTCTGCGGCATTCTGACTCAAGTCACTCAGAGACGGAATTGGAATAAATGTGAAACTCATCATAGGCGATGCCCCACCCCTTCTCCAATGTTACTGTGGGCCACTTTCTCTGTCCCTCACCTGGCTCCAGCCCCACTGGCTTCCTTCCTGTTCTTCAAATGCACCCAGCTTGTACTCACCTCCAGTGGCCTTTGCATGTGCTGTTCCCTCTGCCTGCGATGCTCTTCCCAGTTCACGTGTCTGGCTCCTTCTCATCCTTCAGATCTGAGCTTCAGTGCTGTCCTCCAAGAGGCCAGTCTGACACGGAAGGACACCCCACCCCAGCCCCTGGCATTCTCGGCTACAGCAGCACCCTGTTGGTTTCTTCTCAAGTGCTTTGCTATAAATCACTGACTACTCATTCACTTTTCATTGTCTGCCTCCCCGCAGAGTGTAAGCACCGGGAGGGCAGGGCCTGAGGCCACAGAGCCCATTCTTGTACCCCAGGTAGTTAGCACACAGCGCGATACACACATACTTGGCCCGTAAGACAGTGTCAGTAAATTAAACACCACTGCTGTAAATGGAAAACCAGTAGCACTTAACCGTAAATAGGAGCGACCATGACGTTAAACAGAACGAACGCAAAAGAATGCCAGCTCCATACCAGTGAGAGCAAAACCCCGAGCCGCGGTTTCGCTCTCTGTTGTTAAATGGGACGTCAGCAGGTGTTAAGGGGTGATTTGTGCCACTCTGGGACTTCAATCTTTGACAAACCAGAGAGTGGAGGACACCTGAAATGGCAACACCTTTCCAAGTCCGTGCCAGAAGCTGTAGCAAGTGGCACCTGTGAGCCTCCCCTGCATGTACCACTTTTGGGAGCCAACTTCTGCAGACAATGGATGCCCCTTTGTTTGCCTGCAGAAATCTGAGCCTGCAGCCTATGGAACTGATCCTCTCTCTTGCTGACAGCCAGGGCAGCGGCTCGGATAAATTTGCCATTGATTCATCATACATCCTTTGAGCACGTACTGCCTAGTCCTGTTCTAGGCACTTGGAATACATCAGTGCGCAAAGCCGAGGCCCCCCACACCCCTCACAGAGGTGACATTCTAGGCAGGAGCATGCTTCAGGGAATAGCAAGGAGGCCAGGAGGGGTAGGACAGAGTGAGCAAGCAGGAGAGGCGGTCAGAGAGGGGGTGGGAATGGGGTGTGGTGGGAGGACAGGTCCTGTGGGCTTGTTGGCCATTTTAAGGCCATTTGTTTAGAATCGGAGAAACTGCGGAATTATTGCAGGGTCTTAAAAAGAGTGGGATTATGATCTGGTTGATGTATCAAAGGGAACCTCAGGCTGCATGTCAAGAACAGATGGCAAGGACCAAGGGTGGGAAAGTGGGAAGGAGGCTGATATAGTAACCAACGAGGGGGGCGCAGACCAGGGGAGCAGGGGATGGGGTGAGCAGTGACCAGATACCAGATATGTTTTGAGGGCAGAGCCAACAGGATTTCTTGACTGCTGTGAAGGAGAGGGGGCAAAGGTGACATTGGGCTTTGACCTTTGTGACAGGCAGGCGCCATCTCCTGAGATGGGGAGGAACAGGGGATGGGGGAGGGGAGGAGGGGTCAGCAGTTCCATTTGCGGCAAGTGGGAGATATTTAGTCAACATCCATGCGGGGAATCGGGCAAGCAGTGGACCTGTGTCTGGAGTTCGGGACAGAAAAGCAGGCTGGAGATATAAACGTGAGGGTGTCAGCACGTGGGCAGCATTTCACGAGACTGGGCGAGAGCCCCAGGGGAGAGAGCGAAACTAGAGAATGAAAGGAGACGAGGGCTGGGCCTTGGGGCCCCCAGTGCTCAGGAGACGGAGCGGGAGCAACAGTGAGGTGGGCTCCACGCGTGCACGGGGTCCCCAGGGCCAAGTGCAGAAAGTGTGCAGAGGGAGTGGGGGGTGACCCGCTGTCTTAGATGCTGCTGCTGGACAGGGAAGACGAGGCCTGGGCATTGCCCGTTGGGTTTAGCTGTGTGATCACGGAGACCTCAGTGAGAGCAAGTCTGATGGCAGAGTGAGGGCGGAGGTCGGGTTGGGACAGGTTTTCAGTAGAAAGGGAGGACAGGACTGGGAAAGAATGCATTTTAAATTAGCGGAATCACTGACCTCGAGACTACTCACTTCCTCAGAAAAATGCACCCAAGCTCAGAATCTGGAATCTGCTTCCAGGGAGTCCATGGTCCCCACAAAGGCCCAGGATGCAGACCATCGATTTGTAGAAAGCTAGAGCTAGTACGGCAGACTGAATGATGGCCCCTCAAATATGTCCACGTCCTAATCTCCAGAACCTGATGCTGAAGGGACTTTGCAGGTGTGATTGAATTAGGGCCCTCAAGGGGAGGAGATTATCTTGGATTATCTGGGCGGGGCAGGGGGAGCTCTATGTAATCATAACACTCCTTATAAGAGGGAGGGGTGGAGGTCAGGGTGACAGAAAACATGTGATGATGGAAACAGGGGTTGGAGTGATGCCCTTTGGAGATGAAGGAGGAGGCCACCAGCCAAGGTGGCCATAAGAAGCTGAAAAAGGCCAGGAAATAGATTCTCTCCTCAGAGCCTCCAGAAGGAACCAGCTTGGCCACACTTTGATCTTGGCCCAGAGGAACTGACCTCAGACTTCTGACCCTCGGAACTGGGGGAGAATAAATGTGTGTTGTTTTAAGCCACCAGATTTGTTATGGCAGCACAGGAAACTAATATAGGGGCTGAGAGATGTGTCACCCACCTGGCCTTCTCACCGAGATCCGTGTGGAGATGTCACAGCCATTCCAGAAGCTCGTTCTAGGCCCCCGGTCAGGGTGTGAACCGAGAAAGCTTGCTGTAGAGACAGCTCGAATCCTGGTCCTTCCACAAACTGGCTATGGGACCTGAAGAAGCCACACACCACGTTGAGCTTAGTAAATTCTCTGCAAAATGAAGATAAAAGTGTTGTTTTACAGATTCATTATTATTGCCCAAGTTAAGGTTTATGAAGCAGCTGGAATGTATTAGAGACTCAAAAAATGCTGTCCCCTTTCTTGCCACTTGATTTGGCATTCCTTCAACATTCCACAAATGATAATGGTACCTGCTATGCACCAGCCGCTGACAGGTACAGAATTCCTCCCTGTGACGGAATTACTCTTTACCCTTGGACCAGGCAGGAAGTTCTCTAACTCTCCGCATGTGCTTCTTCCATCTCAGGGTCCAGAGTTTGGCTACGTGACTCGAGGGCCCCAAACAGGGGGCGTCACCGACCTTGACTCCTTTGGGAATCTGGAAGTGAGCCCCCCAGTCAAAGTTGGGAAGAAGAAGTACCCGCTGGGCAGGATTCTCATTGGGAATAGCAGTTACCCCCGGTGAGGAGAGAAGGGGTGGAGAGGGGTGGCCAGGACCCAGGGAGTCCATAGAATAGCAGCAGAAGCCTTCCCTACTTAGTCCCAACCTAAGAGGGCTCCACAAACTTCAGGGCATGTGAGAGGAATCAATGTACAGGGCAAGGAATACAAGGCTTAGGATCCCAATAGACCCAAGTTCAACTTCTAGCTCTGCCACTTATATTCTTTTGGTCGTGAATATTTACTGAGCACCTGCTATGTGCCAGGCACTATGCTACGAACTGGAAAGGAATGCAGCCATGAATATGGCAGACAAGTCCCTGCCACTATTCCAGTGGGGGAGAAACATAATAGAAAAGTAAATAAATAAGATCATTTTGAATAGCAAAGAAAACAAAACAAGAGAGGGGCAGAGAAGGAATGGGAACTGGGTTGGTCAGGGTGATCAAAGAAGGCATCTTTAGGGAGGGGGCTTTTGAGTTGAGGGCTCATGGCGAGGACATGGCTACGTGGAGATCTGAGGTAGAGGGCTCCTGGCAGATGAAAGAGCATGTGCAAAGGCCCTGAGGCAAGAATGAGCTTAGCATGTTCAAGAAGGCCAGAGCGGCTAAAACAGATGGAGCAGGAGGAAGAGCAAAGGGCTAGATCACAAAGGACCTTGGAGAAGACTGAAGCTCAGAGAGGGATGGAATGTCCCCAGGGCCACACAGCTAACAAGAGATCACCAGCCCAGCGTCTAGGCTGAGTCAACGGGCAGTGACTTCTGAGGCTAAGCTCTGATCCTATTTACCTCACTGACTCCATGCCTCAGTTTCCCCAATAAAACTGGGCTGAAAAATTCTTCGACTCCTCAGATATCAGGAGATATAATAAAGGCATCCCAGGCTCTGGATTGCCTTTCCTGGAGGAGCACCCCAGTCCTGTTAGAGACCTCTGTCTCGCCCCCTCGCCCCCTCCCATAACACGCCTTTACTCCTGTGTGGGCAGCACCGACAGCCAGGAGATGCACCAGGCGCTGCAGGACTTCCTCGCCGCCCAGCAGGTGCAGGCCCCCGTGAAACTCTACTCTGACTGGTTGTTTGTGGGCCACGTGGACGAGTTCCTGAGCTTCGTTCCAGCGTACAAGAAGGTGCAGTGTGGGGCTGTCCCTGGGTTCCCCAGCCCAGCTCCGTGCTCCGTGCTCTGCCTGGGAGGACTGAGCTGGCGTGCCCGACTCTATTTTTCCCTGCCTGGCAGGAGGGGGCACGGAGGGGGTGCCAGCCTGGGTCCGAGCCCTTGCACCCTTCTCCACTAAGCCCTCCTCCTCAGGAGCCTCATGGGCAAAGCTGACCTCTAACCCCAGTGTTTCTGCCTCCAGGGCTTCCGGCTGCTTCTGGCCAGCCCCAGGTCCTGCTTCAAACTGTTCCAGGAGCAGCTGAATGAGGGCCACGGGGAGGCTCTGCTATTCGAAGGGGTCAAGAGTAAGTTGGCCATGCCTTGTTCTTCCATCCGGGCACCTTCCTCTGCCTTCACGTGGTCTCCCAGGGCCAGATGGAATCATTCAGCAACAGATATCTTTTGAGCACCTACTGTGAGCCTGGGGATACTCTATGAACAGAGCTCACTGCCCTCAGGGCTCACAGTCCAGAGCGACTGAGTCAAGGAAACAACTACAACACAGAGGCTTTGGGGAAGTGTCTGGGGGGAGTTCAAGGAAGGCTTCCTGGAGGAGGCAAAGACCAAGCAGGAGCATGAGGATGAGCAGGAGTTAGTCAGGCAAATGGGGCGCTGGGATGAAAGAAAGAGAGAGATGCTCAGAGGCAGGAGGAAGCAAGATGTGTTTGAGGACCTGAAGAAAAAGGTCAATCTGGCTGAAACACAGAATAAAATATTAATATTTTTCAGTAAAGTCCACAGACAAGAGCCAGGGTCAGAGGTGGAGAAGCCTCCATGGCTGAGAGTTTTCACCTAATATCTCTGGTGGCATCGGGCCTCTGTTTACTCCTCAGTAAATGGAGATGATAAGAGACTTCAAGGGAGTGAGAGAAACACTTTTAATAAGAACTTACCCTGATCAAATACTTTATTAAAGGCATTTGCCTCTCGGATGCTCACAACAAACCTGTGTTAGTTAGGAATTAATGCTGCTCCCATTTTGTAGATGGAAAAGTGGGTCTCCGCCGTATCTGCTGGGAAGAGGGAAATGGACCTCTGAATTCATCTGCGTTTTGTTCTTTTTCTTCATGACAGAAAAAAAGCAGCAGAAAATAAAGGACATTCTGTCAAACACGAAATTGAGAGAACATAACTCCTATGTGGAGGTACCAGCCTGGGTACCCAGGAGATGCCACAGCCCGGCAGAGCTGACACCCCCACCCCCAGCCCCCTCCCCTGAGATTAGAGGCACAAGGCAGGGCCTTCCGTGGGCTGCACTGGCTCCGCGGTGAATGGCCCTGGGAACTGGGTAAATGTGTGTGTGGAGAGCTCACCATCCCTCTAGGAAGACACACCCTGCCCCTGGCCAGCCCCCTGGAAGTCCCCGCCCCTGGGAGTCCCCGCCCCCTGGGAGTCCCCGCCCCCTGGGAGTCCCCGCCCCGCCTGTGCTGGCTCCTGCCATGCCCACCGCCCTCCTTCTCCCCTAGAGCTGCATCGACTGGAACCGGGAGGTGCTGAAGCGGGAGCTGGGCCTGACCGAGCGGGACATCGTGGACATCCCCCAGCTCTTCAAGCTCCATTCAGACTCCACAGGGACCCTCAAGGCCGAAGCCTTTTTCCCAAACATGGTGAGGAAGTGGCCTTCAGAGGTGGCCCACCTTGCTTTGCCTGTGGCCCGCCGTCAGAGAGGCCAGCTGGGCTCGGGGTGCAGGTCCAGGAAGCTTGGCTGTCTCCTCGTGTGCATGGCCCCATCCGGGTTACAGAGCCCCTGTGGGCATCTCACGGGCACCCTGGGAGTC
Source organism: Eidolon dupreanum (assembly GCA_028627145.1). Classification (NCBI taxonomy): domain Eukaryota; kingdom Metazoa; phylum Chordata; class Mammalia; order Chiroptera; family Pteropodidae; genus Eidolon; species Eidolon dupreanum. The sequence continues at coordinate 7,038,186 of CM053502.1, forward strand.
AGATAATATTGCCACCCCCACTTGACAGATGAGGCACAGAAAGGGAAGGTCTCTGGCTCAAGAACACAACAGCAGGCAAGAGGTGGGATTCAGAGCTGGGCTCCAGAGCCAGGGGTCCAGCTGCAGAGCACACGCTCTAACCACCAGGCTGCACTGCCCCGAATGGGCTTCTCCGTGAGATGAGGTGGGAGTGGAGCCCGGCAGACAAGCACCAAATAAGACACTCTCAGGTTGAGCCATGCTCCATGAAGGGACTAACAGTGGGGCACCTTCTCAGACTGGGTGGTCCAGGAAGGACTCTTTGTGGGGGTGAGGCTGGTGCTGGGGGCTGGGCAGGATTCCCTTGTTTAAAAGGTGGACTTGAAGGGGATCCCAGCTTTGCTGAGAACTTTTAGCTGTGACCCCAAGCATCATCTTACGTCATCTACTATGTTTTTACCACTTCTCTACCCTGTTACTCTATCTCTTCAGAGAATACCCATAAGAAGCAACTTTACCAGTTTCTACTGGGGCCCCTCAGGCACCCACTCCTGCCAGAGTTTGCCGGGGGGGGGGCACGGTGGTCTTCAAACTGGGTTCCCTGGGACTCTGGGGTTCCCAGGCAGTGACTCAAATCCAATGGTTTGGATCTTTTCTAATTTATGCCTTGAAATTCTGCAAAAGATTTTGTTTAGAGTAAAGGATTCCTTGGCCAAAACGTGGCTGGAGGGGGCACCCTCCTCTCAGCCCCTGAATAAAACTCCTTGGCCCCAACTCGGCCTTTTAGCCCAGCCCGCTCTCCCAGCTCAGGAGAAAAAGCTGATGCTGACGGCTGGGAGGCGAGGCATCTCGAACAGAGTAATCGGCATCGCTGAGGGCTGACTCTGCCTTCCCTGTCTGACTGATTGCCACAGGAGGGAGCCTGAACTTGAGCCATGACGATCTCAGGAGCCCGGAGTGGGAGGTGGGGGCGTGGGCGTGGGCGTGGGCATGGAACAGGCAGAGAAGAGTACAGACCACTCGGGGTGGGCTGCTTCTGTGCGGTGACAGAGAATGAGATGCCCCTTCCGTGATCCATGAGCCCTGGAGACTGACTCTGTACCTACTATGTGCTGGCACAGTGCTCTGCCTATGTGTTCTCTTTTAGTTGTCATAGCGCTGGGAACGTGTTGGGCTTATTTTGCTGATGAGGCTCAGAGGGGTGAAGTGACTTGTCTAAGGTCACACAGCTATTGAATAGTAGACTTGGTTGTGAAACTGACATTGGCCTGGAGCCAAAATCATGGTCCTTCCATCTCACCAGGCCACCTCCCAATATAATGGAGGAAATAGTCATCTGCATAAGCCATAATGTACAGAAAGTGCTACAAAAGTGGTCACTTATTCGTCCATTCAACGGATGTTTATTAAGTGCCTACTATGTGTCAGGCACTGTGCTAGGAGCTGTGGGAACATACAGGAGGAATGCCTGATTGCCACAGGTGGCTTCACAAAAGGGTGAGGACCTTTGAGCTGGTATCAATGAACAGAGTTTTCAAGAAAGTGGTGGGTGGGGAAAGAGCATGGACCCCAGAGTCTGACAAACTTGGATGTAAATCCTAGACTAGCTGGGTGGCTTTAGGTAGCCCCCTTTACCTGTGTGGGCCTCAGTTTCCTCATCTGTGCAGCAGGGCTTTATTTCCGAAGGGTAGGAGAAAGAGGGGACACGCGGATAGCGTTGCAGGCTGCACGCTGCCACCCCTGACCTGGGATCCCACCTCTGCAGGTGAACATGCTGGTGCTGGGCAAGTACCTGGGCATCCCCAAGCCCTTCGGGCCCATCATCAACGGCCGCTGCTGCCTGGAGGAGAAGGTGCGGTCGCTGCTGGAGCCGCTGGGCCTCCACTGCACCTTCATCGACGACTTCTACAGCTACCACCTTCGGCACGGGGAGGTGCACTGTGGCACCAACGTGCGCCGCCAGCCCTTCTCCTTCAAGTGGTGGCACATGGTGCCCTGAGCCCATCCCTTCCTCCAGTGTCCTCTCCCTTGGGAAGGTCCTGGCCAGAAGCTCTGGTCCCCTGCAGTGTGGCATAGCAAGAGTTCCTGGGGAAATATCGGCTCCCCAGGGGGTGGCCACTCCGGACAGTGGCCTGCTTCCTTCGCCTGTGTTCCCTCTGCGATGGTCCTGGCTTTGCAGACTCAGTCGTGCTGTGAGAAGCTGCAATAAAATTTTACAGGTGAAGCTGTCTCTGGTATTATTCGTTCATTTACCCATTCACTCATTGCCATGAATGTCATCAACTTGTAAGTGCCACCAGGATATGCTGAAGGCCAGTGTTCCTGTGTGTGCCTAAGAATCGTGTCCCAGTTCACGTTGTCCTTTGAGAAACAGGCAGCAGAGGGGTGATGCGAGAGCCTAAGGGGGACATAAGGGTTTGACTGTTAGGTCAACATGCCCAGACATCAGTGAGCCCCCTTTGTCCCACCCATTTGTCATCTCCAGTCCACCAGCTTGAAAGCCCCATAAAGTGGGCTCTTGTTCTTCTCATTTGCTGCTTGCCGTAGGCTACCTGTGGGGATGTGGTGCGTAATAGAAGCCATGCGGTTTTGTGGAATAAAGTCATTAGTCCCCTCTGTGTCCTTGTTATATGTTTTATGGTCCTGACAGAGGGACTTAGATTCCGCTGTAGAAAATTAAACGGGATGACTCAAGATCTTTAAAATTGAGGCCAGATTTTGCTTCCATAGAGCCTGAAATGCTCAGGAAACCTCTGGTAACCCTGTTTTCACAGTGGAGAACTAGGAATGTGGAAAAGATGGATGTGCAAAGCCTCTGCCTTCACACGAAGGACAAAGGGCCCCATAAACCTGGTGAAAAAGCGCTTCTCTGGAGCAAAAGATGTGCAGTATTTTTTGTGGATCAGAAAGGGCGCCTTGAACAAGAGGAAGTTGGCGTGAGGTCATCCCAAAACCTGACCCATAGGGCTGCCTGGAGCAGCAACCCTCCTCAGAGGCCGAGTTTCCTTAGCTTCCTGGAGCTGCAGAAATATTGACAGACAAGCTGGAGGCTAAGGCAGATCTTACATGGTGGTAAATGCAAGTGAGCACCCCCAGCCATTCATGGGGGGGCGGGCATCTGTGAAGGAGCCAGGGAAGCCCCCATAGAGAAAGCACCAACTGTTAAGTCCTCCTAGCCCCACAGAGCCTGGGGCCACCTTGTGACTTGCCCTAGGAGCAAGAACTTCCTGTTCCCTCTCTTCTCTAACACCCAACCCACCTCCCTTCCCCAGCTGTCACAGGTTAGTTTCTGAGGCTGCTGTAACAAATTACCATAAACTAAGTGGTTAAAAACAACAGAAATGTATCCTCTTGCAGTGCTGGAGGCCAGGAGTCCTCCAGAACTGGGCTGAAATTGAGATGTCAGCAGGGTGATGTCTTTTCAGGGGCCTCCAGGGGAGAATCTGCTCCTTGCATCTTCCATCTTCCATCTTCCGGTGGCTGCGGGCTTGCCTAGGCTGGTGGCCATATTACTCCCATCGCTGCCTGTGTGGGCACATTGCTTTCTCCTCTGTGTATGTCAAATCTCTGTCTCTTACGAGGACACTTGTGATTGCATTTAGGGCCCACCCAGATAATCCAGGATCATCTCCCCATCTCGAAGACCCAGTCACACCTGTAAATTTGGTCATAGCTGCAAAGGCTCTTTCTAGATGAGATAACACAGATGGCAGGTATTAGGACCTGATATCTTTGAGGGGTCATTATGCAACCCGCTACAGGCCAGGGACCACCGTTTGTAAGCTGCGGCAGGCAGGAGAGAGAGAAGGGAGTCGAGTGTCCCCTCTCCGAAGCTCTAAGCTTTGTGCCTGCATGCAACCCTAACAAAAAAGGGAGAAAAACTTTATAAAACCGAGTTTGGAGGTTTTCTTTGGTGTGGGGCTCGATTTTCGAACTGCTGAATTGGTGACTGGTTTCTGTCTGGTTTCTGGAAACAGATTCTGAGAGGGAGGTTTGCCTGCAGGAGGTTTGGGGGTGCTCTCAGGATCCACACCTGGGAGGTGATGAGCTGGGAAGTACCAGCCGCAGAGAGTTCTGGTAACCCCATGGGATGCTCGGAGGCTGGCGTGGGCCCTCGGAATTTTCCTGAACTGAGACAAGCAGCCTGGCCTTGTCCGCCACATCGGATTCAGCTGCCCACAAGGAGGGGGCACAGCCTTGGGAAGTGGCGGTAGACAATTCTAGGAGGACTTGCTATGAGTTGCTAAAAGCCAACACTCCCAGCATTTGGGGTAATGAGCACATCTGCCCTGAAGGGTCACGGGGAGCAGGTGGTACACCATAGCATCCTCCACAGTGACTTAGAGCGACCGTGGGACTTGATGACTGAAGAGTGATTGGAGAACTTCTTGCACTGAATGAGCACGTGCGGGGCCGTGGGCATCCGTGTAAAGCTGTTTTACGGTTACAAACCCCTTGTTTTAGTGGGAGAGCTTTGTAGGTGCCCACTGCGTTATGTTTTTAGGGGGTAGGGACCATTTTGTCATTTGCTGCACAAGAATTTATTGAGAATCTACTATATCCAGGACTCTTTTGTGGGTGCTGGGGATTTGGTGGTGAAAAGGAAGCCCCTGGAAGTGGGAGCAACGCCCGCTCTAGAACTCACCAAGTCCCTTTCATGCCCAGAGACCCCAAGGGTGCCCCTCCCCACTGTGCTCAGACAGCCCTGGCACAAGGCCGAGCTGCCCAAGGGCGGGAAGGGACAGAGCTCCAGAACCCTGAGCCCAGCCCTCAGCAGCCCCTCTCCAGTCTAGCGATCCTTTCCCTCCAGCCCATCTCTGGCCGGCTGTGTGAGCAGACGGGCGGGCCGGTGTGGGTGAGAAGCATACACATATGGAGCATCTCCTGCCTGATTAATTTTGCCACTTTTCAACCCAACCAGAGGGGGATGTAGGGTCTTCCTGGCCAACCCCCTGCCTCCGAGGGCTCCCCAAAACAAAGCCACCCTTGACAGTTATGCCGAATTCTGGAAACCTCCAAGGAGGCATATTTCTACTTTTAATCCTGAATTTAACAAGCCTGGCTGACCGAGGAGTCTTCGCTCAGTACCCAGCTTACATCCCCCGTGCTATTAACACAGGTTGCTCATCACAGCATCAAGTGTCAGGGCAAAAGGCTGAAAACAAGTGTTTATATATATGATAGAGCCCTTGTGGAATACTATACAGCCATAAAAATGATAAGGATGCTTTTTATGTACTGTTATGAAGACCTGAGTTGTACTAAGAAAGTGAACAAAGCAAAGTATTGAATACTGTGTAGCATATACTATCACTTACGTAAAAATATAGAGGGGAAGATATACATACAAGTTTGCTTGGTGATGCATAATGTTTATTTGGAAAGACAGAAGAAATGGATGCCACTGGCTGCCTCCACATAAGGGAATTGAGTGGGTGAGAGACAGAGGGGGGCGTTTGTTTCAAGCCCCTTTTGAACTTGGAACCACGTGAACATGGTACCTATTCAAGAAGAACCATAACCCTCCCCTAAAACATACAATGAGCACCAGTTGAAAGTCAGCTGGTGCGTCCCTTGGGCTGGAGCAGAAGTTCTCATTCCTTTGCTCAGTGGAGATGAGGAGCAGCTGGTGGACTCGGCTCAGCACAGGCTCCTCTGTCCCTCTCTTCCCCAACAATTGCTCAGCCCCTGCTGGGAGCTGGTGACACAGAGGTGGACAAGCGGCTCCTCCTATTCACCTGAAGACGTAACCCAGGTTTCTGGACCACACTACAACCAGGCCCAGGAGCTGCAACTTTAACGAGCTCCCGTGATCATTTTTGCAACCACCAGAGCGTCGAGAACCCGTGGCTCGGCACTTTCCAGGGCTCGCCTTGTCAATTTCCTCGAAACATCCCCACCCCGACAACTGAGGCTCCAGAGCCTGGTGCTGCTGCCACTTGCTGCCACCCAGACACTTGCTCCTGACAGCTTCCAAATGAGTCAGTTCTCCGGTGCTGTGGCCAGCTTGCCAGTTTTAGAGCCCCTCTTTCTCCCAGCTGAGGGGCAGAGATATAAGCAGACAGCCTTGGATGGGCCTCGTATCTGCGGGTACTGGCTGCCTAGTGAGTGATGAAGTGGTTCTGACCCCACCTGCTCCTCGGCAGCATTGATGGAGAAAGTCAGTCACTCCTGAGCAGCTGCTGAAGCTTCCTTAACAAGGGGGTGGGCTGGAGAGGCCCTGAACCCATAAAAGGGGAGGGCAGTGGGGGAGGCTTAGGGTCACATCTGAGGCTGCCGAGCTGGGCGAGGGTGGTCAGCTTAGTGGGCAGTACCATGGCCTTCCAGGGCATCGTCCACCTGTCCCTGGACAGCCCCAAACATGCCATTTGTGTGCTGGGCACAGAAATCTGCTTGGATCTCAGTAGGTGAGCAGCTTGGGGCACTGCCAGGGCTGGCTAGGGGCAGGGGGAGGCAGGTCCGAGTAGGGAGGTTGGTGCCTGGCTCCCCTCCTGGGGCCGCCCCTGGATTGTGCGGGGGTCCAGGGTTCCCTCCCTTCTCTGCATCTTACCTCATCATCCTGCCTTAGCTCCAGTGAGCCTCATCTGGGTCTCTAAGGGCCTTCTAGTCCTGATGCTGCAAGATTCAGCTCTAAATCCTGCCTCTGCTCCTTATAGGCTGTGGGGCTTTAGAAACAAGTGCCCTGCCCTCTCTTGGTCCCCTTACCTGTGAAATGAGGGTGAGGCTGGGTCTCAAGGGAGACCTCTGTAAGTTGGAGGCTCAGTGGGGAGGCGCTGCACTCAGAAGAGACCAGGTCTTCCCTAGGGTCACAGGACAGACTCCCCGGTTCGGGGCTGTGTGTTTTCCCCTGCAGCGATCCCCCGTGGCTTTGTCCTCATTGGGAGTTGGGAGTTTATAAAGCATAACTTTGGTGATTTCTAGAGCATTGGTGGGAAGGTAAGGCTAGATAGAGCTTGTTGGAGGGAGGACAAGGTGGGAGGGGGGTCCTTGGAGTAGGGGATGGTAAGAGAAAAGCTGAAGTCGTGTTAGGACCCCCAAACTGCCCTGACCTTAAACCAGGGTGCCTCAGCACCCTGAGGAGAGAATGGAGAGCCACCCCCACCATGCCAGCTTTACCCTAGACCGAGAAGGTGAGACTCTCGTGCCCTTATCTCTGTCTCTGTGTCGGGCAAACCAGGTGTGCCCCGCAGAAGTGCGAGTCCTTCACCATCAGCGGCTCTCCGGGGGTCTTGGTTGATATCCGCCATGCAGTCCCGGTAACGACCGGCGAGGACCCTGCCACGACTCGGTGGTCCCTGTCCGATCCCATGGACGTGCTGGTCAAGATGACATCCCCTAGCCCTGCCATCGACAGGGACAAGGTAGGCCCCGAGTGGGAGGTGCTAACTCAGCCCGTGGGCTGTGAGTCTATGAAATTCAGTACCAAGTGTTTCACACATCTGAGACTTTTCAATGCTTGCAACAAACCCGTGGGGTGGGCGGCACTCCGTGTCCCCATTTTATAGATGAAGACACTGAGGCACTGAGAGGAAGTACCCCGCCCAAGCCAGTAATCGGCATGCAAGCTCAAGCACGTCCATCCCCTCTGACCACCACGCTGGGCTGGCTTCCAAAACAGCTGCTTTTAAAGTCAGGCTTGAAAGGTTTGGGCAGAACTCAAATGGGCTTTTTTGGCTCAGGCTGGCCTTCTGCCCGTGGCTATCCTCATGAAACTTAAGAGCTCATGTGCATTAAACACGTGCTATGTTCTGTTACTTTGTCACATTTCAAGAGGTTGGCTTTTCCCCGTTTTATATGAGGCACAGTGTGACCTAAGCGTAACTAGAGTGTGGGCAGATCCAGGACTTAAGCCTAAGTCTGCGCCCTTTCTCCTGGGTAAGCCGTCTTCCTAATGGGGCGCCTGTGGCAGGTGGGGGGTTGACTTCCACCTGGCAGAACAGGCTGTCAGGGCCATCAGTGGTTAGGTGTTCTGTGGTGCAGATCACTCTGCAGAGTAATTAGAACCACCAGGGACTCTAATACCCAACACCTGAGCCACACCCACCAATTAGATCAACCTGGGTGGGCTAATGGCATCGGTAGTCCACAGCTCTCCAGGTGACTCCACTGTGACACTGAGGATGAGAACTACCTATGAAGCACGTTCAGGACTAGGGGACCCCTGTCACCAGAACCTGCCTGAGTGGTCTGCATGAGTTGGCAGAGGGTTCAGCTGGGTATCACATACCCATTCTACGCGGTGTGCCCGTGGCAGGCACTTACTACCTAAGAGGCAGGTAGTACACTTAGATAAGAACTCTGCATCTCCCAGGTGAGAATTCAAGCTGTAATGTGTCCCAGCTGAGCCCAGATGACCGGAGAAGCATTCTCTGCCCAGGTCTCAACCTCCGGCACCGTCAGGCATGACCCACAGAGATACTTGATATTGGCGGACAAAAACTTCCGTTTAGGATCAGGTGGTGGTCACGTGCATGTAAGCATGGTCCTAGCTAGTGTTTGGTTCTCTGCTGAGTGATAAAGGCTTGTAGTCAGGGCCAATGGCTGAAGGGCAAGTTTTTGTCTAAAGTATAAAGGACCCTCTAGAAGCAGAGGCTGGTTTGGGACACAGGAAAGACAGTTCCAATTTCTATCTTTTCATACACCCTGGGTATGTCCTTCTGAGTGAGCAGGTTTTTTTATTTTTCCATTAGCGTTGACATTTAATGTTTTATATTAGTTTCAGGTGTATAGCATAATGGTTATAGAATACAAGGTGGTCCCCTGAATAATACACACCTGACACTGTAGTTATTATAATACTGTTGATTATTTTCTATGCTGTTCTTCACATCCTCATGATTCTTTTGTAATTACCAATTTGTATTTCTTAATCTCTTCACCTTTTCACCCTGCCCCAACCCCCTTCCCACCTGGCAATCGTGAGTGAACAGTTTAACCTACTGGAGGCTCCACTTCACTGCCCACCTCGTGGGTGACAAGTGGAATCCCAGGAGGGCAGGTATAGTGGGCAGGGTGTAGAACATGGTTTCAACCTTGATCTCCAGAGCTGGGCAGCCTGGATCATCAATCCTGTGCTGGATGAATGACATAGGGCAAGTCCCTTGATCCTTCTGCCCTTGGGGGTGGAGCCCACCTGGATGGGTTATTGTGAGACCTGAGCATGGACGTGCTTGCAGTGGTCATGGCATGTCAAATGGGTTATTCTGACCTAGTCCTAGTTACAGTCCAGTGGGCCTGCACCACTCACGATGAGACCTCAGAAACTGTAATGTGAGACCAACGTCAAGAGGCCAGACTCGGGTACATGGCCGAGGTCCTGCTCCTGCCTCTTGTCCTCCACTGTTCCTGTGGGTGTTGGATACTGTCTCCACAGGTCTTGGTCTCATACTATGAGCCCGATGAGGAGGTCCCCATGGCCACAGCTGAGCTCTACCTCACTGGCATTGGTGAGTGCTGCTCCCATCACTGGATGAGGGGTGGGCTTGGCCTGAAGCCAGAGGAAGGGGCTCTCCCTGTAATGAGATGCCTTCCCAGTGTCCTAAGTGAATTCACTCAACACACTCACTCCTGTCTCAGAGCTCAGCCACTTCTCCTCGACCCTCACCCTCTGCTGACATAAGTCTCTGAGAATAGAGGCAATTGGAACTTCCACGTTCTCCCATCTACCCACCTACCTGTGGCTGGTGCTGACATTCCCCTCTGTTACAAGGGATGACGTCTGGTCCAAAGTTAATTTTATCACACTGGATCCTTTGCCTTCTTGCTTATTCAAGATCATTCCTTTAGTGATTTGTACAACGTAGGAAGCTGCCACCCCTTCCCCCTTCTCTTCTGGATATTAAGGAATAAGCTGTACTGTAATTCTCTTAAACCTTTTTCTAAACTCAAACTCCCCACCTCTCTGCTCCTTCGGAGTCATCTCTGCATCCTCGATTTCTCCCTTTCTCTTGAATCTCAAACTCAGGTGAGATGCCCACCACTAACACTGCCCTTTTCCAGGACCCTAACAACTTCTACTCCCCTGAGTCTGATCAACTCTATCTACCTTGACCTTCGTCCGTGTTTACGACAACCGGTTATCCTTTCTCGATGCGTTTCACTTGAAACACTTCAGGGACCCTGCGCTCAGTTCCCCCTGCCTAGCTGGCTGTTCCTTCTCAGATCCCTTGGCTGCATCCTTTGTGGCCCACCCCGCAAGTCTGTCAGCGAGGTGCTTCAGGCCTCAGGCAGCCAGTCGTGCGGCTCCAAAAAAATTGACAATTCCCAAAACTCTAGCCGGGCATCTCCCATCAACTTGGCTTGAATATTCGCTGACCCAGCACAACTTATAAGTAACCAATGTCTCAGACTTAGCATACCCCAGATTGTACTGATTCTTTACCCCAAACATCTGTTTTTAATTATCTTCCTCATCACAGTAAATAGTCTATTCTTCTAGCTGGTCTGGCCACAAATTCTGGCGTCACCCTTATTCTTGACCCAGGTCAGTGCGTGAATCTTGTCGGTGCTACCTTGAGTTTAGCTAGAATTCAGCTAGTCACTTTCAAAGCTCTTGGCCTGCTCTGAGCCACTGTCATCTCCTGCCTGTGTCACTGCAAAGGTCCCCTAGTGGGGTTCTCTGCTCCATCCTTGCCATTCTACAGGTCCAGTCCTGATTTGGGCCCCTGTAAAAGGTTATCAGATAACGTCTCCTCAGATCAAAGCATCCTACTGTTTCTATATCCTCGGATTAAAGCCAGTGTTGCCTTACCCACAAAACCAACCTGAGCCAGCCCATGCTGCCTCTGACCCATGGCCTGTTTCTCCTGCCCTTGTTCATCATGCTCTAGGTGCTTTGGCGCCTTTGACTCTTGAACTTGACCCTTCCTATTCTATTTTCTTTTACCCCAGATATTAACACAGATCACTTTTGGGCCTTCTTTGGGTCCCTGTTCACATTTCAACTTGTAAAACCTCTCTGAGCCCCTGAAACTGAAACAACTCCCCTTCGTCCACTTCCTAGTCTCCTAAGGCACTTTCACCATCGGACACATGTGCGTTTTACTTATTCACGCCTTGTGCCACGCACACACCTTTACATCTGAAGATAGGGCCTGTCCTGCGTGCCGTCGGACCCCTAGGACCTAGCACAGCACCTGATCTGCAGCAGACACCTGGTCCTGAGCATCTGTGCCAGGCGCCAAGTATATACAGTAGCAACCAAGGTTTGTTCCTACGGCCCTGATGTTCCAGTCGCAAAAGAGCACGTCAGATGACAAGAGCTATGAACAAAGTCATACTGTGGTCAGTTACGTTGGGGGAGGGGTGGGTGGGATGTGTAAAGACAGAGGAGCCCCTGGGGCGGAGCCTGGATCCTTAAGCTCTAACGGGGCTCGCAGTTGCCAGGTATCAAGCCCTTCCTATGCCTTAGAATGCTAAGAGCTTTCCAGAAGGCTAGGGAGGTGGGCCCTTCCAGGTAGGAACCACCCGGGTAGAGGCCAACAGGCACAAAATGGCATCATGACCACAGGGAACTTGTTTTATAAATTCCCAAGAGGTTGGGGAAGACACGTGAGCACTCGGGCCTCTCCAGGCTTGCTCACAAGAAACAGTCTGCCTCTGAGGAACGAACTTCTGCTGAGATGGCAGTGTGCCCCAAAGGCTAGATGGCCCTGACACCAGCCTTGGGCAGCCCTGGGGGTTAGCTACAGCTTTGAGGCTCCACCCAGCAGGTCGAGGGAGCTGATGTCCTTCCCTCCTGTTGCAGTGGTCTCCCTGGATGTGGATATCCACCGCAGTGGGCAAGTCGAGATGGCAAGTGACAAACAGGCTAAGGTGAGGCTGTCAGGGGAAGTGTACAGGCCTGGGGCCCCCGAGCCAGATCCGGCCCACAGCCTCTGTGTCCCACCTTCATGGCATCTCGGGTCAAAATGCTACAATATCGATCAGGGCTTGTGAAGTTAAATTCTAGCTTTTTCAAAAATGTCTGGCGACACTACACTCATATTCTAGCCTGGTTGTATAGTCAGCTAGAACAGGAGGTCAGCTGTCCCCTTCCAATAGGACATGTCTCCTCTATTTGGCCTCAGTCTCTACTTCCCTTGACAAATAAGGTAGAAAACTCAACTATCTCTAGATTTTTTTTTCCCTTTCTCTTGGCCCACTTACCTGATGTTACTTACCTTCATGTTGCTATAAGGCGCTTGGGTTGGCAAATTCTGATCTAGAGGTCCCTGTCACCCTGGAGAAAAGGCTTGGTTCTGCCCCTGATGGGGGCGGGGGAGCATCTGGGAAACAGAGTTTACTTGACATCTTCCTGAACCAGCATTCCTGTCTTCTTTGCAGAAAAACTGGATCTGGGGCCCCAATGGTTGGGGTGCCATCTTGCTTGTAAACTGTAGCCCTCCTGACACGGTCCAGCTTACAGACAAAAGGACCACAAAGGAGTTCTTCTCAGAGGGTAAGAAAGAACTAGCCACTGACCTGGGACTATTACTACCTTTCCTCCTTGAGCTATGCCCTACTCTGGGGCTTTCCTGCCCTACCCCTCAGCAAACTTGGGTTCCAGGCTGAAGTTGCTTGTCAATGGCTTGAAGTTTGTAAGTAGGAAGAGGCCACATGGCCCCATGGGATCTAATGTCAGGTAAATTTAACTTCCTGGCTATGAACTTGAGCATGTTAACCTCCCTGGTCTTGTTTTGCCATCTGTAAAGCGGGTATGATACAGTCAGCCTCACGAGGTGATTGAGAAGATTAAATGAAGACACAAAGGGGTACATGAGACTCTTCCTAAAAACCCTCTCATAGCCTGGGGCAGGAACCCAGACCATCTCGGGCAAACGCAGTCTTGGATCTGGACCTGACTTGTGTTTGGGACCTGGGTTCTAGGTCTTAGCAGTAGAAGAGATGTCCTGGTTCACCCTAAGGCTAGAGGGGACCGCTTAACGACCTGACTACACCAGGCCCTGTTCTAGGTGTTTGTGGGGGGCATCTATGTACTACCATGTGGGCTAAATGCCATCCTCTCTCAAAGCAAAGTGGGCCCTGAAGATGGCAAGCTGCCTGTGGCCATGCAGGGAACAAGACATAATGCAGGCCTGGGCGGCTTGGGCCAGAGAGGGAGGAGGAAGATCCTCAGGTTCCGATATATAAGCCCCCCACCCCTGCAGTACTGGCCTCCAGAAGCCCTGAACTTCTGCCTTGTATCTTGCTCAGAAGGAAAGAATCTGTCCCAGATGATGCTGAATGTTCAGGGGCCCGCCTGCATTTTAAAGAACCACCGACTGGTTCTCCACACCTCGGAGGAAGAATCGGAGAAGGCGAGAGTCTACCGGCCCCAAGGTGAATGTTGTACCAGCTCCAGCTTTGTCTAGTCTCACCTCCAGGATGCATTGTGGCCACACCCCCCAGGGTCACCTTCAGAATCCCACTGGGACCTAGAGGTGCAGTCAGCGTCTGTTGTGGCCAGACTTATATTCCTAGGATTGTCTGACTGGCACCTTCACC
>CM053502.1:7052149-7076022 GCA_028627145.1 Eidolon dupreanum
GTATGCAACCCCAGAGGAGGAGAGTGAGAGGCCCCCTGGGCTGGCAAGATGGAGGCCGCTGTGCAGACAAATCCCGAGTGGGGGGTGGGAAATCACAATGGCTGCACCGAAGGAAGAGCACAAAGGGGGGAGTACTCTGCAGAACTCCAGAGAAATGGTCTGAAGGGGGGAGAAGCCAGAAGGGGATATGGGGCTGAGGGAAGGCTGTTCTTATTTAAGGTAGGAAGCGAGGAATAATGCTAATGACTGATCCAGCAGAGAAGGAAACATCTGATAGGGAAAAGGCGAGCATGAGAACCAAGATAGGAGGTTTGTACGTCAAGTTGGCCTTAATAGGTAGGTATGAGGACAGCTCTGTCCCCAGGAGGGACAGCGGAGAGAACTGACTAGGAAATCGTTAGGATGGCTGTCCAGGGCTCAGGACCTGTTGAGGGTGGCTATTTAGACCAGTCACCATGGGCTTTTCTTCAACTACTTTTGGTGATTTTAATTCTAGGGAATAAATGCAGAACTAGGTCTAACTAGGGTCGGGGATTTTCCAGGCAAATAGATCCAGGTAGATGATGGATGAAGGTGTAATTATGATGATGCATCATAGACACAGGTGGAGAAGCAGGGCGATGGGGATGAGAGCAGTCAAGGACCAGAGGACCCGACGAGGTCAAACTGCTGGCCCAGGGACTAGACGGGGCAAGCAGGAGATGGAGGGGATGGGACCGCGTGTTAGAACAGGGTCGCGGAAGCAGTGTGACGCTGGGTGAGGAGACTGCGGTAGGGTAGGAGACAAGACCTGTCAAGTCAAGGGTCTAAAGAGGCCAGGATGGCCTGAAGGCAGCAACAGGTGGCAAAGAGGACCCACACCCCTTCTCCAGGACCAGTGGGGTATAGAAGAAAAATAGTTCTCTGCTGGGGAGCAGGGTCTTCAGAGGAATGCCAGGTTTCAGAACGAGAGGGTAAAAGGAAAGAGCTTGGGGGATTTTGATGATGATGTCCAGACACCAGATCTTTCTCCTTTGTCCTTTGTATCTGAAGTCCGTCGTTCATTCCCAAGAGGCATCTCCTGAACCCATGCTAGGAGCCCCCATAGGGGTGGTGTTCAGGTACGGCTTGACCCAGCTCAGCCACAGAGGGCCCGTGAACGCTGGGACTACACGGCCTTCCCCCAGCACACATTCGTTCTAGACCTCGTCAGGCTAGTCAGTTCCCTGTAGCCCTGTCTGTGTAGATCTGAGAAATGGATTCTTTGAAATAGTAGCAGAAAATAGCAATGCAAGTCTTATACCTGGAACCAGATCAGATTCCCAGTTGTGACACTTCCCGGCAGTGTGACCTTGCTAGCGTTCAGCTTATGAGGATCTATTTATAAAATGGGTCTTTTTAAATGGCTGCAAACATCATGTTTATCTCCAGCAAGGAACAGATGTCCACTGTAGACCAGTGTAACAGTGCTAAGATCCCAGGGTTCCAGACCCAACCCCTGCCACCTACACAAATGTGACAACCTAGATGGCCATCTCAAGGGGACACTTAGCTTCTTGACTTCTCAGGGGAAAAAATACAGCCCCTCGGGGAGAGTCACGTCAGCCTTCGGGATAGACCAAGGTGAGAGAGCCTGGGGCAGGGGGTAGAAGGCACATGTGGAGTGTGACTGCAGGGTAAGGACAGTAGGATCCTAGGCCACCAGAGCGGGGACTGATACTAACAATTCTTGACCTGGCTCTGCTATGAGCTAAGCCAAATGATCCTGGGCAAGACGTTTTCTGAGCTATCAGCTTGTGCTCCATGACAGAGGGGGAAAAGCCACTCTGCTCACCTTGTGCGTGGGGTCGTGACCAAGGGGGGAGCCTCGAAGGCCTTCACAGAGCCGGCTTGTTTCCCGTGACAGGGAGCTGCAGGTCCAGGGTTTTGTGAGCGCGGTGATGGAACTCAGCGAGAAGAGTAACAGCCAGGTGGCTTCTGTCTACGAGGACCCCAACCGCCTGGGCAGGTGGCTCCAGGTAACACTCTACCGGGGGAGACTCTGCTTCTCAGAAAAGCTAAGCCTAAGTAGAGGCATCTTTGTTTTTTATGACTTTAGTGGAGGCTCAGATGAAACAACTTACCTAAGTCATAGCCACCAAGGACCAGAGCTTAGAGTCCAACTTCCTTCCATTCCAGAAGGGTTCAAGATCATAGAATGCCTAACCTTAACTCCTAAGCATCCGAAGGCTCTGGCGCCTTCCGGTTTGGGCTGTCAGAGCCAGGGCACCGCCCACTCCAGCGTCCAGCCTGACCCTGACAGAGCAGGAAGTCCCCTGGTGCCCTATTCCCCACAAAGAGCTGAGTGATCACCACGCGCTGGGCACCATTCCAAGGACTAGAGATAAAAACGAACGGGACTGAGCCTGCTCTGCTCCAGCAGTGATGGGCAGAGCTCTCAGCGCCGTGAAAGCAAGACGACGAGATGAGGTAGACTTATTACAGACCAAAGCAGGCGGTTTGGGTGGTCAGGAAAATCTTGCAGTTCAGGAAATGAGGAGCTGGCCGTGCCAAGGCGGGGGCTGGGGGGTGGATTAGAAGCAGGAGCCCTGCGGGCACAGGAGCCGCTGACGGAAGATCGTCACGTGGGGTGCGCACAGAGGACTTGAACGGAGGGCTGGTGTGGCCAGATCTGGGAGGTCAAGCAGGTCTGGGCTGGGTCACATCTTGGTGTGTGGCGGGGTGGGGGGACCTCTTAAGCCAAGGTAAGGAATAGAAAGGAATCTAGAGCGAGACGGGGTGACACTGAATGGCATGAATCGGGGGGTGCGAATGATCTGATTTAGGTTTGAAGAGACCCCTCCAGCTGAGTAAGAGTAGTTCTCATAAAGGGCAAGAATAGGAAAGGAGAAACCGGCTGCAGGGCACGCAGGAACTTAGGTGGCTTCTCTGAACGGAACACGATTTCACTCAACGTATTTCGGGAATAAAGCCAAGAAGGCTTGTTCATGGATTGGGTGCAGGAGATGAGAGAAGAATCTAGGTGATCCATGTTTTAAACTTGACCAGCAGGGTAATGGGTCAGGAAAAGCCCCCAAGAATGAGTCATGCCTGAGCTGAGTTTCGAGGGCTGAGCAGGAGTTGGTAGGAAGAAGGGGGTTTTTATTGCACTCGCCTGTCTGGAGGTGGCCTGGGTACAGGCTGTATTGTGGCTGGCAAGCTGGATACAGGCAGGAAAGCAGCTGGTTGAGAGAAGACTTCACAACTTCTTTTCCTGTCTCCTCCAGGATGAGATGGCCTTCTGCTACACCCAGGCTCCCCACAAGACCATTTCCTTGGTCCTCGACACCCCTCGGGTCCTCAAGCTCGAAGATTTCCCCATGAAATACTCACTGGTGGGGGGCTCAGTTCGGCTGATCTGAACTGGGTCCAACCTCTCGGGCCTGGGGCCTGCCCAGAAGTGACGGGCACTAAGGGAGAGGGCCCGGGTGGCCTCTGGGGGAAGAGGGTCTGGGAGCCTGAGAGTCTGGTTTGGGGTATGACTGGGGCTTAGAGCCCACCCCTCTAACACCCCTGCCGGCTGGGTCTCCTTCCAGAGCCCGGGGGTTGGCTACGTGATCCAGTGCACCAAGGACCACAGGGTGGCCAGCATAGATTCCATCGGAAATCTGATGGTGTCCCCACCTGTCGAGGTTGGAGGGAAAGAATATCCTCTAGGCAGGATCCTTATTGGCAGCAGCTTTTACCCCAGGTGAGGCCAGAGGCCAGATGATGTTGAGATGTCTTTTTTTTTAAAAAAAGGGATCCTGGTAGTTCACCTAGCTCACCATGTGACCCAGCTCGTCATGTGCTCTGGACCATTCCTCAAACTCTCAAGGATATTTGAGTCTTTTGATTCACGTAGGAGACTAAAGGAAGGAAAAGTAGACGTTCTTTGGTGATTCCAGGTTTTGAATTAAAGCATGCTGAATTTGGCTAACCTATTGACCCAGCAGGATGTCACTCCTGCAAGACGTGTGACTGGACTTCTTGGTGACCATTAATCTAACTCGTGTCCCAGGGTTCAGTCTTTGTCTGGAATCACTTGGCTCAGTCCTGAATTGGCCAGAGTGAGGGGTTCTTAATAACCACCCCATCCCCTGGGGACCAGCCCCTTGAGCCCAGTGGCTGGAACAGTCAGGTGCCTGAAGGTAGCCTGACTCTCGGATTGTTGGTGGCCAGCCAGGGCTGTGCTGGCTCAAAGGCTGTTCCTTCCATCTCCCCTTAAGCAAGGAGGGCCGGGACATGAGCAAGGCCCTCCGGGACTTCCTCTACGCCCAGCAAGTCCAGGCCCCCGTGGAACTCTTCTCAGACTGGCTGATGACCGGCCACGTGGACGAGTTCATGTGCTTCGTCCCCACCCGGGACAAGAGTGAGGGCGAAAAGGTCTGTGGGGGGGACTGGAGAGGGTATCTCCCATCTTTTGGAGGTCCTTGGACGCTTCTGGAGGGGAAGCTGGAGTCTGATGCTAGTTCTCTGTCTCCCAGGGCTTCCGGCTTCTCCTGGCCAGCCCCAGCTCCTGCTACAGACTCTTCCAGGAGAAACAGAAGGAAGGCTACGGAGACATGCCTCTGTTTGAAGATGTGAGGAAGGGTCAGCTCCTTTCTAACAGTAAGGGAACCCTCGTGACGGGATGGCGAGATCCATCCCTTCTTCCCCAGATGTCCTTTCTAGAGTCATTTCACTTTGTTCTTCCTGGTAGAAAGGGTCCCAGAGAAGCATAAAAGCATCATGTGTACCACGTTAGAACACCTTGTTCTAGGTCAAGGCTATTCTGGTGGTGCTAGGACAACACGAGCAGATGAGCCAGAAGTTCTTGGATTGCCAAGAGGCTGCTAGAATATGACTCCATTAGCATGTGGATGGCTCCTTGTGTGGGGAACACCAGATGCTAACACTAGTGTCTGGAACTATTTAGGGAATAAGTTCCTGAGCACTGGGACTTCAGGGGTTTCTAGTTACCCTTAAGGAAAACGTAAGTGGACCAGCAGAGATTGTATAGCACTTCTGTTCTAGATGGGGGTGTTCTGAATGGGAGGGGGTGTTGAGTTCTCTAGATCCTTGCTGCTCAGTGTGGTCTGAGGGCCAGCAGCTTGTTAGAGATGTAGGATTTCGGCTCTGCTCCAGACCTCCTCAGTCAGCCTTCGGGGTGGGGCCTGGGAATCTCATGGTCCTAGAAGCGCTTACAGAAAGTGACGTGCACTGAACCACATCACAAACTACATGCCAAGCTGTTTACCTCAGCTGACTCGGGCATCCCCATTGTAAATACGAAGCAACTAAAGTTGAATAACCTGGTCACGATCACAGGTAGAAGGTAGGCAGGTTGCACAGGTCACAGAATGCAGGTGAGAGGTGAGTGGGACTGAAGTCATCTGTCCTAGGCTGCTGCCTCCCTCCTACCAGGAATAGAGTAGCTGATGGCAGTTAATGTCCTGCCTGGGCTTTCATGGGCCCTCTTCGGTCTCCAGATGTGACATTTGACCTAGGTGGGTCCCTGGAGACTAGTCAGGCCACCCGCCATAGTCATTGGCCCAAGAACCCACCCAGTCGGCCATCCTGGACAATGCTGCCCGCTCACTGGCCTACAGGACTGCCCGTTCTCTCCTCCTTCCTCCAGGGAGGGAGGCCAAGACCATCAATCAACTTCTGGCTGATGAAAGCATGAGAAAGCAGAACGACTATGTGGAGGTAGGGGCCAAGGATGTGGGGGACCTTCTCCAGAAAGTGGGGGGTGAGGCACTGACAATCTAAATGAGTTCCTAATTGAGCAACTACTATGCTCAAGCATCATGCAAGATACCTTACTATCATCCTTGGAAAAACCCTGTGGAGTAAAATCCATCTTGTGTCTGAGAGTGGGGCTCGGTAAGGTCACTGGCCTGTCGATGAGTTGGGGGACTGGGGTTTGAACCCATGGGATTCTCAAGTTCATGCTTTACTCACTGTGCTACTCAAGGTGTCTGTGTCTGACCAGAAAAGGGCTGAAGCTCAGCATCCTCCTGGCAGGCGAGCCCCACCCCTGACTTCTCTAAGCTCTTTCTTTATACTAGAGACTTAGAAACAGACCAGGGTCTTCTCGGGGCTCAGGCCCGTTAGCTCGATGTCCAGAATCAGCCAGCACCTCGGCTCTCTGAAACGTGGATCACTGGCTGTGAAAAGCACAAGGGCTTGAAGAGGTCGCCTAACCTCTACCGGGGAAGCCAAGCCCTGGAGGGAAGGGCGATGACCTGCCCAGGGTCACACATTCAGCACACGACCGCTTTGTCCACGGGGTCCAAACGGCTCCTAGCCGAGGTGCACTCTGCCCCAGCGCACCGGTACCCTGACCCCTGCAAAAACAGGGGAGGCCTTCTGGCACCACAGGGTAGGAGCCGGCCAAGGATGGGGTCAAAATGGTACCTCTGAGCCCGGGGGACAGTATTCTGGGTGTGCAGTGGTGGTGAGCCCTGTGTCAGGCCAGGGAAGTGCTCGGGTGCCTGCATTATTAGCCGGTCTGAGCAGGGAAGGGGCGAGTGGGGACCACTGCTCCTGTCCCTAAGGGAGGAAGCAGAGTGCCTGGGTCTGCGGACTTATCCTTGCCAGTCCCCTGCCCTTGCCCAGGTCCCCCACTCTGGCCAGGAATGAGGGCCAAGGGGGGCACATGCTACAATAGACTCAGGCCTAGTAGCTGCTCCAGCCATTGACTGGCCGTGAGATTCTGGCCTCTCAAGACCAGGCCTTGGCTCTGAGCTCCCCCGACTTCCCCTCAGAAAAAGGGACCTGTGCGCACTCTGAGGGCTGGTATGCCACGTAAGGCTCCAGCTCACAGTGAGTGATGGAGAGACGGGAGTGGCTTCCGGCCATTACCCTCGGTTCCTAACGAACTCGCTCTTCCCCACCCCACAGAAGTGCATTAACCTGAACCGCGACGTCCTGAGGAGGGAGCTGGGCCTGGTGGAGAGGGACATCATTGACGTCCCACAGCTCTTCTGCTTGGAGCAGCTGACGAACGTCCCCTCGAGCCAGCAGACCAAGAAACTCTACGCGAGGCCGTATTTCCCCAGCCTGGTGAGGGGCACAGGGACGGGCTGGATGTCCCCCTGGGTGGGGCTGCTTAGCCAGCTCTGGCTGGTCCCTTGATATACATGGTGCTGAACTAGAAGTGGGGGCATGGTTTGTGAGGGTGTCTGACAGGAAGTGAGGTGGAGAGAGGACCCCTTGAGGGAGCAGTGGGTGGGGCCCAGAATGGGCAACTTGCCAAGTAGTGACCATGGGCTGGGCCCTGGGCTAACCTCAGGGGTCATCGCTACATGGCCCACCTCACAGGGGTACTGTGCTACCAGCAGAGTTGGGGGGGCCAAGGCCCCTGCTGGCTGAGGCCACGGGGAAGCTCCGAGATGGGGTCTTCCTGTCCAGGGAGCCTGTGACCAGGGCAGCAGCATCTGGACCACAGAAGTGCACACAGTTAACACTATTCCTATGTAGCACAGGTGAGATATCGGGGTGTGTGCGTGTAGACAGAAGACTCCTGCTATGCCTACACCTGACCTCTCACGCAATTGTGACCCACCACGTGGGCCCTAAGAATGAATTGAGACATTTGAGCACATCAGTTCCTTAAAACACTTGCAGACTTCTTCCCTGAGGCCCAAAGACACAGGCCCTTTCACCACCGACACATGGGCATGTTTTAATTTGACAAGACCTGTGTGGCCCTCTGGGCATGAAGCAGGACTCTGTCCTCAGCCCTGGAAACAGGTCGGGGGCAGTGGTGGTAGAAACTCCTTGGAGAAAGACACGAGTTGAGAAATGAAAAAGGGACAGCAGTCAACTGACAAAGCTAGAGATGGAAGGAAGAGCTTTCTAGTAGAGGAAAGCAAGATTATGGCACAAGACTAAAGGCCAGTATGAGAAATGCAGTAGAGGAAGGAACCGGGTAAGTTGGCAAAGCCAGACCTTGGCCAGGTGGGATTTCGGTTTTGCCATTAAGAATCACATGGGGGCCATTGGAGGGTCAAGCAGAAAATGGACTGGCCAAGGCTGCCTAGCGATGGCGGCGGCACAGGCCTGGAAGATGCTATGCTGCTGGTGTGTGCTTGCCATTCCTGGTCCAGTCCAACCAGAGGCACCTGGGTTTGCCCTTGCATTGAACCTGACAGCCCTCCTTACCTAGAGGGATGGGGCACATTTCCTTGGCTCCAGCCTGTCCAGGCCTTGCCCATCTGTCTCTCCGACAGCTGCGGGTGATTGTGATGGGCAAGGACCTGGGCATCCCCAAGCCTTTCGGGCCTCAGATCAAGGGCACCTGCTGCCTGGAAGAAAAGATCAGCCAGTTGCTGGAGCCCCTGGGCTTCAAGTGCACCTTCATTAACGACTTTGACTGCTACCTGACTGAAATTGGAGACTTCTGCGCCTGTGCCAACGTCCGCCGGGTGCCCTTTGCCTTTAAATGGTGGAGGATGACGCCTCACACTCAGGCCTAGCGCTGCCAGCCCTGCCCCAGCATGAACGGCCTGTCGTCACCATGCAACAGCGTTGATTCTTTGTCCTATTTGGGGGGCTGGAGAGTCGAGACACCACGCCTCTTCCTTATCCTGTTCCCCCATCCTCAGTACCTAGAGGGGCGGCAAATGCTACCAGCTTGAAACTCTTGGAAAAAGATGGAAATTGTCTTCAGCTGAGAGGTGGTTACCAGCTACCCATTAAAGCTCTAGCGGTTGTGAATGCATCTGGGCAGTGGCCGCCTGATTTAGGGGAAGGGGTGACAGCTAAGGACAAAGAGCTGAGCTGCTGGGACAGCTGAGGTCAGGCTGCCTCACTTGTGCGGTCAGGGGACCTGGCTGGTGCTGAGTTGCTGTCTCTCATCTTTAAAGTCTTTGTAGTGGGAAGTGGTTGGAGTCAAGATTCAAATTCCCTAGAGCACCTGAGACAAGCTGGGTCTAGACGCCTGAGCAGCACGTGACAGTCCAGATCGGGGTAACGAAGAGGGCTTCCCGTTGGGCCTGCTGAAGCTGCAGGCCTGGCCGAGGAGGGGTGGTAGGTGCCTTGTGAGCAGCTGGCTTCAGCAGGTAGAGGCTCTGGTCTCCTTGGGGTCTGCAGGTATAGCCTCCGAGGGACAAGGCACAGCTGGGGTAGGCTCGGGTAGACTAGTCAAAGCCTGGTATCTAAGAGGGAATGCCCATTCTGAGACCCAAAGCTACTTATTTCCATGTCTGCATACCTTCCCCCCCGCCCCAGTGTTCATGGCACAGAGATGCTATTAAACCAAATGATTCTGAGGAGCTACCCTAACCGCTGTTGCTCTCATCCAGCCCCCCTGCCACCAGCAGGAGGCTCCAAGCAGTCAAGGTGCTCGGAATCGGGACAATGCGAGGGGCGGATCTGACGACATAAAGCAGCCAGTATCTGAGACTCCATAAAGAGATCACCAGTGTTTAAATGTTGGTGGCTGGTGGCCTGTGCAGTGTAGCTCAGCCAGGTCTATCAACCGGGGTAGAATGGAAAATGCATAGAAAATGCATGGGGCCTCTAATAAACACACAACTGGTTTCTTGGCGCCCCCTGGTGGGAGCTCAGCACACTGCCCAGAATAGGCCAGTGCAGGCTGAAGGTCACATTTGACAACAGGGCTCCCTTTTGAAGTTGGGGGAAGGTGGAGAACGACAACAGATGTTTCTGGGCACACAAAGCCTATCACTGTTCTGGCGCCTTCCATGCCTGACCTTATCCTCTCAAAGCCTCAGTGTGATGTGTATAAACAACTTTTTTGAGTCGGGCAAGTGAGGTGCTGACCCTGCCCAGGGGTCACGCACTTCAAGGGACAGAGTTGGGAGCTCCACTCACCTCCCAGCCCCAGTATGGCTTAAGCCGAGAAGCTGAAAGGACAGACCCCCACCCCCAGGGCTCATCCTTAGACAGCCCCCTTTAGTGGGAGCCTCAGCCTGGGCAGCAGGCAGGGTGCTGCAACTCCCTCCCATGAGCAGGGAATTGAAAAAAACGGAGGTGCTAAGTTCTGAAAAGGAAGCGCGAAAGCCAAAACAGAGTAAACAATGATGTCGTTTATTTAAAATGTTTACTCCAAGAAATATATATATAAAAAAAATAAGACAATTACAGCACTAAACCAGGCACCTTCACCAAATCACAACCTCCTCTTGGATCCCCTTCACCCTAAGCCTCTTCCAAATTCCCCTTCCTGAGCTGGAAGGCACAGCAGATGCCCCAAGGGCCAGTGCGAAGCCCTCCCAGCTCAGGTCACTCTGCCCCTTTCTCTTGGAGTGCGGGACCACCACCTTCGACTCCTTGTTCTAAAGGGTTTTCCCCATTAGGAAGTTCATTTTAAAACTCTTAAGCCAAAAGGAGTGATTGTAGGAGGCAAGAGGGCAGTCTTCACTTGGAAGGTACATCCCTTTCCTGCTCCAGTCCCTGGTGAGGGGTTCTAGGAAAGGCTGGTGGTGGGTTTCAGATCAGTCCATTGGAAGATCGAGGCCCTGCTTCGCCAAGGGCAGCTCCTGCAAAGGCCAGGACCCAGGCTACTGCTCCCTGCACGCTCTTTGTGACTGCACGACCCAAGGGAAGCTGTTTGGGTGGGTTCAAGGAGCATATACATACATGCCTAACCCCATTACAGGAAAAAGACTTGGCCAGGAAAACTGATGGGCTGCACCTACGGAAACTTGAGAGTGAGATGGTGGTTTTGGGGTGATTTGGACAAGTCAGGTTAGTATAGCAGAAGCTCTGAGGTGTAGCAGAAGCTTCTCCCCTGGACTACAGATTAAACACAGGACAGCAGAGTTGAGCATGAAGTCAGACTAAATCTTAGAAGGATGCAGGCCGGTCTCCTCACACAGGCCTTGGGACTGGCCAGGACAGACTGTTACATGCCCTGCAAAGGCAGAAGCCACTGTAAGAAGGAACGGGAGAGGAGTAGGGGAAAAAGCAACAACTAGATCATTTTTGGCATTTTAACATCAAGACAATGACAAGTAGTAACAATAGAAAAGCAAAAACAAAACAAAACAAAAAAAACCCAACTCAATATTTAGCTTTCTCATCCACCCAAGTCTCACTCTGAAGTTCTAACCCATCTCCCCCATAAGCACCACTGAACTACAAAATCTATTTTAAAGCACCCAAACCAGTCCAGACCCTCTCAAAACCAAGAGCCCCAGTCAAAGCTGTCGCCTCTCTTGGGTCCAAGCGAGAGGAGGGTTCCGGGAAAGGCACCTCGTAACTCATGCAGGGCAGCGCGACGCTGGGGACGAGCTCGGGCAGAGGGCACTTGGCAGGGAGCTGGGTGGCAGTCACAGCATCTGCGCTGACACGCGGGGAGGAGGGGCTTCTTCATGATCCCAACTATTTGGTACCACAGCCAAGCAAATGTGACCAGAAGACTTAGCAGGACTGGAACCCGGGTTTCAGAAACACTGGGTGCTTCCAGGAGAATCCAGCCGGGGTGGAAGGGAGATAAGGACAAGCACAAAGGCGATAAAGGCTGGTACACGTAGGAGCTGGCCCTTCTTTGCAAGGACACCAGAATGCACTTTTTGCTGCTGGCTGATCAATCTCTAATGGCGAGTGCTGGCGAGGTGGCCCCCGGCTCCGCAGGAGCCTTAGAGCCGGTTCTCGAACCACATACACTGTCCCCACAGCTGCCCATCCCGCAAGTCCCCACCGATTCCACAACCACCTGATTTTCACTTGGACTTTACAGCTAAAATGGATATAAATGGCTAAATGTGGACCCCAGAGCCCCCACCAGGGGGGAAATGGCAGATTCTAATAATGTCACAGCCAAAAGGCAGTAGACCTTACAAGCAGGCAAGGGGAGAACAGATCAAAGGCTGGCCTCAGCCAATCTACGAGAAAAAGCGGGAAGCAACGACCCAAATGCTTCCAAAGCACGCGGGTGTGATTCTGGATGGAGATCCACCCCTAGGGACCCTCTTTCCTAGATGCTGCCAGTTCCCGTAAGGGACTTTTTTTTTTTTTTTTTGAGTAAATGGGGACTCCTCTTCTAGGTAGCACCCACCCGGATCACAATGCTAATTATGATTGTAAAGGGGAGTTTTGAGAAGTAGATTTGCGGGGAGGGGGGGGGAGGAAAAACTTAAAAAAAACCCCTAGAATGCTCAAAGTTTCTGCCTCTTTTGTAGGAATGGTTAAGTCAACTATGAGCAAATATTTTAATTAAACATTTAGAGAGAAAAAACACTTTGGAAAGCGTACAGAAAAGGTAGTTGACGTTGGATCACTTATAAAACGGAACCTCAGGGAGTCTAACAAAAATGCACCTTCGGTCGACTTTTGCTCGTTTAAATTCCGCGTTTTGACTTCCCGTCCCAGTGCACATGGAAATGACAGCTGCCGCGAAAGGGGGAGTGGAGACTCCGGGACAGTCAGAGGGTGCGGGGGTTATACTCTGGCAGTTTCTTGATCTTCTCTTTCTCGGTCTCACTTTCATCTCTCGCGATGACCAAGGAGTGTGAGTAGCCCATGGCAACCTGGGGGAACAAATCGGCGTTGGGTGTGCGAGGGCACTTCAGCACACAGGTGGGTCACTTAGTGTGCAGCAGACAGGCACAAGGCAGACAGCAGGACGTGAGTCAGCTAGGCTGGCAAACTGGGTCAATGTGGAGAGAAATAGAAGACTCCTGAAAAGCACATAAAACCCCTGTACTAAAGGCCACGAATCTCAGTGTGACCTGTCCCCAACACCCTGCCAACTGAAGCCTTCTGGGCTGCCACATGGAAAGATGGAAGGAGGCCACTACGCAGGGCTTCGCCGCTACTGTCAGCAGGGGCAGGCGGGGCACGTGTGGGTCATGCTCCCCATCCCCTGTGCCTCTCTGGACCACAATCCCATCTTGGCAGACACGGGTGGCAGCCTAGTGGACGTAATAGCGGAGCTCAGGCCTCGTCCCCGGCCCCACTTCCCCAAGGGTGTGTAGTCTTAAGGACAGGTACAAGGCGGGCAAGGAGAGCCACTTGCTCTAGAGCCCGGCCAGCGTGCCCCTGTGCGTTCTCCTGCTCATGGCTGGGGGTCATCAGAAGACTCTTAGCACAGGCAGCATGCAAAGACCACAAACAGGCAAAGTGAGGTACAAATCACATTTTCTCTCTGCTACCAGCGCCTTCTGCTTCTCGCTGGCACAGGTCCTCGCTCACCTGCTCTGTGAAAACGCCGTCCAATGTCTTCACCTCCTGAGCTGCGGTGGAAGACTTGGGCTTGTGGTCCCCATAGCCCTGGAGAGGCAAGCAAGGAGACGCTCAGGGAACTGAGGTCGCTATGGCACGGTCCAAAACAAGACAAAGACGACCTGCTCACTGGAGCCACAGCCAGAGGCTGCGGGGCCCTCCGTGACCGAGCCCCCACTCAGACACTGGGGCAGGCCAGGTCAGAGTAGTCACCCACCAAAGCTGCTGCCCACAAGGGATCAGTCCGTAACGTGAGCAAGACCAAGATGTTAAATTATAACCTGTGGAGATTTATGTGACGACGGGTATCTTCTGGGGAGTGGCACTGGTGAGATGACATCATAAGCCCAGGAAGAAATGGCCACTGCAGCCCTTCAGGGTTACAAGGTCACAAAGAACACTGGCCATCTACCCGCCCACCCTGTGGTCTGGAGACAGAACAGCCATCATCTGTTATGGTAATGACACCAGCGATGAAAGGGACTGGTCAAGGGCTGCTTGGGGCGGGGTCACGTGCAAAGGCATGGGAATGGGCATCGCCGGGCCAGCAGACCCCTTGGCTCAGCTCTGGGGTCTCTGTAGGGTGGGTACGGAAGCATCACTCCTTCCCCTACAGTGACTGGTTCCCCCAACGGCCACACCAACTTCTCATGCCTGAGAGGTGGCCCCAAAAGTTTCCGATTCCCCTCTCGTTTTAAAGTCGATATTCAGAATCTAGTTCTGATAGGCCCCCCAAAACACCCATTCTCCTCTAAGAACAGTCCATCGAAACGGCCCGAACCTCAGGTCTTTCAAGGTTCTGCAAGAGCCCGCCTCCAAAGGGGTCAACCTCAGCATCTACTGCACACGGATCCCCCGCTGGAAGCTGCCGGACTGGAAGCGGGTGCAGAGCACCCAGGAAAAGGCACGTTCGGACCAGCTGTCCTGCAGACTGCTCGTGGGATCAAGCCAGCCCTTCCCTCGCCTCGGCACCCCGCCGGCTCCCGCCCGCGACAGGAGACAGACCACGTTCCCAGCAGGACACACAAGAGCCAAGGTGAGGATCAAATCGCAACCAGAACGGGCGGGACTGTCAGGGCGGGCGCCACTGCCAAGCTGTTCTTCTTGATGAAGAAATTAAAAGTTAAGGACTCGCCCAGCACCAGAACCCGAGAATCAGAAACATTTGGTTGGGGAAGGCCAAGTACGTGTGAGAAACCGAGGGCCATCGGTTGTAATCACTCCTGTGACTGAGATAAAAAGGGAACACAGACTTAAATTTATTTAGGAAAATGAGAAAAGAATGTCCCCAAATGACCTGGGGCTGGCCCAATGGCACACGGCTATGTGGAGCAGCAAAGGCTGCTTACTGAGCTAAAAAGGCTTTGAGGACCCAGGGGGAAAAGCAGATTCGATGCATGCTCACCACCGGCCACGGCGTTTACAACCCCCTGGAGAGGGAAGAGCAACCATGCCCGTTCCTATCATCCTAGCTCCACAACTGTGGTTTACAGAACGCAAGGGGAAGAAATGAGATCTGAAACTTTCCCATTTCCATGTTACAACGTGGACAGAAAGGATGCACAGTTACAGGGGCCCCGTGAGCGACGCGGGGTCGGGGGCACTGATCCACCTGCACATGAAAGTCTGCGCGTCACCAGTCGGCCCTCTGCATGCGCAGATTCTCAACTGTGGGATGGACTCATGAACACAGGATTGAACTGTGTGGGTCAATAGATCTGCAGGAAATTGAAAACAAAAACAAAACAAAACAAAACAAAAAAAACCGTGTCTAAGTGGGCCCACGCAGTTCAAACCTGTGTCATTCAAGGGTCAACTGAATTCGTGGGCACAGAATAGTCTTAGAAGCTCACGTACCCAAAGACTGGGCAATGTTACAGACCTTAACACGAGGATAAAAGACCCTTTCTACGGCCTGTGTGCTCCCCGGGCTCGTCAGCGAGCACGAGCTGGGTCCCGCCTGCCGCACCGGCTTACCAGTTCCCCGAAGGTGGGTGACGGGCCCCAGCTGATCGTGCTCTCGTCCGCAGCCACGAGGATGCTGCTCTTCCTGCAAAGAGGCAGAGGCGGTCACCACGGCGTCCAGCAGCCCGAGCCCCGGACCCAGGAACCACAGGGCCCCGACCTTCCCGCCTCCTCACCACCCCAGGTTCCAGGGCTCTTGGGGAGCGGGGGGATCACTTTTGGGTGAACACACACATTGGGAAAAGGAGCGACTGAATCAGGGTGCAGTGGGAGCTCGTTCTAGAGGGGGTGGAACTCGGTAACCACTCAGGTGACTTCAAAAGATTAAAGCCACCCACCCCACAACCTAGCCGTTAACTCCTCAAACTCCAGAGAGCTTACCAAGGGTCCTCAAAGTAAAATGAAAAGTCACTGAATTAGAGATCATTTCTCCTTTCCAGTATCTGAGTAACAAATCCCATCGTAGTTCCAACTAAATATAATTTTGAACCTGTAATATGAGCGAAGCACACCAAACCTTCAAAATGACTTTCTTTCCATGAAGGCAATGGAACGAGAGTCATCTGTTCTAAGACCTGTCAAGTCCCCGTCTGGGATTTGGTGCGTCCAATGCCCTGATGGGGACAGAACCCTCAAGGGAGAGGCACCTTCCATGTGTGTCTCATACTCCCTGGAGGGGGGGCGGGGGGAACACCTCACCATCCGGCTCACCAGGAAACACTGTCACGTACCCACAAGCCAGGCTCCGGATTCTCCAGCCACAGAGGTCCTGCACGGCCTTTGGGTACATGGTAGATTCACGGGACGTGTTGGTGGCCCCCCAGAAAAACAGACCACCTAGAGAAAGACAAATGTGGTCCCTCCGTGAGCTGATATCTCGAGAGCTAAAGTCTCATCTTCATTACCATCAATGAGAAAGGCAAGTGGATAGGGACATCACGCAAGATGCTCAGCACCGGTGACGACAAAGGGGTGTTCTGTTGCAAAGAACACTGGGAAGAAGCCAATGAAATCAAGGCTCTTGGTCTTGGGAACACCGACGATGGCTACGTGGCTCCCACCGGAGCACTACCAGGGAGGGAAAACCACAAATGGTTCTGGACACCTTCCTCCTGAGACCCAGATGGAGAAACCACTGACCCACTTCACTGACGGCGAAGGAGCAGGTGTAGCCGGCGTAGATCTGGGACGCCCCGCGCCCGGGAAAGTCAAACAGCTTCACCAGGCGGGGGACCATCTCATCCTTCTGCTCGGCGTGGCCCAGCCGGCCGTAGCCGCCGAAGCCCCAGGAGAAGACGCGCTTCTGGGAGTCCAGGACCAGCTGCGGGAAAGAAAACACAGGGTGGGGACAGGCCTGCCAACAGGAAGGGACCTGGTGCGGCAGCGAACAGCCAAGGCGCTGAAACGCTGCAGGGATCTGTCCTGTCTCCTAAGGGGCCAGGTGACGGCAGCAGGTGCCGCAACACGAAGACACGTGTTGTTTTCTCTGCCACGGACACTCTTTTCTGTTCTTAATTATTAAAGTCACAAGTACACCCCTCATCGGAAGCACGAGTTGTCTGCAGAGCAAGCCGCTGCTTCCACTTCCTGCGATAATACTGACTGAACTGCAGAGAGCCAAGGCAAAGCCCGCCTGCCTCGTCTTAGACGCCGCCACGAACACGCAGGTGGTCGCCACCTGGTCCCTGACACACAGAGCACTGACGTTTCAACAATGTGAAATCCATCTTCTTTTCTTCTCAGCATCTTTGACGCTTACTGTTTGGATCACGTGAAGGTTCAACTTATTACAACTTGACCTAAGAACCCGAAACAAAACCTGACTTCACCTCCCCTGACCAGACTGTAGAAACGAAAATCAGCTTTGAGACTTCCCTGTCTGAGTCACTGTGCACCCGACAGAGAAGACGACCCCAGGAAAGGAGCCGTGCTGAGATCACTCAGCCAGTCAGCTGCCACCAGGAGCCCAGCTTGGTCTCTGGACTCCCAGGACCATGCTCTTTCAACAGAGAAGAGAATCATGTTTGACTCACAGGCAGTCTCAGCGGAATAACTGCGAGGAGACAACTAAGATAGATATGCATGTACCATCTTGACGATGAACAACTAACCAACACCTCTACTCCAGAATATTATCTATCCAGCTAGAAGGACACCCACGTTGTTGCGTTAGACAAAAGCCATGAAAAAGTGGAAAACTGCTTACTGTATGACCCCAACCCAAAATGCCTGTGCAAGCCACGAAGACAGCTGTTGACACATCCACACTCTGCACACGCAGCAAGGAAAACACTCGCGCTCACCGTGTGGTTCGCGCCGCAGGCCACGTCGCGCACGACCACGTTTGGGACTGGCAAGATCTGCCCGTCTTTCGTCTTCTCGATGAAGATGGCCACTCGCCGGGGCACCAGCTCGCAGTCGTACTCTATCCGCTGTGCCCGGGCGATGAACTTCCCGTCCGAGTTGTGTCCTGCAGCGACCAGAGCCAGCGGTCAGCAGCGGCTGCGGCGGAGCACCATTCATTACGGCGACAGGCCAAGCACCTGCCCCGACCTGGGTGGCCGGGCCTCAGCAGGGCCCCTCTGTCAACCAAGGCGGTGTTCTCCTATCTGAGGCACGACCCAATTAGTGGGTCGTGAAACCGGTTTTGTAGGTTGAAACCAGTTGTTTTTTAAAAATGAATAGAATAAAAAACGCCAAAGGATGCTGTTTATAAGAACGTTATTTTGTAAGAATTCTTTGTAGTTCTACGTTCAGATTGGGTTGCATTGCAGAATGTACTTCTTACTGTGGGCTGCAGGCAACGAAGTTGAAAGCTACTAGTGCAAAGGAATGGTCTGCACCCTATTTGGGGGCCTCTACGAAGAGCCCTGGGTGGGCCAAAAATGGACATGAGTGCAACGTACGACTTCAGACTTGCGTTTTTATGCATTACCAGTAACCCAAACATATCATTATGGTTGATAGAATACGGAGTTCAGTGGCACATTCTCTCCTTGCCTTGCCTGACCCAGTAAATGCAGTGTGAGGAAGAGTAGGGGCGAGTGTGTGTGCTGGCGATTCACTTCTTCAAGGTCACATGCATGTTCCAGTTCTGAAAGGAATCTCTCTGGATTCGGACAGAGACTGAAAACAGGTTTGAAAGTAAGCTGGCGAGTGAAGAATAATGGATTCTACAGATACAAATCAAGCCAATTTCTCAGTGCCTTAAACGAGTATAAACTAAGCAGTAAGATTCCATGTAAAGTACTTAAATGGTGACTGCTATACAGTAACTGCTAGCTGTCAGCCATTATTATTACCAAGATCACTTGATTTTCAACTTGCTAGGACGAGTTGTTTGTTTGTAGATCTGGGGCAGCCACAGGCAGCAGGGGAGCCGCATGTTTCCGGAAGTAGACCAGAAACGCACATCCCGTGTTTTGCATGGGGCCAGGGACAGCATGAGGGCCTGTGACTATGGAAACCGTTTCTCCAACAGTCTCTGGCAACTCCCTGGCAACCAGCACTGAATGTGCGTAAGGAGCTGTTCTTTCTTATTCACTTCTGACTTGAGGTATATTTAGTTTCACAAAGTCACTGTTCCCTAAAGTCTAAGGCCAGCGAGATGCTCCTCGTTCTATTTATATAGTTTTCCATCTGCCTGCTTCTAATGACGTGGAGCCCCAGCAACCCAGATCCGGGGGCAGCCACAGATCCCGAGTGGCATGCAACAAGGAGCCAGCAGAGGGCGCCCACACCTCACCTCCTACTCAGAAGGGGATGGGGTGGCGGGCGGGAAGGCGCCAGGAAGGGGAAAAACACTTTGGTGTCAGATGGGAAAAGAAAATGGAGACCTTGCACAAATTCAAGATCGAGAGACATTTTCCACTTACGGAGAATTACTTTCTGAGTTTTTCTTTTCTATTCAGTGAGGTATGTTTTTGGATGAGTACATTCTGTTTAGGGATGAAAATGGGAAGGGATCCCAGTCACTTTTAAACGTGGCCTTTATCTTTGTTTTTGTTTTTTACATGTGGTTCCTCACGTATGTACTGGAAATAACTGCCAGGCCAGGGTTTCCAAAACAAACTTAATCTCGTGTCATTTCCTCACTTTTGATAAAGGTGAATCTTTAAATATGAGATTAAATGAAGGTGGTTTGATTTCTTCTTTCCACTTCGAATCCTTTTATGTATGAACAAACTCCCAAATTGGAAAAGAATCTTTTGTCAGACTAGAGCCCCGACTTTTTCTTTAAGGCAAATCCACGACCCTGTGAGTTGTGGCATGCTGTTTCACCAAACGTAAGACCCACTTAATGGCCCAAGGCTATTATCTGTGATCAATTACCCACACTCCTAACACATGTACGGCCCCATACTAACTTCTGGTTCTAAAATATACAGTTAGATTACAGAGCTTTTAAAAAATATACTTCCATACCCAGCTGACCATATTCAGGGCACCCAAAGGAATAGAGGTTTCCTTTGCAGTCCATTATCATACTGAATTCAGCCCCACAGGCCACTTTGGTAATTGGCTGGCCATTGTACATTATCTGAAAAGACAAGACAGGAGACTGTCAGACATTTTTTTTTTTAAACACTGATTAAAAAGTCTCTACTTCTCTGTAGTTTAGTGTTGAAACAATGACTAGGCTACAGAAGAAATTTAATGGACTCAATAATTCTGAAGGCAAAAGCTTAGAATATAAAGAAACACCCTGTTGACCTCCATATCTTCCCAGCACGGTCAGGATCAAAGACAGGTAAACTGTATCCCAGGTATTTGTAAATCTAAATCACAACACCCGACACTGTGCCTCACACGTCCTGGTGCCCAGTGAGCACTGAATTACACTGACCGGTGTGGGCAGGAGGGTTAAAAGAAACAACCAACCACCAACCCTCAAATCTCAGTTTAGTTACTAGGTTCGGCCCCAACTTATAAAAGTTTTTATAAGTGTTACTGTGGACCAATAAAATGAACTGTCATACATTCTCCATTATGTCTATAGAGATACTTGACCAATGGTGTTAACTGAAGATGTCAACAAAAAATAAAATGTTTCAAAATTGGGAAGTTAGAAGACAGCAAAGGCCCAGAGTAACTTAACATGGGATCTGGAAACAAATTTGAGAAAGAAATGAGAAAATGTGCTATTTACTGCACACTGCTCAGCCTGGGAAAGGCCCCGACAAGCTGCAGCACTGTGGAAATCAGCGATGGAACTGGAGATGGGGAGGGAACCCCAGACCCTGTCCACTGGTCCTCGCTTCTCTAGAAACCTGACGTTCCACTGTAGGACAAATGGCTGACAAAACAAGAACACTTCTCAAATCCTCACACCACAGATCGGCTTGGCCGATCTCTTTTAAGATCAAGAAATCTGATTCCCTCCATCATGAAACCACTCATCACACACACTTATTAGTTAGCATTCTGCTGCCTTACATTAGTTCATTTTTTAGGTTTAACCCCACCCTCAAACTTATCGTAGGTTTTTTAGGACAAAGAAATCACCAAACTCCTATTTGTGTTCTAAGTACCTGGCAGGTGACTTTTACCTTCATACAAGGTCAAATCTCAAAGTATTTGTAGATAATGACAAATCCCATTCATGTAACATTCCTCGCTTTCTTTGGGATAGAACTGGCTTAAAACAAGGCCTCTGTGACAAATTATTTAATTCAGAAAGTAAAGCTGCTTTTAGGATATTTTTCAACTGTGAAACCTCTTTGAAAGACTATAGCATATGAATTCCACCCAAACCAGCTAGACTCCATTTTTACAAGGGATCAAGAGAGACATACAATCTCAACCTAGGAAATGGAGCACAAACGCTGAGAAACAAAAGGCTGTCAAGGCCGAGCAGGGAGCGTGGTACCTGTGCGGGACTTGGGACGGCATCTGTCTGGTTGCCGAGGCCCAGCTGCCCCATCTTGTTCTCTCCAAATGCAAACACGGAGCCCGTTTCTGGAAGGAAAGAACGGTATCACAAAAGGGAAAATAATACTGAGGGATCTGAACCAGATTTGGAACCAAAGGCTCCAAAATGATACAAACAGCTCCTTTGCCAGAAAGAATGCAAATGAGACAGTATTCCAAAAGGTGGGAGTGGATGGCTTGGAGCAAAACCACTTCCCAGCAGAGAGGCCCGACGCCCAGCCCTGCCCTGCCCTGCCCTCCTCACCTCTCTGGACTATGAGGCTCTCAAGGCCTTCCAGAAGCACCCAGCCAGGCTCCCTGGGGCATCTTTCCGACTGTGACCAAGTCACAGGGCCAAGACTAACCCACCATCCAAGGTGGACCAATTGGCCTCTTGTCACATTAAGAAACCAGTCATTCCTTACCTGTCAAAGCCAGGGTGTGGTTCCGCCCACAGGCTGCTGACACAATCACTTCGTGGCTGAGACCCTCGATGAGCCTGGGGGCTTCAACTCTCTTGGTGTCCCCATGTCCCAGCTGTCCCTTCTCATTTCGACCTGCAGACCAAGAGCAAGATGAAGTGGGAGGCAGAGAGGGCGGCCAGGGCAGCCTCACGGGGCAAGTGGGAACCCTCTCAAATGCAGACAAATCTGGGTCTCCTAGAAGGTGCCCCCTAAAACAAGAGAACAAGGTGAAAGCTCTGGCTTTTCAGGCAATGACTGGCCTTCTGAGGCCTGCCTCACTAGGTCGGGTGACCGGGATAAGATACATGACACTGTCCCCAGAGATGTCTGTCTCCACCAGCAGCCAGCCTCCAGCTGCCTACGTCAACTTCTCCGACCCTCTTTTCTGGGTCACTGGCTGGGACCCGCCGTAGGCACGTCTCGCAGCTCTCTACGACCAAGGGGCATGGCCAAAACACTCCGTTTGGCCTGGATGTCAGACACAAGCAGAAGGGCTCATGGAAACTCAGTTCTCACTTCTCGCGGTACCTGCCAGACAACAATTCCCTCATTCTCTTCACTACGAGATGTATTTTAAGACAGCAACCGTTTAAACACCTGCCTCACTAGAATTTAATTACCTCAGTGCTCTGGGCACCTGCTGTGGACCATTTGGTTTTTGCCTGTCATTCCTCTTCCTTTTAACTGTCCTATAAACAATGCTCACCAAACAGTGCCAAGCCCACCTCCAACAGACCACCCTACACAGGGCCCCTAGCAACATGAACCCCAGGGACGGACAAACGCCAGACATGCTCCGAACACAAGCCCTCCCTCTGGAGCTGCACTGGCTGCGGGGTCAGGTGGCGGTGAGGCCTGAGGTGGTGACCCCGGCCGCCGAGTCCCCTGCGACACAGAGGCCCTCTGGCAAAGCCCCTCAGCTCCAGAGCCAGCATGGCGAGTTGCGGGGCCAGAAGGAGCCTGGATGCCCCGAAGCCTTCCCTAGTTTTCAACACAGGCTACAATAGTTCCAGAGCAAAACAAGTCAACGGGCTGCTTGCAAGTCCCTCTAGCTGAGAAAAAAACCACACTTGCTACCGAGCATTTTGGGAAAATTTGACAAGGCCAGAAAGTCAGGGCGATTCAGGGAGAGGGTCGCTGTACCCTTCTCCAACAATAAAACTTTGATCATTAGATCATGGGAAACGTGGCGAGCAGAGCCATAAAGACAAGCACCCATCATCCTGGAGAGAGCCTGAGAAGCGAATGGCCTCTGGTTGCCCGAGGAAAACCACACCTGGACGTGTACTTTGATTGCAGTCCTCTGGCAGGAGAGGCAGACGCTAGCTACCCAAGTTCACTGTGAAAGTCACTTTAAAACACAGAGCAAGTGCTGGGTGCGGTTTTTTGGCACCTGAGTGGCTGGCAGGTACAGACTCTCGGGAGTGACGTGCTGTAGCACTAATGTTTCTAGACACTGGACAAGGCCCCTCAGCTTTCAGAGTGACTACTAACAGTGGACCTGTGACATTCCCACCGGCCGACCACCCCTGCAGCACCAAGTCTGCTCACCGGGCCATGTCTCTGCCCCGGGGACTGCCTTTAAACCATCCCCTGTCCACGGGGTCAGCACAGGGGACATTTTTAGAAGCACCACGGAAGTGAGATTCAGTAGAAATCGGAAATAAGGCGTTCAAAGTCCGGAACTCGGACAGAGGCTGCTGTGTTCCGTGTTGGAACACTAAGTGGGCGGGGTGCCGAGGGGGAGGGACAGAGCTCGGTGCCAATCAGGAGAAGATGAAAATCGAGGCGATGTCAGTATGTCATCAAGAGACTATGAAGTATAAATTTGGGCCAGACACACTTGTTAGCTTTTTTTTTTTTTCAACTGAATTACAAAATTAGCAGAGTGCAGGGAAGACGACAGATGTTAATATATTTGGACTTTGGTACAGCAGCTCATGAAATTGCAAAAAAATGTTTCAAACAGACCGAAATAAAAATGCAGTCATATGGACTAAAAGCTAGCCAAAGGACCAGAAACAAAGGGCAGGGACAAATGCCAACACACCCAGCTGTAGGAAGCGGCCAGTAGCTCCCAGGAGGATGTGAGGCTAAACTGAGCCTTAGCCGATACCTGGATTAATCATCTGAAAGGGAAACAGGCAGCAACGCACGGAAGCCCTCTGCAGGGGACACTGAAATGGAAGGGAGCTAAAGGGTAAGGACAGGGACCTGCGAAGTACCCAGGTGAGGATATCCAGCAGCAGGGAATGCAAATGTGGAAAAAGTAAACTAGGGAATAATATGTAGAAACAAACAGAAGAGACAACGAGCTACAAAACCTGCAGACCTGTGTGATCCCCAGAAACAGAGGAA
>CM053502.1:7076522-7135329 GCA_028627145.1 Eidolon dupreanum
TGTGTGCGTGTGTAAATATGTGTATACACACATACACACACACATACATGCACACATAAACTTTCATTCAGAGGGAGAAAAACCAGGGAAGGAAAGGTAGGAATGAGAGAAGACCAAAAGGCACTCTAAATATGGGCCCAATAAGGGCAAGATTTCTTCAAGTACAGCATGGGAGCCATCTTTAACTCACAAGGAGGCTTCGCTATCTTCTGAGCCTCATCCTGCACCCACAGGAGGCAACTCAGGCTCTGCTGCCACTTTCCACTAGAATTTACTTCCCCTTTCTGGGCCCAGGTGTCTGTGACCGGGAGTGGGCCACTCGGGTGAAGAGCAGCTTTGAGAGGAGATGCCACAGGGCTGGCAGACTTAGGTCATCACACGCCAGGAGAGGTTTCCTGGAGACAGCAGCTGTCAGGCAGACTCGGGCCCTAAGTCTGGGCCCTTTTTCCACAGTGGGAGGAAATGGCTTGGACCCAATTCTAACTCAGCTGGACCCCGAGCGGGCGCTGCTGCCACTCCTGCCGTTTTCATGGAAAAGGATGATCTCCACTGGCCTTCTCGAGGTCCCTGGGAGTGTCAGGGCGCAAATATTTGCTCACTGGGCAATGTTGGAAAGCACGTTGGGAATCTTTCCAAATGAAATCAAGAAACCATAAAGTGTGGCGCTATGCCAGCCTCACTTCTCTGGGATAGGCGGTTTTCTCTAGAGGAAAGACATCAATTTTCTAAAAACATTTGGGGACTAAAGTTACTTCTCAGAACTTCTCTGCTACCCCCACTCTCCAGATTGTTACTTGCTCTGTCAAACCAGCCCCTGCAACAATTTGGCAGCTTGCAAAAAAAAAATGTGGACTCTTCTGAAATGTCTAACAGTTTGACATGTGACATGTGACAAATGTCTAGGACATTTTGACATCCCACAGGACCAGCCTCTTCATTTTAATGAAGATAAGTGACATGAGAAGGAAGATGGAGAAAAGGCGTCAATTGAGGCTACTATTTCAATTGTTCTAATCTTAATGGAATTGGTTTTTTAAAAGCAGAACTGTGAAGTGAGAGACTCACAGAAGACCAGGGTTCAAATCCAGTTCCATCACTAGAGAGGCTATGTGGCCTTGGGCAAGTTACCTGGCCTCTCTAAACATTCTTGTAAATGATGAGAATACCTACCTACCTGGTGGATGGTCACCAGAATTACACAGGATACCCAATATATAGGAAGCACTCAATAAATAGTAGCTTTTATATTTTTAGAAACTGTTTCTCATACCTTGTTGTTTAGGCACTTCTTTTCGACCAATCAAGTCCCAGTTGGTTGCCCCAAAAATCAAAAGCTGCCCTTTGCACTTAGACCCTTCAAGTTTCTACAGAGAGAAAGAGGGAAAAAGAAGAATTAGCTTGAAATGCTGTGTCCAGCTTTCTAAGTCTGTCCAACAGCAGCAGGAAACAAAAATAATTCACTGTTCGCCAGTGGACAAAGGCCCGAGGTACTCACCACCTCCTCAGCCCACTTCAATGGGCTAATCCCAGCCCTGCCCCGGCTGCTCACTTGTTATGCTCAGGCTCACTTTTATCCTTTCTCTTTCAAACATCTTTTGCAAAACATACATACATAAGCCAAATGACATTCCTCCTCCATTCACAGGTATTTTCAAGGGGCCCATCATATCACCCGGATGTTCCTTGGGGTCAAGTCTACGTTTTCCCACAAACATGGCGCTTCAGAGACTTCAGCCTTTAGGAGCCTGTCGCCTCTGCCCAGTAATTACTCCAGTACTTTCCCACTGTTCCTCCAGGTGCCGCCCACTGTGCCAAGAGCCTCTGTGGGGCAGACATCACAGCACCGTGATCAACTTCTCCACTGGCTGAAGACACAGGACAGCATGCGCGGGGTGAGGCAGATCGACCCTAGTGGCCTTGGATGGGCTCATCCTCATTGCTGGCCCAAGAGATGGAGAACAGTGGTGACTGGAACAAGGGACCACCTGGGGCTGGGCCACATGGCCAGGGGTGGGGAATGGGGAGGGGGGCTGTGGTTCCCAGGCAACAGATTCAGTCCTCCTCCTCACAATACAGTCATTAGGGCCACACAATGTCAGGCTGTCAATGGGATATGAGCCATTTTTGAGGTCACTGTCCAATTCTTGGTGGCACTCACTATAATACTTTGGCACTTTGCTTCATTTCTGAAATGCCCAAATACACTTTTAAAATAGATTGTCAAAGATTCACCTCTGAATTACCCAGTCACACTGGCAAGGGAGGCAGTAAGCTCCCTTCTGCTCTCGTCCCGTGCATCCTCCTCCCAGGACAGTAGAAGGAAAGAGGTTCCTTCTGTTTACGGAATTGTTCTTGGAAGGCTCAAAGGAAAAAATGCCAAACAGCTCTGGGTCCAGTCATTCTAACTCTACGCAGTGACTGCCCCGGCGGGACACTTGGCAACGTGGTGCATCATTTGTAAGATGAACACATCTTCACTATGAATGAATCAACCTCCTCTTAGGGACCTCTGCGTGACCCAAATCTGACATCACGGGCACCCCACAGTACAGACACTGTCATGCTGGCTGCTGCTTGACCACGTTTACATGGCTGGAGGAAGATGGTCTGTCTATAGCAGAGGTCCCCAAACCCTGTGCCATGGACCAATACTAGTCCGTGGCACGTTAGGAACCGGGCTGCACAGCAGGGAGTGGTGATTGAAGGAAGCTTCGTCTGTATTTGGAGCCACTCCCTAGCACTAGCATCACTCCCTCAGCTCCACCTCAGATCATCAGGCATCGGATTTCTCGTAGGAGCACCAGTTCCTTATGCCAAAAAGGTTGGAGACCGCTGGTCTATGGGACACCTCTGGCAGTCAGTGTGTGAAGCGGAAATGAACAGCCAGGAATGGAGAATGACTTGGCTGCACTTAAATTATTTAGAGAACGACCTTAATTGGAGGGTAGTCCACCCCTGCAGCACCCAGACTCAGATTACTTGAATGGAAGCCGAGTTTCCCCTGGTTATCTCCCCTTCTTTGTTTAACTGGCAGGCCGGGCTAGAACATTCTACAGGTCTACTGCCGAAGACAAATGAATGGCAGCCAGTGGGTTCTGGCAAGTTCCCTGTGGAAAGAGCAGCAGACACAGGAAGGAACTAAGACACCGTGGGATGAGCTGCCAGGCCAGAGAAGGGTTAAAAAAAAAAAAAAAAAAAAGGGGGAGTGGGGGCGGTCTGGAATGACACCACTTCAGGCCTGGCAGTCTCAGTTCTGCCCAGTGGACAGAAGGCTCCAGGGAACCATGTGTCGCAGTCACTGTTAACCACTCAACACGGGGATGCAGTCACTACAGCAAGTTCACCAGCCCGACTGGCCACTGCAGGACCTGCAGCTCCATCAGACTCTGCCGAAAGTTGCTGCGAGCACCCTGGGTAGGGGTGGGGTCTCCTCTGTGACCTGGAGATGCCAGCCTCTGAATGAATGGTCAAAGGCCTGTGGACACTGGCCCATCGAACCAGCTAAGCATTTACCCCAAAATCCAACCTTTCTGGCACAAGGTGTAAAGAACCTTGGTAAATTGAGTCTGCTGCCGTGACAGCAGACTGAGTCCCACCGAAGGGTATTAAGTGTTATCTTATTCAGGTTTTTTTAATGTCACGGGCCTTAGTTCCTCACACGTCAGATGGAGATAGTTGATTCTTTTAGCGCTATTAACTATACAAATGTTTGCTGTAGGTTCTTGACCTTTATTTCTCTATAATTCTTCCCTCTATCGTCAATAAAATAAAAAAATTAAAATAAGGAGTGGAACTACTAACACCACTTAAGTCACAGGCCACGTCCCTGTCAGATAGCTGACCAGATCCCAACGTGGGAGACGACAGATGCCTGGAGGCTCCATGCAGAGGGTCTCCAGTGATGGCTGTGGGGGCTGTGAGACTCTCCCAGGTAGAATCCAGCCCCCAGTGATGGGCTAAGAGATTGTTTTTTAGATGAGCTCAGTGTCTGTCTGCAATACTGCCTGTCTAAAGGCCAGACACCGGACAGTCTCCCCAACAGAATGAATGAATTTCACTTCACCTTGCTCCTTCCCGACAACCTGGTCATGTAAGCTGAGTTGCCCTGGCAGAAAGATGCACCGAGCTTCTTCAATCAACAAAATGGGATTTCTGGTCCAAAGCAAGTTTTGAATTACTGCCCAAGTGCAAGGAGCATGTTTATGAGGCCGAGAGTCAACCTTTAACACACATCCAATTGGAAAACTGCTGCTCTCGGCAGAGGGAAGACCGTTCAGAAGAACGCCAGCAAACAGAAATTCCCTAATGGGCTTTCAACTCAGACTTCAAGCTTGGTTTTCCAGTTGTTATTTACTTGGTCCCTTCAGATGGGACAGATTTGTCTGTGGGTCTACAAAACTTCAGCAACACAACAACGGAAAAACTATAAAGGCTTGGACAGCTTGTGACAGTCAGTGTGTTTTCTAGGACTGCGCCCAGGCTGCTTGCTTTACCTATAGGGTTACGAAGTTACAGAGAATTCAGGCTACATCAACTCTGGACCATCATAACATACTCATCTGACAGAACTATATATGAACTTGAGGTCCTTGGAGAGAGCATTTTCCAAGACTGAAATCATAAGCACGTTTTGTAAGTATGGCGTAGAAAAAGAGGTATAAAACATCT
The DNA here is from genome assembly GCA_028627145.1 of Eidolon dupreanum. NCBI lineage: Eukaryota > Metazoa > Chordata > Mammalia > Chiroptera > Pteropodidae > Eidolon > Eidolon dupreanum. The sequence continues at coordinate 7,081,191 of CM053502.1, forward strand.
TTTACTTGAGGCAGCTTTGCCCCTCAACCATACAAGTCTCTGAGGTTCCTCTTTCACAAGTCCGATGTCTACAGTTTTAAGTTAATTGAAGGCAACATGGTTTCAGACAAACTCCTGGCCGTTGCTTTCATGTAAGTAACTCGGAACAGTGGCAAGGCTTGCAAAACGCTCAAGTAATAGCCACTTTCTGACATAGGCAAAGGACTGCTGTTGGCCTGTGGCAGCAGCCTGGATTCCCAGGATGCTTAACAGGCAGAGACCTTGTGTTTCCCTTGGAGCCCAGGATCCTGGGGCCAAGGATACTGGGCAGGAGGCCCATGCAGGACTGGGACAGTGCCGACCCAGACCTGTGGGAAGACAATAGGGCAGCATGGGCCTGGCCTTGACCCTGGACCAAACTCAACGGATGCTAATAAAAACTTACAACTTGGGATGTGTGTTTCCCGCAAGGCATAAAAGAGCATCACTTTTTGAATCCTGTCTCCTGAACCTAGGATGGTGGGCTGACCAGTGCAAAGGAAACAGCTTACAGGCCCTCTTTGTTTTTTAAGGAGGTGGGAGAAAGGATGTAGAGATATGAATATATACATATATACGTTTCTCTAGGGAACTTTAAAAGACATGTGAGATGTAAAACAGTAAACTGACGCCTGTCTGATCTCCCAGTTAAGACGAAGAACAAAGCCATTCCCATCAGACAAGCAGCTGTACCATGCTGGTGGGAAGCCTGGTGTCCCTTTGCACACTCTCTCCGTGACTACCATCTTGGGTGAATCCCAGCACTTCCTGACAAAACTGACTGCTCTAATGGGCTGGCTGTCAACTCAGTGGAGAGTGAACACAGCAGAGGCAGAGCCTACCTGCCCTTTCTTTTCAGTTCTGTAACACACTGACAAGAGAGCAAATGTCCCACAGAGGAGTAGACTGGCCAAAGGAACAGCTCCTGTGCTTCAGTTTCTCAAGACTGTGGCCATTTCACTGGCACTGGCCCGGCCCCCAAACCTGGATAAGACGTTTCAGTGACATGGTCCGTTTCACTTCACGCTCCCCCACTATCTAACATGTTGACCCTTTCCCTGCACAAGGTGGGGGCGGGTGGGTTATCAAGGAATTTCACACCAGCAATGTGCAGAGGCATAAGGATGACATCAGAAAACACCTGGGCCATGTGGCAATCCGGCCTGGCTGGGACTGGGTCCTTAAACCCTGTGTCCCAGTTTCCTCATCTATAAAGTAGATATAGAAATGCATTATTTTCAACCACTTAAAACACTGCCACTTCTCCTCTGAAGAAGAGCACTCTGGTACTGTTAACCCTTACACATCGTCTGGGGAGAGCAAAGCCCCTCTCTAGATGTCTGACTCTAGACCCTAAGTGGAAGCTCTTACTCTTTTGGGGTTATATAAGTATGTGGTGAAAGCTCTGAGTGTCTACCAAGCACTCGGCCCACACCACTAAACTTGTCGGTTTTGAGGATCGCAGACCCCAGATTAAGATCTCTGACTGCAAGGTTTTTGCAGACACATAAGTTGAGATGGTCACGATCTTAAATTAAGATTTGAAGGCCCAACTCTAATGAGCAAACTCAAACCCCCTCAGACCACAGAAGATGCTTCTTGCCTGGGGCGGCGGGGGGGTGCGCTACACTGAACCATCACCTCGCACTCGTGCCTTCGGACCCCAAGAGGCGAACAAAGCCTAAAAACACTTCTCAACCGAAGGGGGGGGTTCCCGACCTCCAGGGGGAGGGCTCTCCCGAGCATGCGCCCTCGCACCCCGCCCCGGCCACCCCCGCCTCCCCGGCGGCGCGAGACGGCGCAGGGCAGTGAGAGGCATGCGCGGCGGCCGCCAGGCCCCGCCCCCCCGGAGCGCCGGAGCCGAGGCGGCGGGAACCTCAAAGCCCCGGCACAAACCGCCGCTCCCCGCAGCGAGCTGGCGACCCCCTCACTCGCGACGCCCGGGCGGACCGGCAGCCGCAGGAGGCCCAGGGTGGTCGAAGGCACGGGGTCTCGCGTCCTGCGCGCGAATTCCCTGCTCCGACCGGGGACAACTTGCAAAAGTCTCCCTTCCCGGGGCGGAAGGGGGAGGGGAGGCGGAGGCAGTCAGCTCGAGCGGCGCCGGGGGCGGGGCCATGACCCCCTCGAGCGGGCAGGCGCGGGCTCCGGCCGCCCTTCCCCCGCCGAGGGGCCCCGGTCGCGCGCCCCAACGACTAACGGCCGCGCGGGCGGGCGGCACGGGGTCGGGCATGCAACCGCCTGCGCCCGCCTCCGGCCCGCGCCCACCCGCGCCCTTTTGTTGTGTGGCGGCGGCGGCGATGATTCAGCCCGCGGCCTGCGTCGGTCCCGCCGCCCCCACCCAGGACGCACGCAGTGGAGCGCCGCGGTCCTCGCCCCCCTCCCACGGCCCCTCACTCACGACGCGCTCCTTGGTGTGCTCGGGCTCGGTGATGACCACCGCTGCGCCGCCCGCCTTGGTCGCCGCCGGCCGCGCCGCGCGCTTGCCCCCACCGGGGGCCCCGTCGAGCTCCAGGCCGTCCTCGTCGCCACTGCTGCCGCCGCCGCTGCTGCTACTGCAGCGCTCCGGCCGCTCGCGCTTCCTGCCCGCCGGGCCGCCGCGCTTCCTGGGCCCGGCGCGGGCCGTGCCGTTGCCCGAGCTCGGCTCCTCCCAGGCCGCCGCCGCCGCCTTCTTCCTGGGCATGGTCGCGCTGGAGGAGACACGGGGCAGCGGCGCACAATGGACGGGTTATAAACTGCGCGGGGGGAGGGGAGCGCAGCAGAGCCACCGGCCTCCACTTCCTCCCCTGCCCTCCCCAAAGTGGCGGCCGCGGGGTGGGCGGAGAGGGGGTGAGCCGGGAGGAAATCGCGCCCCTCCCGGGGCCCAGAGCGCCTTCCCCGGGGAATCCCGCAAGGGAGCCCAGGCCCCTGACTGCAATCCGCTTAGGGAAAGAAAAAAAATGGAGACCCCGGCCCATCTTCAAGTTAGGTTTACCTACATCGCATCACAATTACAGCCTAGTCCCCAAAAAAGTAAAGGGGAAGAAAGAGGAGCCTCCACTTCCCTAGGTCCTAATTAGAGAAAGCTTCGGGACACTTCAAAGATCCTCCTTTGGCACCTCCGGTGGTGAAAGGGCTCCCCGCTCTCCGGGCGCCCCACCTGCTGCTTTTGTCTCCACGTCCCCCTCCCCAAGCCCGCTCAATTAAATGCAATTCTCTCCGACCTCCCCCCCCCCCGCCCAAGCCCCCAATTCCGCCCTAGCCTGGGGGTTCCGACCTCAGGCTCTAATTAGCCGAATCCCTCTGGGTGGGCTGCCCCCGACGAGGGGGGCCAATAAAGCCGGTCCCCAGCCCCAAACACCTGCTCGCACAGACACGAAAAATAAAAACTTTAATGGTGCCCAACTCTCCCGGCCCCTCCCTGAAAGTGCGGCCCGGAGGCTCTCCGGTTCAGGCTGCAAAGTGCCCCGCTCCGCGGCTACTTTCCCCCAGCGTCTCTATGCTTTCGCCCTGTCTGCTTTTTTTTTTTTTTTTTTTATTGATTTTGAACAATGGGATCTCTGTCTGTCTCCGATTAAACCACGTGGATCCGCCTTCCTTCCCCTTTTTATTCATTCAGTTCCCAACCCCCCCTTCAGGTTCTTTTACCTTTTCTCCTTGAAATAAAAAGAAAAAAAAAAAAAAACTTTCCCAGATCCCGCAAACTGATCATTGTCGGTTTTGATTTTCAGCCCCTACCTGGTTGAAGTGATGAGAATCCGGAGAAAATAAAGAAGAGAAGCAACTAAAAGACGAACTGGAGGTCTTTTTTTTTTCCCCGGCCCAGACAAGGGATCCAGCCCACTCACCAGATACACTTAAAATGTAAATACGGGCTTCCAGAACAAATGCTACAACACAAAACAGAAACACATGTGCTGCCGGGCGGCAAGCGAGCGCGCGGCGGGGCGAGCGGCGCGGGGCCTGGGGCGCGCGCGCCCCCTGCCGGCCGGCGGACCCCGCGGCGGCCAGGCCCGCGCTCGCGGGGCGGCCCGGCCCACCCGAGCCTGCGCCCGGCGCCACGCCGCCAGACTTCACTCCCGGTCCTGCGCGTTTCACAGGCCGCGCGACGCGCCCCAGGCCTTCTACGCAGCGCGTTCTGAGCGTCAGGGATTTCTTTGGGGTTTAGGAGAATGTTAGATTGTTTTTCCCGGGCACGTCTAGACAGGTCACCTGAGGACACTCGCTGGAAAATACTTTGCTCACGCCTCCGCCAACGAGGGACGTGCCCTAATTGAGTGATTGGAATGCAACATGAATACAATTTGAATAATTTTTCTTCTTTGCGGAGAGAAGCTGTATTTTTTTTCTTTTCTTTTTTTTTCTTTTTGGTCTGTGGATGTGTCCTCAGTATATAGCAAGGTACTGTTACGTGGTAGAGTTACATAAAAGTTTGCTATATTAGTGAATTAGTAATTAACTTGGAGGCCAAGGATGCACTGAAAGCTAGTTTTGATGGAAATTTTTCACCTTTTGACAACTATTTACTGAGCCCCTGGTACATGCAAGACGCAGTGCTATGTCCTGGGGATGAAAAGCTAAAGGAAGAGATTTCTGCCCTAGTGGAATGCAAGGTCTAATGGAAAAATAGACACTTGGACAAGTAATTACACGTATGATAAGTGATGCGTTCAGGACATGCTACCCTAAAATATGGCACCTTAACATATTGAATATTTTAAGCTGAAGGAGTTCTAAGAAAATGCCAGAAGCAGGAAGGTCACTGACCCCTAACCCTTTTTCCCCCAAATAGGCCCTAAAACCCTCAGGTGAGAGGTGCCCTGCCCTTACAAGGAGGAAAGGAGCAGCCTTATCTCCGGGGGCAAAGGGACACCAAGAAGAATCCTGATAAACAGACCTTGATAAGTTTCTCCTAATCTAGATATTTTCCTCCTCCTCAACCTACCAGAGTTCTCCATGACTGTCCACTCTTCAGCAGAAAAACACACAGGTCTATTTCTTTGGGTCATGGTTTCCTGATGAAGGCTCTAGTGTCATATAACACTTAAATTTGTATCCTTTTCTCCTGTCAATCTGTCAGTATAATTTTCAGGCCCAGCAAGAGACCTTAAGAGGGTTGAGGAAAGTCTTTTCCCTCTTCTACCTAAGCATTGCAAAGTGATACCTTGTTGTGTAGGACCATCACAACCAGGGAATTCATCCTGTATTGGGGTCCAGGAAGGCAGACCTGGGGAAAGTTACAGCAGGGGTTCCCCAACCCCCTGGCGCGCAGACAGGTATCTGTCCCAGGAACCAGGCTGCACAGCAGGAGGTGAACGGTGGGTCAGTGAGCAAAGCTTCATCTATATTTGCAGCAGTTCCCCAGCGCTAGCATCATCGCCTCAGCTTCACCTCAGGTCATCAGGTGTTAGATTCTCATAGGAGGCAGCACCAGTCTCTGGTACCAACAAGGTTGGGGACCACTGACCTACAGGATAGATAAAGCTCACCTGACGTACAGAGGCAGGAAGACTATTCCAGAGCAGCTGAAGGGAACAGTACACAGAGTCCAGGGATCTTGATACATGCCGCCAGGGAGGAAAACTGTCCCATGGGGCTGGGTGAGAAGAGCCCTCTGGCTCGAGCTGAAGAAGTAGGCAAGGGCTACTGGAGAGTCTAGTCAGCCACATTATGGGCTGATTTTTGCCAGAAGAGCTTGTTGGCTCCTCCCGGGGGTTGGAGCGAGGGGGGTGAACTACTGATCTCCCTCCTACATTATGATCTCAATATCACTTGGTCTCCTGCCAAGGATTTTTACTTCTTCTTTTCTTAGGCATTTTGCACAAGGAAATTCCTTCTTTAGGCAACTTCCTGAGGGTGGATAGAGTTTTAGGATTTTTGCAATTCATTCATTCTTTAATCATATCAAGAAGTAAGATCGAGGAGGCAACAAATGTCTAAAGGAAGACCAAGAAACCATGAAGTACAAATCTAAGATATTTGATCAAAGTCAAAAGTCTGTGTGTCCAAGGAGCCAAGAGCTCTTATGTAAAAGAACTTTGGAAATGAAAAATCAACTGGTACATTTCAGAGATGTTCAGAAAGGTCGAGACAGAGAGTAGAAGTACCCTTTGAAAGCTTCTTCTTAATAGACCTGCATTAAAAAAGATTTAGGAGATTACAGCTTGATGCTTTGATATGAAACACAAATAGAATCAACCAGAAAAGAATTTCGTCTTAATATGCCATCAAGTCCCCGTCAGGAAATAGCATGCTGATGCATGTCAGGCTGCAGTGGTTGGTTGGGTGTTTATCCTCCAAACACCCTGTGTGGCCAATTAGGAACAGTACTAATAGTACCTTTAGATTTCAGCCAGCCAGTCTTTTGCTTTTTTTCTCCTTCCCCATTATAAACCTCTTTGCCAGCGCAAAAGACACATGCCTCAGAAACACTGATGCAATGAGACGCTAATATCAGATTGCATCATATGATCCTAGGTGTGGTGCTCCTGAAACTGGTTTTTCTTGAGGTTGTGTAGCAGTAGAAAAGCACTTTGCAGATAACACCCAAGAACTGGCCCTACTCGTCCAATGGCAAAAGTGATTTTTGCAACTCCCTGCCTCAATTCCTCACCACTAGCCTCCTAGGGGTAGCCAGAGTGACTCTCCTGGCTGAATGGGTGTGCTGCAGACATTCATCAGTTAGGTGTGTCATGCTGCCACTTACCTAACAAATGTTACCTGGGGAGGTGCACCTACCAGGCAGGCTGGAAATGATATTTCCTCCTCTAAAATGTGTTCTGCATCGTATCTCACTTTAATAGAGCAACCTTCCTGGAGACAGACCAGTCTGATGCAAAACCAGAAGAGGGAGAGGGAAAGAAAGTGGCTGAAGTTTCTCAGACGCTTAGTAGGCGGTTGACACTTCACCCACAGAACTATGGAGATGTGGGTTCCACCGGCCAGCATGCCATCACCAGGACCAGGAGGAGGCTATTGGGCCTCTCTGGTGTTCAGCGAAGTCATACATCAAGTTAGTTTAGGCTACTTTTAAGGTCCCTTCCAGAAATGGAATGCTATTCAACTTGGCCACAGAAAATTATACCTTCAGTTGGAGAATTGATTTTCTGGTCTAGTATCTATAAAAAAATGATCACTGATAATGAGAATGATGCTACTGACTAACAGAAAATGGGTCTGAATGGTCTGTGTTTGTACAGTTGGGTTAGGATAGGATGATACAACTTAGATCTTCACCATCCAACATGGTAGCCACCGGCCACATGTGGCTTCTGAGCACTGGAAATGTGGCTAGTGCCAGTTGAGATGTGCTGCAAATATACTGACACTGGATTTCAAAGCCTTAATACAACAAAAAAGAATATGAAATATCTTGTTAATAATTGTTTATCTTGATTACATATTGAAATAACATTTTTGACATATTAGGTTAACATAGTATTAAAATGAATATCACCCATTTCTTTTTACTCTTTTCGATGTGTCTACCACAAGTTTTGAAATTGTGTATATAAAATATTGTGGTTCACATTTTATTTCTATCGAACAGCACTACCTTCGAAAGCATAGCTGGAAAACTGGTAAGTTGGTCTGGATTCAACATTTTCTGCCTCTGTTCTCTAGTTTCCCTTGTCTGTTAAATGGCAAGATGAAGTTTGGGCTAAATTTCTCTTGGGGCTCCTTCTGGATTTAATATTTCCAGGTTCTGAGAACACTAGCAGGTAGGAGATCCTTGTCATCGTGTTTGGAAATATTTTTGGGAGAAGAATGTCGTGTAACTTCATTTCTACCCTTGAGTCATGAACTTTTAGAAACCAAAGCATCTTTAAATATTATCGTTGGACCTTAAGCCCCCAGTCTGCAAGCCCCTCATGGGCTTGCGATTTTTCCAGTAAGCACACAAGGTGACCTGACATAGAGTAAGCTGTCAGTATATGTTTGTTGACCTATATAGTCAACAGAGGAAGAATTGAAGCCGAGAGAGACTCTGAGACCACCCAAGGCCAGCAGCTAGCTGATGGAAAAGCCAGGAAGAGTACAGGCCAGTTCAGGACCACTTTGGCGTGGTCCCTGGACCAACAGAAGCTGCATCATTTGGGTGTTTGTTAGAAATGCAGAATCTCAGGCCAGCCCGGATCTATAGAACCTAAAGCTACATTTTTATCAAGATCCTCCAGGTTATTTTTATGTCTCTTACAGTGTAAGAAGTGCTACTGCAACTCATACCAGTTTTCTCAGGGAAAGCATCACTTGTTTGTGTCCTGCGGAAGCACTTCATAATCTAGTTGCAGGATGAGGAGGTTTAGGAGGCTAGACAGCAGGACTCGCATGCTGGCTAACAAAGACTAAGATGTAAGAAAATTCGACGAATGTTTTCTGAACCTCTGCTCTGCCCAGTGCCCAGAGCCAATGCACCTGCTTCTCTTCCTGAGAGTTTGAAGGGCTTACATTTTTGCAGTCCCTTTCACCTGCACCTCAAGGAACAAGCAATCCCTTCACAAGCAACCCACCCCCGCCAGTCCCTCTATTCCTCCTTTAATACAAGAGAGTCCAGGAGAGATTCGAAATGAAAACAGGCACACCTCGGGAGTTAAATCTAATTTTTCAGACCCAGGAAAAACAGGATCGAAATCAATTCCATCAAAGTCTGCATGTTGGTTTGTAACCACCAGTTAGTTCCTCCCAATTCTGCAGGGTGTTTGCATTCATGTTGTGTTCCGGCCTATGATAGAACCACAGTTTATGGAAGGGGTCTCTAATCAATAGCTCTCCAGTCATTTTTTTAAGACTATCCCTCATCCAATCTTGCATAAAAAAAATCATATACTGCAGAGATTCCATTTTCCCCTGGAATGGGAAAGTTGGCAGTATGGCTATATGGTTTTGAAACTAGAGAAAGAGAAGGACAAATGAATTGCGGGCCTTACAGATGTTTGCCCAGCACTGATTATGTAATGGAGCCGAGAAGTCAGGTGACTTTCTGATGAGGTTAAGAAACAGACTTTGAATGGACAAGAAAAACCCAGGCTTTGGTCTCAGCTGCAGAACTGGGTCATTTGCCTCGAACGTTAATGACAAAGTGAGAAGGAGGATAGCCTGTTTAATAATCGGATGGCCCTGATGGTTGGGAACCATTGCATTTCAGTCCACATGATGTCGTAGAAAACAGTGACAACCCTTTGGAAAATGAACAAACTGAACCAACGTGAATCCCCACAGTGCCAAACACTGGGACTATCTGACTTTCACCTTCACTAAACGGACTGAGTCAGCCAGACAAAAGGAAAGGTGTTCTTAAAAAGAACCAAGATGCTCCAGTATTTATTGAGCACTTACTGTGTGCCAGGCATTGGGCCATGTGCGCCCCATAGAAAAGCCTATTTAGCCTTTCTCACCTCCAGGCAGTGTGGATCCTGCTGTCAGCCCCTGCATCAGTCTGTCTGGGCCGCCATAATAAAGTGCCATGAACTGGGGGCTTAAACAGCAAACATTTATTTTCTCCCAATTCTGGGGGCTAGAAGTCTGAGACCAAGGTACCAGCAGGGTTGTGTCTTCTGAGGCCTCCCTCCTTGGCTTGTAGGCGGTTGTCTTCCCCTGTGTCATCACATGGTTTTCCCTCCGTACACATCTGTGTCCTGATCTCCTCTTCTTATAAGGGCATCAGTCACATTGGATCAGGGCCCACCCTAGTGACCTCATTTTAACTTTGTGTCTTTAAGGACCTTATCTTCAAATGCAGTCCCATTCTGAGGTGAGGCCCACAGTTCCCGCCCTGGCTACTCCCAGGGGTGGCACATTAGAGGGACTGCGAAAGGGCTCCCTAAATTGTAAAATCCTGTCCCCATGTCAGAGAACCTGGGCAACAGACTTTAGGTCAACGCAGTACCCATTGCACTTCCTCTCCAAGCCTCTAGTGAGACTGGCAAGGAAGGCACTCACTCAACAATGTCCACAGAGCCAGGCAGAGCCTGCCTCTTTGTGCCTCAGTTTCCCTCTTGTGCAATCATTAGAACGCCTTAACTGAGTACCTGTTAGTTAGTTTATAATCACTTGTTTTATTGTTCACTGGGGTTTAATATGAGGTGTAACAATGTAAAGATAAAATACAATAATGTAAAGAATAACAAAACAGTAGTTACTTTTGTCTATTTTCAAAGACTAACTAAAATGTATTGCTGTTGACTTTTGGGGCTCCACCCAAGCCATTTCTGTACTTACTCCACTGACCCCTACGAGACCATTCCTTGCTGCTCCCTAACCTGTGCCCGCCTTCGTTTTCTTAAATACCCCCTTTTCCTAGAACCCTCCTCTCTTGTCCTTACCTTGCTATCTCTACAGGGATCTTGGCTTGGTTCTGAAGCAGAGGGGGCCTCTTTGGGGTGAATAACAATAGCACACGTGGTTCTGTGGGCTTTAAATCTCAAGCAAATTTATCATTTTTAGTAAAAGGCAAAAATTTATATGATCTGAAGAGAAACCAGAGTATGCAAAGGTACCATCTTAAAATATAATCAGTCTCTGGTGTGGGCAACAGTGATGCTGGGCATGGAGCTGGACAGTGCCAAGGCCCAGCTTCTACTCCAGGGCTATGCTGTTCCTGGGACTGGAACACAGGTACAGGCAAGTCCGCAGTCTGAATACCTGCTGTGTGCAGAACCCACCCCGGGCCAGGTGTGTCACCCACTTTATGACGGCCTTAAGTTGGACCCCTTGACCCTAACTAAGTCAGAGGGGCAGTATCCACAAGCCTCAGCTCCCTCTCTTTGCTCAGCAATTCAGGCAGTAGCAACAGCATGTGCAAAGGCCCTGAGGTGGGCACTCATTCTGCTCCTTTGAAGAAAGTGGACAAGGAGGAAGAAAATGACTATAGACCAGTTGCTGTCAAGGTGCCAGCCTTGTGAGGTGTGTTCTATGTAGGTACAGCAGTTAATCTTCACCACAAACATGAGGAAACTGAGGTTCAGAGAGGTTCCGAGGCTCAAGGTGGCTCAACTGGTAAGTTCCAAGGTGATGATTGATTGGTTCTCTGTGATTCTGATACCCACACTCTTTTTGCTCGTCGACTGTGAGATCTGGGCCTCTTCTCAGAATATGCATCAGCGATGTTAGGCTTAGGCTGTGGGCAGCTCTCCTGGCCCCTGGCTGCCCCCACAACTGCGAAATGAATGGGATGGGTCTGTGCTTCGTGGATGTGCTCCTCAGATGCCCGCCGTGGACATGCCCCGTGGATGTGCTCTGTGAATGCACACCGTGGACGTGCTTCTGGATGCGCTCAATGAATACACATTGTGGCCATGCATTATAAACACACTTGCTGGATGTGCTCTGTAGTCACACTCTGTAGATGTACACTGTGCCATGCTTGGTGGTCATGCTACATGGGTGTGCACTGTGGATGTACACCTGGACATAGTCTGGATGGGTATGCAGACAAACATTTTAAAAGTTCCACTTGCTACGTATTTATTTCAGTGCATACTAGAAACACGTGAATGTTTGTACAAACAGTAATCGAATTCATGCTTTCAATAACGAATGATAGTTTCCTTTTTAAAATGATTCATTTCAGTTTAAAGTAGGTGTTGATTTAAAGCAAGATACTTAATCAGGTGTTACATAGATCTTGCAAAAATGAAGAGGGTGATTCACACACCACCTTGGTTTGAGAGACTGGAGTTTCTGCCTCTGACACCTCTCCAACCTCTGGTGTCCTTTTGTCTATGATGAATCGCGAACTCTGACAATCTAGAGATATCCATTGCATAGAGAAGTTCGGTGATGGGCAGGAAAGCAAGCCTGTTGAAATGTACACTCTGAATTGCGCAGGTCTGGACCCGATCCATGGAAAACTTCTCGGCTCTGGATATGTGACTAGGTGTGCAACCTGTCATCAAACACCAGCGTGATGATGGGGCTTAGGAAGCAGGAAGCTGACAACAAAGGAGGAGGAAGCTTGCGGGTGGGAACCTGATCTCGGCCTGTCCTGTCAAGTGCGTATGTGTGAAATACAGTCACTTCTGTGTCCACTAGGTTGCTCTGGAAAGTATCATTTTCTAGCTGGAATCCAGTCCCCTACTTTGAGGAATGGGAAGAGTAAGACCCAGAGAAGGTGCGCTGTCTCCAAGTTGAACCGAATGGAGGAGGACCATGTGCCAACTCCCCACCACTCTGCCGGGAGCCACCCTGACAACTAAGCCACTAGTTACTTTTTATCCTCTGGGGAGTTTACATAATTACTATTATGCACACATTTTTCAAAAGAGCGCGTTTATTACCAAACCTCATTAAATCACCTGAGTCTTGGGCTGGTTCCCCTTCCCTGCCTTGAAGGGAAGGAAGGAATTTGGCTGGACACAGAAGCATTCTCCCACACCATCATTACCTGATGCTCTGTGTCCAAAACAGGGGGCTAGGCACCTTGGGACAGCCAGTCTTATAGTGAGAGGGTTTCCAGGTGACTCACAGGGCAATGGTGAGCACAGGTAATCCCATGAACGCAGGCAGGGCCCTTTCCAGAGAGGCTGAAAAAGGTGGAGTAAGAGACAGCATGGGAGGGAAATGGAGAGTATGAACCCCGGAACTGGCCTGCCTGGGTTCAAATCCCAGCTCTGCCGTTTGCTGTGTGGCTTTGGACAAGTTAAATTGCCCCTCCAAGCCTCAGTTCTCTCCTCTGTGAGTAGGAATCATGACAACAGCATGTGCCATGGGGACTCATTCTATGGACTAAGTGAGCCCATCTCAGAATGGTGCCCAGCACGTAGTAAGTGCTATTGGGTGGCTATTACCCTAGACCCTAGGAAGGCAGCCCCTGGGTCCACAGACCCCCAGCCAGAACAACAGCCCCAGCCCTACTTACACCATGACCTTGGACCACTTCCCAAACAACTCTGGGCCTCAGTTATCTGATGCCTAAAATCAGGGCATGATGGAGCTCACTTCCTAGGAGTCTTATGAGGAGTCAAAACTCGAATCCAGAGCCTGGCACAGAGGAGCCCTTGAGAAAGAAGAGCTTGCGTTAGCTAAGACTCCCGTCCATGTATTTTTGGAATCGTGTTGGAAGTGCTTAGGTCAGACCACAGCAGTGAATGTCTCTGACTGCATGGATGGGGTGGGGACAACAGACAAGACTGGCTGGAAAAAGACCCCGGGTGAGGAGCCGAGAGCACTGGCTCTGAGTCGCCCGGTGCCTTGAGCGCTGGATGACCCTGGGCAAGGCCCCTCCCACTTCCTGAGCCTCCGCTGCGCTGGAGCTCATCAGAGGTCTTCCAGTGAGGCTTCCTTGGAGGTTCCTGAGCCTCGGCTCCCCCACCCCCATTTCAATCAGAGCATATTTCTTTTTAAAATAATAACGAACATCTGTTGGGTCTGTACCATGGACCAGGCACTTGCCATGCATGCGTGCGTAGCAGTAGTTTGCTCCTTTTTACCGAATTATATTCCGTGGCGTGGATGTGCCACAGCCTGTTTAACCATCCACTCAATTAAAGGACTTTTTTTTGGTTGTTTGCCGTTTTGGGGCTATTACCAATAACGCTACTCTGAACATTTGTATGCAGGTTTTTATGTGGATATACGTTTTTGTTTCTCTGGGATGAATGCCTGAGAGTGTAATTGCTGACTTATCAGGTAAGTGTATATTTAGTGTTTTAAAAGAAACTACCCAACTATTTTCTGGAATAGCTGTACCATTTTACATTCCCGCCAGCAATGCATGAAAAATTGTTTCTCTGCATCCTCACCAACATTTGTGGTTGTCACTGTCATTTTTATTTTAGCTGTTTTAATAGGTAAGCAGTGATGTCTCCTAAGGGTCTTGATTTGCATTTCCCTGGTGACATTGAACATCTTCCCATGTGCTTATTCACCATTCGCAATTCCTCTTCGGTGAAAAGTCTCTTCATGTTTTATTCCCATTTTCTGATTGGATTTTTTTACTGTTGAGTTTTGAGAGTTCTTTATATATTTTAGAGTCCTTTGTAAGGTATATGGTTTACAAATATTTCTTCCCGACCTGTAGCTTGTCTTTTCATCCTCTTAACAAGGTTTTTCACACAGCAAAATTTTCTAATTTCGATGAAGTCCAATTTATCATTTTTTTCTTTTATGGATTGTGCTTTGACATTCTAGGACCTAGCCCTAGGTCCCAAAGACATTCTTTTTTGTTTTCTTCTAAAAGTTTTATAGTTTTACATTTTACTCGAGTCTGTGATCCATTTTGAGTTAATTTGTAGATGAGGTGTGAGGTTTAGGACAAGGTCATTTTGGGGCTGTGACTATCTAATTGCTCCACTGCCATTTGTTGAAAAGACTGTCTTAACTCTATCAGGCATAGACAGGTCACCATGGCACTTTGCCACCTCTGTGCTTTATACGTTTGTGGTCCCTGCAGGATTTTGTTTGAAGAAGAAAATTCCACTGCTAAGATAGTTTGAAAACCATTCAACTGGGAGATGCAGATGTCCCCCTGGCTCAAATATCTCAGCTAGTTCTAAGACCTTGGACGACACGTGAAGTGTAGCAGGCGGCTTGAAAGTCCCCCAGAGAAGGAACTCTGGGGTTCCAGCCTCAGTGTGAGCCAGCCCCCACCTCCCCTCGCCATCGGGGACCTCCTCCGCAGATGGGGACCTCTCACTGCAGAAGGAGCAGGTTTTCTAACTGGAAGCTCATTAGTGGGACAGATGACATCCCTGGCCGGGGCATGGGCCTGCAGGGAGGCGGGCAGGGCCCTGGCGGGGAGCAATTACGAGCTGGCAACTTGGAAAAGGAGGCGGAGGGGGAGGGGAAAGGACCTGCCAGGACCTGAAAGGGCGCTTCACAACGCCACAGTTTAAACATCGCCTCCGCCCACCGCACAGCTCTTTGATGTCAAGAGAGAATATCCCAGCCATTCAGCCTCCTCCCCTTGCCCCATGGATGCGGGAGAAGTTGCAGAGCACCCAGGAGGTTTGGGGAACACTCCCCCTACCGCCCCCAACACATGTAGATGTACCAGAATTAATCTCGCCTGTCAGTAACGGCCCAGGTTCACCATTCACAGACGTTTCTCTCCGTTCTGCTGTCCCTACCAACTGCAATGAGACCTGAAGGTCGATTGTCAAAATCTCTTGTTTTAGACAAGAGAAAGCAGCTAAAAATAAGACTGTGGTAGGTGTCACCGCTCACGTCAGTACAATGTTTTAAAGTTTGCAAAGCACAAGTGTCTTCTCTCTTGGGCCTCACAGTTCTCTGGCAAGGACGTGGGTCACAGATCATCACGCCTATTTTACAGTAGAGGAAACTGAGGCTCGGGAAGATCAAGTGGCTTGCTTTTTCGCTTTTCTGGCTCCCTCTACTGGGCTAAAAGCTTCGAGAGGGAGGGCTCAGCCTTGCCTTGTTTACTGCTGTGTCCCAGGTCTAAGTACAGCATCCAGAACCTAGTAGTTGCTCAGTAAAATATGCTGCAGGTGGAGGCAGAGATGCCCCAAAGGATAAAGCTAATTCGCAGCAGAGTTTGGGTGAACAGTCCTGGCCATCCTCTTTTTAAAACGAGATCTAACAAATGACAAATAACATGAAGGAGTTTGTGATAAGCGGCCCAAGACCTCCAGAAAAATACAGAGGCACTGACTGAGAGGCCAAATTCAGCTGAGTGAAGAGTGGTTTTTCTGTTGGAGCCCAGTTAAGCAAAACATGATCCCCTCCCCAAAAGAATTTCATCCTGCTTATTGGTAGACCTGTGTTACAAAAAAGTCCTACATTATTATTTTAGAATTTGTCAACAAACAATGAAGCATTCGTAAACATTTATTTTCTCTCTTCTTACATAAGTTCCCACGTACTATCTCTGTGCCTCTTGGCTCACACAGCCTAAAATATTTACTATCTGGGGCTTTTTGCAGAAAAAGCTTGCTGATTCCTACTCCAGAAGGAGGGGAACCTGAACTTAATGCAAGAGTCGGGGTGATGGGAGGACATCCGGAGGAAGCAGGTGGCAGATTTTGTGTCTCTGGGCAGGGGAGGATGGTGTGGCCGGAGGAGAGGCGAGCAGGATTCCAGAGGCTGTGCCTTTTGCATGGCCAGCCCTGTCACGGCTTTCCCAGGGGACCCAGTGAAACCTCCCTGGGAGAGTCCTCTGTGTGCAGTGCGCTCCCTGGGGTCCTCCGCCATCCGATGGCGGGTTCCGGCTTGCTACCTCCTCCGCAGTCAACCCGCTTTTCTGGAGCCAGGGCCTTCCTCCTGTCCAGCTCAGCCCGGGACACTCTGGGCCATTGCCCCTGCGAGTGGCGTGGGTGTTGGCTTCAGAGTAAGGGGCGGGGTCTTTGGAGAGGCACCATGTTCACATCTGCTTTGCCTGGCGTGACCCTCGGCCGGGACGCCCTGGCTCTGCAGCTGCCAACTCGGCCGCGCCAAAGGGGATGCTTCAGGCAAAACCTCCACCACAAGAGCCTCGCTTCTCAGACTCCTTCAGGTGGCATGTGAAAGGCATGCACCCAGAGGCAAGGACATTGAAGCTCCTTATCTGGTCTGCAGCACTGCTCAGAGAAGCATGGAAAATATCTGTCCTAGGGTCCTCCTTGAAATATGAACCTCAACCTGAAACACAGGCCTCCTTGAACTTGGCCACGAATTCTTACTTTGCCTTGCCTTAGAGAAGGGCTCCTTCCCAAACCATTTCGTGCATGTGTTAAGAACAATTTCTGAATCGATGATTAAATAAATCACAGAACTTTTTTTTGGTATTTAGGAATATTTAATTCAGGCTTGATTGCCGGAAGTAGAATTACTGGGGCAAAGGGCATGAATATATTTAAAGATGTCGATGCCAGTTGCACACCAAAAGAATAGAGGTGCTGTGTACCCTGCCATCGCAGTGCCTGGCAAGACCCTACATGGTTCTTGGTGTCGTTGGCGGATGCATCTTAAATTCCTAACACCGAACACCCTGCATATAACTACATTCGGCCCATCTTTATTGAGCACGTGAAGCGAAGGAATGTGGCGCTTGGCAGGTGCTGTATAACAGTTTTGATGTTTTTTCCTATTTTAACTTATTTAAGCCTCACAATGATCCTATGAAGTGGGTACTCTGGTTACCCCATTTGACAGGTGGAGGGAACTGAGGCACAGAGGGTGAGAGGCTTGGCCAGGGAGAGCGCCTCCGTGGCAGCCAGCCCCACCAAGTTCAGCCATTTCTGCCGCCCCAAAGGTGGATCTCTGCTCAGTGAAACTTCTGGGCTCCCCCTGGATTGCACTTCTGGGCCCCGCCCCTGGATTGCAGATGCTGTGCAGTGTTCAGGGAAACTGTCCCCAGGAAGAGGGGGAGGCAAAGGGTGAGGCTCACCTTGTGAGTTTCCTTCCTCTGGGTCTCGGGGACCACAGGCTTGTGCTGCCGCTGGTTTAATGCTGGCAAACTGTCGTTCCAGGTACTCCGTCCAGCCTCGTGGTTGTTTGGGACGGGAGAGGGCTGGTGTGGTGCCAGTTACACCCTCACAACTATCAACGAAGCTCATCTTCCTTGCTGGGATGAGGTTTCTTTTTTCTCATCAACACTTTTAAAATGTGGTATACGTAATGTAAGAGTTACCATTTTAACCAATTTAAGTACATTCTCACTGTTATGCAACCCGCATCATCATTTATCTCCAGAACTTTTTTCGTATTCCCAAACTGGACTCTGAACCCATTAAACACTAACTCCTCGCTCTCCCTCCCCGGCCCCAGGCCACCACCACTCCACTTTCTCTATGAATCTGATGGCTCTAAGGATCTCAGATAAGTGAATATAATGATGTTTTTTGAAAGTCTTTTTCACACATGTAAACGATAGAGGATTACTAAAGGATGAGTAGGAAGGTGCAGGAAAGGGGGGGAAGAAAGATCGTCTAAGGACCCATCACTCTGCAAAACTTTTTTTTCCCCATTGACAGCCCCTGCTTCTGGGCGCCATCAAACCCAACTGCTGCGTTTCACGGCAAGAGACTCTAGTGAGCGGAAGCTGATAAAAAGATCATGAACTTGGGGTGGCTGGGACCCAGACTCTTACTGGACCTAACTGAAGATACTCTTTTGACTGAGGAGCAGTGAGACTGGTTTTAGCCAACCCCGTGCAGACCTAGGGACTCATGTGGTCCTCTCTGGAGCACTGGTTCTCCAGGCTTCATCCCGCTGTGAACCCCCTTTTCCAGCTTCAGAGCCCCGACTCTATCCTTCAGGTCGCCTGTGGTGTGTTTCTCTGCTGCCCTCGCCAGGCCAGCAAGTAACTCAGCCCACGCAGCGTCTCCCCTCGCCGGTGGCCTTTATTTGTTTTAAACATGACCAGTTACTACTTCGGCCGATTTTGTTTTGGTGGTGACCTTTAGGCAAAGATCAAGGATCAGTTGCTAAACCTCATATTCCCCCAGCGCTGGGTCTAGGGGAAAACAATTTAGTTCTGGCCCCCGAGGGATCTCAATGCTAAAGGCAGGCGGATTTGGGGGCCTGGAAAGAAAGCTGGCAAACAAAGCCTGCTATATTGAGAAGTCATCATAATGAGAGCTACCATTTCTTGTGCTTTTTTCTAGGGACATTTGAGTACTTAAGACACATTATTTTATTCCTTCCTGGGAGTGAGCATTATTACTTCCTGCAGAGGGAAGCTCAGAGAGGTGGATTCATTAGCTTTGGCTCACACAGCTGGTGTGTGGTAAAGCCTAGATAATAATAATAATTTATTATTATTATTATTATTATTTTAGCAGCTAGCATGTATAGAACATTTACTAGGTGCTGCCAAAGCTTTACTTATATATGTGTGTGTGTGTGTGTATACACATATATATGTATATATATATGCCTGTATATAATTTTATATAATTCTCATTATAACACTATGAGATGGGTGCTGTTTTCATCATCATCCTCATCTTACAGGTGATGAATCTGGGAAATTGGGAGTACCTCCCTCAAAGCAGCTTAGCTAGTTTTCGGGGGAGCTAGGACTTGAACCCAGGTCCTCCTCACTACACAGTTAACCTTTAGCTCACCCTGACCCCTGACCTCTGACCTGCTTGCTTATTCTAAAGCCCTCTGTCTTCACAGCCACCTGTCCGTGGGTAAAACCGGCAGTTTTGTTTTGTGCAGACTTGGCATGTGGGGTTTGAAATGATCCCCTCTGATGTCAGGAAGGGGCTGGGGACTTCAGGATTCGTCCCCTGTCCCCACAGACCATCCACTCTCTCATTCGAATGGCGCGGGCCCCAGAACCTCAGTGTTTCTACCAGGGGCTGGCCTCCCCCCACCCCCAAGGTCGAGTTGTTATCTTTTGACAAAGTCTGAGAGATTGTGTGCCCTTGCTCCTTCACAGGTGTTTGCAAGTTTGGCCACAATCTCTGATCTCTGTTCAGGACTGGTGAAAAACAAAACAAAACAAAACAAAAAACCAGACCCCATATGTGAATTTTATGTCTGCTTTCTCATCCAGAGACGTTTCAGTTATTTTCACAAAGAGCTTTTTCTACCTTCCAGTTCCTTCAGGCTGGCTGGGAAGGAAACGCTGTGCTCCCGCATCCCAATCTTTTACAAACGGAATCTTTCTTTTACTTCCCCCTCCCTCTTTTTTTTCTTCAGATTTTTCACGGAGGTATAATTTACACACAGGGAAACGCACCGATTATAAAGTGCAACTCCATCGGTTCCTTTAAAAGCTCACGTTGTCAGTCATACAACCACATAGGCCAGACCTCTGTCGGCATATGAAACATTCCTGTCATTCCAGAAAGTTCCGTCAGTCCCTTCTCTCCTTCCTGCTCCCTGGGGGAGGGCACCCACCAGATGCCGAGCCAAATCAGAGCCAAATCACGAGGCAGCTCAGCGCCTGGCCCCGGGCTGGGCGTGGGTCCCCAGAGCCCCAGAGCTGCCCATCTAAAGGTGGAGCAGTAGAGGGAACAGGTAATTTTATTGGGTGGAAACCAGGGTACTAAGAGAGGCTGACGTAAGATACAAAAATAGCCCAGCAGAGGGGTTTTCCAGCTATGGAGATACGGTTCGGGGAGGGCCAGAGGCCAGAGGCTGGCTACTTCAGGAGGGGTGTGTGTGTGTGTGCATGTGTGTGTGTGTGTGCATGTGTGTGCACACGTGTGTGCGTGCATGCACGTGTGTATGTGTAAAACCCAACCGTGACAATGTGTGCTGTTGAAGAAAAGGAAAAACTGCATCAGATACTTGTTAAAAACTGCAAGTAAGGTTATTCAAGACGATTGCAATAGGGGAGAGACCGTCGCAGATAACTATGAGAGACTGAACTCAACTCTGAACACATCACGGACAGCTGGGGATTTATACCAAGGAGCAGAGTGAGTGGGGTGAATAATTTTTCTTTAACGGTGCCCCTGCCAGGAGGGGGAGGTTCATCTGATTTATTTATGACGTTTATTGGCCCAAGGCCCAGATCGCGGAGACAGACCAGCCCATTTTCACAAATGCGGAAGGGGGTGGCCCCATCTTTAAATTATTTTTTGTTAGGGGTTGGGGGGGGTGAGGCTGGAATGTGGAGCTAGGGGAAGGGTAAAATTAAAAGGTAAGCACTTGTTTAGAGTTAAGGCGAATAGCTCAGTTAATTTGACCTTGCTTGCCTTCAGATCCCGGCCCAAGCGTCCCATTCTTCCCAAGAGGCACCCTGTGAAAGTGCTCCTTTCACAGGTATTCACTGAGCGCTGACGGCATCAGGTACTGTTCCTGGCACTGGGACGCAGCAGGGGCCAATCCGGACCGAGATCCTATTCTCCTGGGGTTTCTATGCTGCCAGGGATGGGGGAGACAGATACTAAGCGAGATGAAGAAGTGAATCGTGGCGTCTGTGTTAGGGGCAGGGAGACAAAGTGCCATGCTGGCAGGTTTATGTTAGTGAATGGGGTGGGCCTGGAAGATTTCATGGAGAAAAAGCCCTTCTGGCTAAGGGGATAGCTGAGAGACAGGGGATGCCCAGGGCAAAACAGTGGGCAGAGGAAATAGCAGGTGCAAAGGCCCTGAGCCAGGCACGAGCTCACTGTTGGGGGTGAGAAACGTTCCCTTTTCCCTTTTAGCTCTTTTGGCTCGTTGAATAATTCAAATGACATACAGCAAATCAACAGGAGAAAATCAAGTTTTAATACCTGCTCTTGGGGGAATTCACATAAGCATGGAAATTCCGAAGACAGTAAAGCAAATGAGGGGCATAAGTCATTTAGAACTAAGGAGGGGGAAATAAGGCAATTCACTGAGAGAAGAAGAGTTTTGATTAGGTAAACGAATGTATGTATGCTGGGCCATATTGAAACAATGGGGCATCCAGGGGGTTTTTGGTCCAGTGGGCCTTGCTGGGTTCCTCCCAGTCAATCACACCTGGTTCATGTTAAAATATAGTCATCTATGATGATGATGATAGCACCCTTCCTGGAACAAGTCCTTTGTCTAACTTCTTTTTGGCGGTAAGAGGGAGGGTCAAAGGTTCTTCCTGAGCCTTCTAGACCTTGATCGTTTCCAGCTCAAAATAATCTGCAATGCCATCTTGGGGTGACTTGTTCTGAATCCTTAAGGATCCACAAGCAAGGAGGCCGATGTGGCAGGAGCAGAGTGGGGGAGGCGGGGAGAAGAGGAAATAAAGTGGGAGAAATAAGAGAGGGGTGTAGGGGAGGTCCCCTCTGCTTTGGTGGAGCCCCTAAGGCGCTGAGTCCAAGAGGGAGTACCAGAGAAAAATGGAAAGAAGACTCTACAACTTTTAGCCTAAACAGCTGGAAGCATGGAATCATTGTTAGCAAAGCATCTGGGGAAGACCCACCTAGAAGCGGGTTGGATTGGGGCGGGGGGGGACAGATAGAAAAGGGGACCACTTGGGAGCTGAATGTGGGATATGTTGACATGAGATGCCATTGAACATCTGGTAAAGAACAAAATTCAACCTAGTAAATTTGAAGATCTAATTGGCTTTATTAATTGCTTAATTGATTCATGAATCAGCTACATCCCATCTGGGAACTAGGAGGAGGCTTGCTCAGAGGCCTTGTACCAAATGGAAGGTTTTCCTAGGCAGGAGGGTGGGGCAGGGGAGTTATTAGCAGAAGAAAAGAAAGGGTAATTTTGAGGCCTAGTCATCTTCTTTTTGGGGAGAAGGGAAGGGCAGGGGTTTTATCATGTAGATGATTTTCTTGGTATTGATCTGGAACTTCCAGAGGGATTGGTTTAAAGTTCCCACTCCCAGGAAAGGCTGAAACTGTAACTAGATTAGTTATTCAGTTTCAGTTTGGTAACATGGCTTAGCAGAAGTGACTCCATTTTGGCTTGTTGTTTCTTTTCATTATTATTATTTTTAACACCTCCAAGTGGGGACCTAGAGCAGGCTCTCAGAGTCTGGAGTCTGGGAGAGAGCTGGTCCGGATGTACATATGTGAGTCATCTGTTTCAGTGTAGACATATTGCTTAAAGCCTTGAGACAACATAGGCTCTTCAAAGGGCTGGCCCCTTGGGCAATAACACTGAAAATCCCCTCCCTCAGAGCTTTGCCAGCCCAGTGCTCACATTTCACAGGGAAAAGAGTAAAGCCCAGAGAGGGAGATTACTGATCCAAGGTCACACAGCCAGCTGATGGCAAAGTGAGGAATAAGACCTCAATATCAGATCACCCTTGATATCTGATGGGGTTCCTCATCTCCCGCTCCTACCCCCACCCCAGGTGATGTCTGATCACCCTGGTCTCCCTTCAGCAGGAATCCGGTAGCTTGGTTTAGCCAGAATTTTTCCTTATCCCTGATATTTCCTCCTAGTAATTTTACAACTACAGAGCACACCCCCCTCCCCCTCTTCCCTCAGCTCCTTGGCTATAAATTCCCTCTTTTCTTTGTCGTATTCAGAGTTGAGCCCAATCTCTCCCTCTCATTGCAAGACTTCATGGTAGTGGTCCTTACATCCACTGCAAGAGTCCCCTTGAATGAAGTCGGCCTCTCAATGCCCTTTAACATTTTTCTTTGACATCAGAAGTCACCTTGTAGGAGGCTGTCTGTGACCAACTTCTTGTAGGGAAAACCTCCATCAAGGATGGAACCCTGGTGCTTTCCCGTTTCTGTAAATGACATCAGGGACATGTAAGTGACCCAAAGAAGATGTGGAAGGTGATGGTGGATGATGCAACCCTGCCCCAGTCTCGTGCTGCACACTCATGCCTTGGAGATGGCACCTCTGCACCCAGTGGTAAAGGAGGAGATATCTAGTGGCTTCCTCATCCCAAAGCACAAGGCATTTTTGAGAGTGACGGGAGGCATTTTTGCCTCTTTATGGTGGATAAGCTTTCTTCCCTTCAGGAATATTCTCTTTGCCAAAGAATTTTCTTCCCCACTCCACACCTGAGAATGGCCATCTTCCCTTACTCATGAATTTGTGCTCATACAGGGGTTTTAAGGCGCTATTGACACTTGGGGCCAGGTAAGTCTATAGGGCCATCCTGTGCATTGTAGGTTTACGAGCATCCCCTGGCCGCCATTCACTAGATGCCAGTAGCAAGCACCCCCTTTCTCAGTTATGAAAACCAAAATGCTCTCTAGACACTGCCAGATGTTCCCTGGGAGCAAAATTGCCACCCCCCCACCCCCCAAGCTAAAAAACCACTGAGTTACTGGAAAGATTGTTTTCAGCTGTGGCAGCAGGAAAGGCAGGCTGGAGGGAGGCCCCTACAGGGCTGCGTGACCAGAACCAGATGTGTGGCTTTGATCATTACACTGGAGCCCACTTTACGGCCACGTGTTTCATATCTAGAGGGGGCCTTGGAGACTGCTTTTTTTCACTATTATAAATCCCTGGGGGTGGGGGAGACTGCTGAAAGAGTTACCAGGCTCCCTCCACACAGTGAAAGGTGACGACACGTAATTGATGTCTTGGTTAACGAAGAAAGATCCAATTACATGAAGGGAAGGGAAGTAGGGCGTGTTGGGGATTTGATCCTGGCCCAGCTGCGGATGGTTGCGTGACGTCAGGCTCGTCACTTTAACCTCTTTGGGTGGTGAGGATCCTGACGCATGCACGCAGGGATGGGAGGGCCCCAGGAGAGTGTGTGGCCTGCCTGCCTGCCGTTGGCCTGCCCCATAAATGCAAATTTTCCATTTTAAACTCTGAACGATGATGCTGAGCATGATTGCAGCAGAAGTTTCCTAATAGCCTCATTATTAGGAAAAATAAAACCAAATGTCAAGGTCATCCACCCAAGGTAGAGGGCAAATTAGTGTTAGGTCATCATTCTGTGCAAGCAGCACTGAGAGCCAGGACGGTGCACATTTCTAGAAAGGACAAGGCCCAAAGGGTTAGAAGGAAGCCTGAGAGGTCCTTTAATGACTTCTCGTTTCACGCTGAAGTGGTGCAAATATTCTTAGAAAGTTTGATGTTTTCTTAAAGAACACCTCTCTCTCTCTCTCTCTCTCTCTCTCTCTCTCTCTCTCACACACACACACACACACGGTAGTTTTTAAAGAAAGGAGGTTTGACTGCTAAATTCCATGTCCTTTATTTGCTGTGCCCACACATTACACCCGCCTGGCCCCCTGCGACCCCCTAATAAATCTATATAATAACGTCAGAATGGGGCAGGGAGGAAATCGCATCCAGATTTGCAGAGGGTGAAAGGACCATAGAGTGGAAGTTGCTTTGAACAAGTACTAGAGAGAAAATCACAACTTGGGTCTCTCTTACGGTGACTAATGTTGGATGAGAGAAATGAACCCGACCCACCAAACAATGAGCCACTCAGGGCTGATCTGTTTGAGCCCCTTTGCTTTTTTGGATTCCGATTGGCTGGTCTAATGTTCTGGACTTTGCTGGATTCGAATATTTGAATGAGCCAGATTCTCCCTCCCTTCCTTTTCCTTCCCTTCTGTTTCCTTCCCCTCCTTTCCTTCCTTCCTTCCTTCCTTCCTTCCTTCCTTCCTTCCTTCCTTCCTTCCTCCCTCCCTCCCTCCCTCCCTCCCTCCCTCTCTTTCTCCCTTCCTTCTTTCCATTTTATTCATCCATCTATCCATCCATCCATCCATCCATCCATCCATCCATCCAACGGGGCAAACCCCTAAGTCCAGTTAAATGCAACCCCAGTTTTGCTCTCACCCAGTCTCTATCAATTCCTTTAAATCAATTGCATTTCCAGGACATAATTTACATTTTAATGTAAGAATTATCTGCATTACTCTCAGCTCTCTACCATCTGAAGAGTGTAAGTTACTTAAAGGCTATGAAAGGTGGAGAAGAGCTAGTTAGTCAGGACACTCACTATATCTCAAAGGCTTTCACAATTTTCCCTATACTCCTCTTCCTTTCTGCCTTCCCTTCTCCCCTGGCTCACTCTGTTCCAGCCACAAGGCCTCCTTGTTGTCCCATAAGCAGGCTGAACTCCTGTCTTCAGAACTTTTTGTCTCTGCTGTCCTGTCCACCCCCAGCTATCCCTGACTCTTCAGAGCCCTCGTCTTGCTCAGATCTTTGCTCAGAGGTCACCTCCTCAGGGAGACCCAGACGAAACAACCACCCCCACCTGCCTCCTGCACTGCTTTATTTTTCTTTCTCGCACTTGCCATTACCTGGCGTACTCCTCATTTCCTTGTAAATTGCGTCTCCCTACATCCTGCACGTGGCTGAATGAAAGAATAAGTGACTACAAGGTGCCAGGGACTAGGGATTATATCCTTTTTAGAACTGGAAGTAGGTTTGAGATCTTTTCGGCACCCTGTTATTTTGAGGGCAAGGAAACCAAGAGCAGGGGGAGGGAAGAGCTTGTCAAGACCACGCAGTGGGTCTAGTTCAGGGCCAGGCAGTGAGATCGAGTGGTGAGGGCTGTGTTCCCAGAACCTGCCCCTGGGCTCAGCTCTCATGATGCGACACTGGGCCAAGTTCCTTCACCTCGCTGAATCTCAGTGTCCTCATCTCTAGAACCGAAGTGCTGCTGCTGCTGCTAGTGCTTGTTGAGGGATTGTAGGTGAAATGCTCAGCACATGTCGGCACATTACCAGGCACCCACAAAACCATGAAGCAAAGCCATGTGGATTCTCAGTTCTTCCCTGGAGCTCGCCTGGTTTTTGAAGGGGATTAGAGGTGCAGCCGGTAATTGATAGCAGAGAGCAGCATCCTCAGGGATTACTTAGAACAGTGGTGCTCAAAATTTAGCATCACCTGAGGGTAGAGGGGTTTGTTCAATCATCTGCATTTCTAACGAGTTCCCAGGTGACAAGATGCTAACCAGCTATCCTGGCTCTCAGCCCAACACTATTTCTCCTTCTCCACCTTCACTGAGTCTACTGTGAAGCTGTGGCTTCGGTGCCTACCTGCTCAGCCCAGCTCCCCGCCCTCCCTACACCCTCCCCAGCCTGACCTGGGATTTCCTGTTCTGTCCTACGCACCTGTATGTGTATGGTTCTTCTTACCTTTTTGGCCCCACTAATGCTGTTTCATTCTTTAAGGTACAGCCCAGATGATATTCTTGGCTTTTCCTGTCATGAACAGGGTGGTCCATGCCAATCGGCCTTGCCAATTCAACCTACATTGTTTTGGTCTCAGTGACTCGAACTCTTGAATCAGGAAACCCATTGCTCGATGCAGATCACCTCCTCTAGGAAGCCCTCCAAGACTTCTCAGCCTTGATCAGGTGTTTCTTCTGAGCCCTGTGATTATCTGTCTCATAAATAGTCTATTTCCTGTGAGGGGACTATGAGCCCGAGGCAGGATGGTGCCTTCTTCATCCATCTCCGCATCCTTGGTCCTGTTGTTGTTCTTTTGAGTGAGGCCAGCAGAGGGCGCCTCAGCACCACGGTTCTGCCCTGCCTGGGTCCATTCAGGCTTTTTCCGTGAAAAGCCTGGAACTTCAGTTCTCAGGAGGCTTGAGACAAAGGTGAGGCTTCCCCTATTCTTCAAGAACCAGATCACCTGTGTTTAAGAGCTCAGGACTTGGGCCCAGATCGTCCTAACTGCGTGATCTTGGGTGTTATGACTTGTCCTTCGACTCTCAACTTTCTCTTCTGCAAACCAGCCATAACAATGTCTCCTGGGAGTTGGCGAGTATTTAATAAAATTATCAAGTAAGGTGCTCAGCTCAGCCTGGCTCAGGAGTAGCATGTCCACCACTCACTAGCTGAGTGACTGTGGACTAGAGATGTCACCTCCTTGTGCCTCAGTTTCCTTATCTTTAACTACCTCCTCACAGGGCTGTTGTGAAAATTGAGTTAATCTATATGAAACACTAACAACAGTGGCAGGCACGTGGTCGGTGCTATGTTATCATTTCTCTTTATTCTTATTATCATGTGGTGATGATGACAGTGATCCAACTCTGATTTTCAGCTGTCCCATCAGAGCTGATTGTGGGCCCAGAGTAAAGGCTGCTCCACCCTGCTCTCCTGGGCTCCCCCGCCCCCTCCCACCCCAGCCAGAGCTATTGCTCCTGGTGAGGGAAGGGTCTGTGTCCCAACTTTTCCCCAGAAGTGTTGGTTGAGGCTTCTGGACTGAGTTGGGGTGCCAGGTGGCGCCTGGAAACTTGGCCCCACTGAGCCTGGCCGTAGCTTATGGAAGGAGTGGGAATTCCAAGTGCCCCCAGGATGCCCCCTCACCTACCCCACTGAAACGAAGACTTCCTGGGTCTCTGAGCAGGCCCTGCTCTCTGAGGGGAAGTAGAGGCAGCAGGCAGCAGTGGGGTTGGTGGCTGGGTGAGCCTTGCAGCCAAACTCAGGGAAGGGGTCAGGGTACGGAGCTTGGACCACCAGTCTCTCTTTCCACCCACATAATGGAGAAAAAAGACCTGTCTTCTCTCTCCCTCTCAAGGAAGGCTGGTAGAGCACCTCCATCCAGTGGAGTTAGATGCAGGGCAAATGCCCACGTTTTGGGACCTGATGATCTGGCTTTGAACCTTGACCCTACTTCCTACCAGCTGTGTGACACTGGGCAAGTGACTGAACCTCTCTGAACCTCAGTTTCCTCACCGTGATGCTGGGGGTACCGAACATATTGTATGTTATTGCTGTTTTACTCTTGCTGTCATTAGTAATGTTGGAAACCAATTGGGTTTTTGTGTAATCTTCAGTTCAACAATAGAAGATTATATTTTCTGGGCGAGGCGCATTAACACTAGCCTTGGACCGGACCCTGAGCTGCCCGTCACTTGACTTTCATGCTGCTGTCTGAGCAGAAAGGTGGAGCTGCTGTCTGCAGGAGGGAGGGGAGCTGCCCAAGCAACCCCACCAGGCACCAGCCTTTTATAAATGTGACTTCATTGATCCCTCATAGCAATGGTGAGAGGTCATCATCCAATATATAGGTAAGATAACTGAGGCTCTGGGAGGTAGAGTGACATGTTCAAGATCCACATTTGCAAGACCAGGTAGCTCAGAGGATGCCTTGGGTGAAGGAGGGGACATGCCAACAGGATTACAGTCTCACCCTTGAAATAGTCAGCAGAGCTGACAGTAGTGCTCAGCACACACACCAGGGGGCGCTATGCGCATTGCAGAATCCTCCTGTTTGTGGATCCCCTACCAGGGCTGCCCCTTTGAGTTGCAGCTGCGGCTGACTGATTTCTGTAAAGACAGTTGGGTGAGGACAGCGTTGTAGCTGGTAATGACCGATTATACTCATCACTGGCCTCTTGAGAACAGGGCCCCTCCAAGCCAAGGGTTTCAAAGCCCCTTCCAACTTGCTTTCTGTTTCTGCAATGTCTTGAGTGTGCCCCAGCTGTTTGTGCTGTCAATTTAATTCCCACAATGGCCCTGAGCTTGGCAGAAGAGAGGCACAATAGAAATCTAATAAATGCGTGGGCTGCCAGGCAAATAGATGTAAATAAGTTGTGCTTCCGAACCTCTCAGTGGGGTAACTCATCCTTAGAGTACTGTTGAAGGGCCTGAGCTGGAGAGGAAAAAGGCTCAAGTTCAAAATTAAACTTGCTGAGTATTGTGGATTTGAGTTGTAACTGGAGACGGTATGCCATAACAGTGAGTGACAGGCCTGTGTTCAAATGCTAGCCCAACCACTGTATAAGTGACAAAAACGGCCACCGTGCTTCACTTATCCCATTGTGGAGTCTATTTTTCTGCTCTTTGCTTTGATCGATAGAATGTGGTAGAAGTGAGGACATGTGACTTTCAAGCCAGAGTCTCAGAGGCCTCGCCCACTTATGCATTCTCACTCTTGGACCTTTGTAACTGTCATGTGACACGAGCCTGTGCTAGCATGCTTGGGATGAGTGACCACAGGGAGGAGAGAATCCTAAGCAAGGCCATCCTAGGCCAGCTGACAGCAGACTCATGAGCAAGCCAAGTCTGGTTGAGATCAACTTAGTTTGGTCCTGGCTGGAAGAACCACGTGGATGACCATGAACTATAATAGATGTTTATTGTTCTAAGCCAACAAATTTAGGTTTATTTATTACGCAGAAATAGTTTGTTGATACAGCCACTTACAGTTAAATGATCATGGTCCAACTGGTTACCCTCTCTGAGCCTCAATTTCTTTATCTGTGTGACGGACAGGATAATATTCTATGGAACTGCGGGACCTGCCCAGTGTTACTAGGTTGGTGGCAGAGCCACCCAGGACTCTAAAGCTCACTTTCTTGCTTGTAGACTGTGTGGATCCCTTTCAAAGCCCCCCCGCCCCCAAAAGGCTGACCAAGGGGCTTTTGCGAGGGTGCCCAGAGTTAAGGCAGGGGGCCAGACCGGGCTTTCTGTAAACAGGGCCAGCCAGTCAAGGCCGTCCTGGATTCCTATCCATTACAATCAGAAATCAGAAAAGTTGTCTGTTTTGCACTTTTATTTCCCTTGCCCCTGCCAGTTTCGTGACACATCATTTCCCTGAGGGATTCCAGTGTGATCTGAGGTCAGCAGAGATGTTCGGATTTCCTTACTCCCATCCGAGTGGACGCAGGCTCTTGCTTTTGGCAAAGCTGTTCCTAGGGATTGCCAACGTTTCCTGCTCTCTCGCTGTTAACCCATGAACACTAGGTGCTTCATGAGCATTTTCTTATTGAAACCTCTCTACGATCCTCTGTTATCATCCCCATTTTACACAAATGGGAACAGATGCACAGAGAAGGTCAGTGTCCCATTCAAGGTCACACTGCTGGTAAGGAACTGAGATTGGAGCCTCAGCAGTGTGGCCCTGTGTCTTTATTTTAGCCACTAAGCTATAAAGGGCTTTCACATTCTTGAGTTCATCCGATTGATCACACACACGCCACCAACAACAAGCCTGTGAGATGGGCAAAGCAGGCATTGTTAGTCCAATTCTACAACCGTGGAACCTGAGGCCTGGGAACATGTTCAAGGTCATAGGACTAATCACCTGGTTTCCAGAACAGTGCCTTTTCCACACTTGGGTGCTCAGTGGGGGCGATGGTGTTCCGATTACCCATTGCTGCATAATAAACCACCCCAAAATGTCATAGCATGACACAGGCATTTGGACATGGTGCAACGGGGATAGCTTGTCTCTGCCATTAATATCTGGGGTCTCTGCTGGAAGACTTAAAGGTTGAGGTGACTTGACAACTGGGCACTGGAATCACCTGGAAGCATCTTCCCTCACATGCCTGGCAGTGGTGCAAGCTGTGGCCAGAAGCAGAGCACCTACAGAGGACCTCCTTGTGTAGCTTGGGCTCCGTCTTGTCATAGCAGCCTCAGGATCATCAGTGTCTTACCTGGCAGCTCTAAAGGTGAGTTCCCAGCTAATAAGACAAGATCACATGGCCTTTTCTGACCTAGCAGCATCCCTTCAGCTGCCTTCTGTTGACTCCGGCCACAAGCCTGCCCAGATTCAGGCATGGACTCTATCTCTCTTTGAGATATCTGACCATCCCCAGGGCCCAAAAAACTAGGACAGAAAGTGTGGAACCCTCATGGGATCGAGCAGAGGCTGGAGTTAGCATGGACCTCCAGCACCTCATCACTCCTCTTGGCAAAACTCTGAGTCTTGAGTGTCTGTAGTTCTAGGAGCTCCTGGAGGACTGCTACTAATGGCCAGCAGGGGGCGCCCCACACACTTTGGCATCCATAGGTTAGGAGGGGGCAAGGGAAGGGGATACTAGTGGCATCTCTGGACATAATCATCCTCTGCTGCCCAGGAAGGAGTCCTCGAGGGGACTCCAGCTGCGTCCACACTGTGTCAGGCCCCTCCCCACAAACTCCTTGATAGGCTGTTGATGGCTTATCTTGCAGGTGGGGGAGAGGGGTGGCCCAACCTCACAGTACCCGCTAGGGCAGCATTGTGGGCAAAAAGTCCAGCCCTGCCTTTGTGGCCAAGCAGATTGTGAGCTTGGGCAAACCATGACTTTGGGCTGGACTTTGGATAGCTCAGGTGCAAGAGGGGGTTGGGTTCCATGATCTTCCAGTTCCCAGAGTTTCAATGAGCCGCCGATTTTCTTCTCAGGTGAAAGTCTCGCTTCCTGAGGCTGACTGCAAGCTCCTGAGTATAGACTGTGTGGTCTTGACTCTGGGCAAGGCATTTCCCCATTCCGGGCCTCAGTCTCCTCGTCTGGAAAAGGGGATGCCAATAACACCTGCATCCAGAGGGCTTTGGGAGGTAGAGAGATTTATGGAAGCACCTGGCACTTAGTAGGTCGAGGATGGCTTTTGGCCTCCCTGCTTTGCTTAGGGTGCTCCCTCAGCCCACAGGGGCAGGTTCACGAGTCACTGGTCCCCATGGGTCTCCTGGGGGCTTGGGGAGAGAGTGGATCGTTGAGTGCAGTCCATCCTAGCTACTGGATGCAAAGTTCCAGGAGCAGGCTTCCTGGGGCTGCTGGCCTGTGACTTAAAAAGGTAGCGGAGTGAGGTTTCTGAAAATATCCCTTGTCTTGACAAAATAACCTGCTGGTCCGAGGGGTCCCCCGTTGTGCTGTGTGGTACCGTGTTGGGCTGCAGGGGGGCGTGAGGCCCAGGGTCCACGGGAAAAGGTAGAGAACTTCTCACAGGCACGATGACAGCCACACGTCCTAGGAATGGTGCCCACTGTGTGCCACGGACCTCGCCCTTCATACGAGGAGGGCACTACCATCTGGTTTTGAGACGAGGAAGTTGAGCTTAGACTGCTTTTCCCATCATTGTCCCTGATCAGCCATGGCGCAGAAGCTGTGAGACCCTGGGGACCCTGGTAACTCCTGCCCCACCCCCTCCCAGCCCCAGGCCACACCGCTGCCCACTTCGCAGATGTGCTGCCCGTTCTGCAGAGGCCAGGCCTTGCTCAGCCTCCTTCTTGCCCTCCCTCGGCCTCTCCGCATCCCAGCTGCGGCCAGTACAGCCCAGGTAGCACTGACTTCTCGTCACTGGCTGGCTGGCATTTGTCTAGAGAGTTGAGGGGTAGAGTGTCATGGGGCCCCAGGCCACGAACTTCCTTGGCAATAGAAATTATTTATTTTTTTCAAACATCCCTTCCTCCCAGGTTTGATCTATGATCCTGAGGCCTGTTTGGAAGTCTCTGAAGAAGCAATATTAACTTTTTTTCTCTCCAAACACTCACTCTTGAAAGCACAGCCTGCCGCAGCCATCAAAGCCTCTTGCATAACCGCTTTGGAGGAAACAAACTAATTTGCTTATTAAAGCTTAACTGCTACAAGTGCACGGCCAGGCCACCCCGAACCAGCCCAATCCTGTCTGATCTCGGAAGCTAAGCAGGGCTGGGCCTGGTTAGTACTTGGATGGGAGACTACCTAGGAAGACCAGGTGCTGTAGGCGTACAAAAATAAATAAAAAAATAAAAGATTGTAAGCTGACAAGGTCCTTGCAATCTGTGAGGTCAACCAAGGGTTGCTTCGCCTTAAAATAAATAAACAAACAAACAAATAAATAAATAAATAAAGCAAGCTTAAGTGCTACAAAGGTAAGTTTCAGGCCAGCTCATGGAATTGGCAGGTTTTTCTAGTATACTGATATAAAAATGATAATAACCACCCCAAGATCTCCGTTGATATCAATGGCCAGTTATGGCTACAAATGTAAATGAATACTTTATATAAAGGCTCTCATTCACTCCTTATGACAGCTATTGTAGCTGGGTGCCACTATCCCCATTTTACAGATGCTCATGCAGAGGTCAAGGGGTCAAATGACTTGACTGAGTTCTAATGAAGCTGGATTCAAACTTAGGTTTGCTTGATCCATCACTCCTGTAATTACAGACCTTGTCTGTGCAGCTGGCTGGGCTCAGGCTACACTATTTGTGTTGTGGTTAAGGCCTGGCAGGGAGCTCTTCAAGCCTTGTGGCTGGAGGGCTGGGAAAGAACACTAGAAGTAATGAGTGAGGCATGCCCCCTCCCCCAAAGTTTGCCATGCCCAGATCTGGCCCGCAGGTTTGTCTCATAACAAATGAGAGAGCCAAGGATGTCTGTGTCCAAGCCGGACTGGCAGGCCCACCTGGAAAACGGCCACAACCTCGTTTGCAAAACGATGAGGATGATGTGGTGCGAGGAGCCTCAACTGTGCATCTGGTTGGCAACGTTCTCTCATGGATTTGACTATTCACACTTTCAAGGCCGCAGGCTGGTGGCTTAGGAGGTTGGGAGCCAGTGGAGCCCCCCAAACTCAGAATCCGGGCTCCTTGCCTTTAGTACCTCTTGCCATTGGCAGCACCAGTCCTGCTGCCTGTAGTCAAGAGCCTGGGCCCTGGAAATTACAGGACCTAAATTCAAATTCCCACCCGCCCTCTTCCTAGCTGTGTGGCTTTTTGCAAATTACCTAACTTCTCTGAGCCTCAGTTACTTCATCTTTCCAAAGAGCATAATAAGATCTGCCTCTCCGGTTGCTTGGGAGATTAAATAAGATCATTTATATAAAGTATGTCACCCAGTTCCTGGACATTCATTCACATAGTCTTGGTCGATGAACATAAAGTCACCTCTTTTCCTTGCAGAAAGCTGGGCTGTCAGCAGCATCTCCCCAAGCGACGAGGGGTCTGCAAAACAGGGTACGACCCACATATGTCCCTTCTTTGATTTTGTTCTAACCTCACAAGTGCTTATCTGTGTAAGAGACTATTGTCCCTTCAAGTCGCCTTTTGGGAGGCTCTTCTGGGAATATGGCTCTTGCAAATTCCTTCAGAGCCTGAGGCACAGCTTTGAATGCAGCTCAGTGGAAGAACATTCATTCTCCCAGGGTGGGTCTGGTGTTTGGAAGGAATCTTCTGGACCCAGGACTGCTGACTTTGGGTGTGGGTTTGAGCTGGGGAAGGCTAACAAGGGGAAATAGAACTGAAGTGTAGCCGGGAGTGTGGAAAAAGACATTCTAATAGGGAGGGCTGTGGATCTGACCGAAGTGGAATTAAAATAAATGTGTGGAGGATGGTTTTATCATGGGTCAGGAAGAGAAGCTGGGGATACGGAGACACCGGGCCTTTCTGGGGGCTGGCCCTGGGCAGAGGGTGATGCCCTCCCAGAAAAGACAGTCCCCAGACAGCCCCTCTAGATTCTTTCATTTGCAAGCCCATTGCCCTGGGAATGTATTCTGAGGACTCGGGGTGTCTCAGAACCTCAGAGAGCTGCCTGGCCTTGTGAGAGGCCGGTGCCGGGAACTGGACAAGGGCTGGGAATCCAGCCTGCCTGCCTGTCTCTATTCATGGTCTCTCTCTTTTTAAATTGTGGTAAAATATACCTAATATAAAATCTATTAGTAATAAATAATACATCTATTTTCAGAATTTTGTTGTCATCCCAAACAGAAGCTCTGCACCTACTGAACAATAACCCTGCATGTCCCCTCCCCAGCCCCTGGTAACCACCATTCTACTCTCTATCTTTATGAATTTGCCTATTCTAAGTACCTCATAGAAGTGGGTCATGTAATGTGACCTTTTGTGACTGGCTTATTTCACTTAACCTAATGCCTTCAAAGTTCACCTGTGTGGTAGGATGTGTCAGAATTTCTTTCCTTTTTAAGGCTGAGTAACATGCCACTGTATGGAGGTACCACATTTGGTTGTTCATTCATTCATCTGTGGACATTGGTTTTTTTCTGCCTTTTGGCTATTGTGAATAATGCCAACAGCATTATCTCTGCTTGTCTTGTCTCTTTGAACCTGGGACTGGGTTTCTTAGTCTCTCTGGGCATGTGGCAGAGAGCCGCCACCCCAGCTTTTGCGTTTTAAGTGCTCAGTTCCCGCCATCCCCAGGGTTCCAGTTCCAAATTTCTGAGGCAGTGAATGTGGCTGTCCGGTGTACACACAGAGGCATGGGGTCGCATAGTGTCAATCTGGCTACTGGGATCTGTCCTTGGGAGTGGGGTGTGGTTCTCAGAAAGGAAATGGGAGTTGTCTGGGACTGCCTTCAATAGGAAACTAAGTTGGGACACCCCCAAATGGAACTACTTTCACTTTAATGAACTTACGTGGAATTTTTCGATCAGAGAACACAGAAAGATGCTATGTTAATTCCTGCACGCACACACGCCTTATGTTTTCTGGTTTACTGGTTTTACTGGTTTACCGTGTAAACATGGGGGCCTGCCTCTTCAGGTCATCCTGGGCCTGCTTAGGTTGACTTCTTGACCTGGCCTGGCTTCCTGCTTACCTGGGAGGCCAGTTGGCTGGAGGTGCGTGAGGAGGGAATGTCAGTCGGCTTCTGCTCCGGAAACGCTGGCGCCCATGGTCCCTTGGTCCAGTCTCGCCTCTGCCCCAGCATCCTTCAGGCCCCGCATTAGAGCAACTTGCTCCTTTTCCAACTTCTGTTTTGTGAGTTTGAGCCACTACGTGACATGGGACACACCTCTTGGTATTACCAAACTTTAGTTTAGTTTAGTTTTGTTTTGTTTTGTTTTATTTTTAAAATGGCTACTAATACCTGTTCTGCTTTCCTCAGCAAGTTGGCATGGGAGTCGTATGACACTGATGACTGTAAGCAGGGGATCTCCACTGGGTGGGGGCAACCAAGAGGTCTTTTAGTAATGTCTGGAGACATTTTTGATTAACACCCAACTGGCCGGCCTGTAGGGGGAAGAGACCAAAGATGCTACTAAACATCCTACACTGCACAGGATGCCCCCCAACTCTGTCCCCCACCACCAAGAGGTAACTGGTCCAGCATGTCAGTAACCCTGAGGGAGAGCAATGCTGGTCTGGAGTAGCTCGGAAGATTCATTCATTCTGCAAATCTTAATTGAGCATCTTTTGGTTCTGGGTGTTGGGGAATGGGGCGTTGGTAAGGATACAAGGGTGGAAAGGACCCAGCCCCTCCACTGGGCAGGGCAGAGGGTCTGGCATACAGTGGGCACTGAAATACTGTTTCTGCATCAAAGTTTAGCCTCAGCTAGCAGAGAGCCTGGCACGTTACTGCAGACGGCAGAGCAGACTAAGGGAAGGGCTTGGTGAGAGGGGCTCTTGGGGCACTGGCTCAGCGAATAGATACGTGGCTGTGGGTGAGCATAGACACGGTTGGCAAACAGGTGCTTCCCAAATGCTTGGTGAAACTCTTGCCTGCAGCATCCCATCCTCCGGCGGAGCATTGGTTAGGCAACCCATTATTGCATGGAAAATGCTAGCTCTCATAACCTCTCGGAGCGACCAAAAGTGTGGAAAAAAGAAGTGGCGGTGGACTTACTGAACTTACTGATTTTTTTCTGGACTCATGACTCCTTCTCAACTAATATTCATCTCTCCACTGCCTCCTGGCCTTGAGGGTGGGGTGGAGAGAGGAGGGGCAGGAAAAGAGAAGACCCCCCCCCCCCCCCCCGAGAGAGCAGGAGAAGGATCTCCAGAGGCCTTGATACCCTTTGAAAGATAGGGAGCTGGCCCAGGTTTCCCAAGGAAAAGGCCAAGTGCGACTCTGGCTCTTCCTGCTGTGACCTTTGGTGCTGCTTCTGGGAGTGGAAGGCCCAGGCCTGCCCTTCCGGGCGGGTGAGGTGGGCAAGGCAGCAGGCTTCCGGGGTGGGACTCTGGGAAGGAAAGTGCAGCCTCCCAGCTCCCAGCACGGTGGCAGCCTCAGCCCTGGCCGGGGTTAAGGGAAGGTGCTGGAATGAAGGTGAGGGAGACGGTAGTGTAAGCATCTCTCCTTTCCAGGGCCCTAACCTGAACGAGGAAGCATCCTTCCGTCTCTGGCTAAAAGGGAGCACACCCCGCCTCCCGCTGTCCCCGCTTCGGTGTGCAGAGGGGCCGCTTCTCCACCTCCCCGCCTCTTCCCTCACACTTCATGCTCTACTAACAACGACGACGAAGCTCTAGCGATGACGAAGGCCCCCGCCTGAGGACGCTGGCCTAACTGCTGACACGCACGATCTCACTCATTCTCCCGTGATCTTGGCGGGCTCAAACCGAGGCAGCCTCTCCGCGGGGATCAGGGAGTCGGGGGCGTGTCGACTCTCTCCCGTGGTGTTCTCCTGGGGCTTGCTAAACCCTTCGGGGCCCAGGCCTGTGCGCTCACTGGGTAACTGGTCAGGCCAGAAGCTTTGGTTCCCATCAGCCCTTAGCTCAAAATATCCATCTGCTGTGGACTCTTACTGAGACCGTGGGCAAGTTACTTCTCTCTTAGAAGCCTCAGTTTCCCTCTCTGCAAAAAGGGGGAAACCTTGTTGAGAGGCTTGTATGAGGTTATGGATAGAGAGGTTTTTAGTGGATAATACATGTAAGAGTCAGAAACCAGGATGATGATGATGATGATGATGATGATGATGATGATGTTGATGATGATGATCATCACTGTCACCAGCTTTCTCTGTAAGGCCAGAGAGCAAATATTTTTGGCTTTGTGGACCTTATAGTCTCTGTCATTATTCTGCCCTTGTCTCTCCAAAGTAGCCATGGGCAATAAGCAAATGATCATGGCTGTGTTTCAATAAAACTTTATTAACAAAAACAGGCGATGGGCCAGATTTGGCCTGAGGGCCACAGTTTGCTAACCCCTGATGTAGGAACTTGAGGCTCGATTGCTAGTGTCCTGTAGCAGAAAGTAGAGCAGGGCCCAGGCCAGGTTTGGTGTGAAATCCAGGCGTCCATGTGCAAACTGCTGTCTGTGGGTGTTTTGAGGGCAGACAGGAGCTGATCTACCTTCAAAACTCCCTTCTTGGGTTCTCAGGGGTACACGGGAAGGGCAGAGTAATTGTTTATAGTTAAATGACTTTTTCCTGATGTCCAGATACTTGTGGTCTTAATCAGCTCAATAGATGTTTGGCTAAAATGTGGGAGCCACTAACGCTGACAATAAGAATGTAAACAGGCCTATCCTGAGCCTGCTTTCCTAAACAGGCGTCCTTGTAATCAGAGCCACTGTGATTGTCCATCCCCTAGAAGGTGGGACTCCAGAGCCCTTTCCCTATGGAGTCTCATGGAATTCTCATGAGAACCTTGTCATTTGGGTCTATTATTATTACTCCAGTGGGACAAGGGGGAAACCAAGTCTTGGAGAGATGAGGTCATGAGCTGTAAAGGGCAGGGATTCAAACCTGAAACTGTGGCGTCAACTCATGTGCTTTTCCGTATTCTCATGGCCTCAGCCCATGGGTGAACTTCCGACCCTCCGCAGTACCCATGGCCCGTGGCCTTTCCTGGGCCAGAG
Source organism: Eidolon dupreanum (assembly GCA_028627145.1). Taxonomy (NCBI): domain Eukaryota; kingdom Metazoa; phylum Chordata; class Mammalia; order Chiroptera; family Pteropodidae; genus Eidolon; species Eidolon dupreanum. Next base: position 7,119,652 of record CM053502.1, read on the forward strand.
AGCAGCTGTCAGACCTCAGCCTTTCTACTCTCACCTTTGTTCACTCTTCTCCCTTCCTCATGACTTCCTGGTTCTTCTCGACTGATTGACGGATCGGTTGCCCAGCCCTGCCCAGCCCAGCCCAGCCCAGCCCTGCCAGGCCTGACTCAGTGTAGCCCTTCCTTGTGGGCTGCTGGGGCCTCCCCCTGCCTGCCTGCCCGGCAGGTCTGACAGGTGAGTGACTCACACGCTTGGGCCCTCTGCACGCCCAGCACAGCACGGGGAGCCAGTGTACCTGACCCTCGGGCTTTGTCCTGCCCTGCCAGCTGCTGCGACAGCTACGACCCTTCCCTGCCAGTGGGGCCTGCCCCCATCACCTGCACTCCTTTCCCGGAGGGCCAGAATTGGACCGCACAGAATCCAGGTCAGGTTTTGGTTTTTAAACATCTCTGTCCCTCGCTGAGTTGGCAGAGGATCCTTTGGAGGTCACTGGGTATGTGGGTGGGTCTCTCCATTGTCGACACCCTTGGGTTCAGGCTCAGGGACACCCTGCCCCCTCCCAGGTGGCAATGGGGCTTGGGGACACCTTGCGCTGGGGCTTGGCAAGGCGAACTCTGCTGGGAGCCTCAGTGGACATGCCCATGACCCTCATAAACAATTCGTGGGCAACACAGGGGTGAGGGATGCAGAGGGAGCCCCATGGGGGCGTGTGTGCGGTGAGAACTCCCCCCGACTCCCTTCATCAGGTCAGAGTTTGGTGATTGCAGCTCGCTATGGCCTTAAAAAACACCTAGTTCAACAGCATCATTTGACAGCTGGAAAAACTGAGGCTCAGAGGACAGTGGGTAACTCAAGGTCACACAGTGAATCGGTGACAGAGCCGGGGCTGGGAGCCAGAGCGGGCTGCCACCTCCCCAGCCAGTGCCCCTTCCTTCTCAGTGCCTGCTCCTCTGTTCCTGTCCCCCGGCCACCCTGGTGGCCCCTCACCCGTCTTATTCCCTCCTGGCTCGATTTTATGGGCTCACAGTTGGAAGCGTTTTAAAGGTCACCCAGGCAGTCCTGGCAGTGGCTCCCCGACAGGCGGCTGTTTAGCCACAGCTTGAGCATCTCCGGTGATGGCAAGCTCGCCGCTGTCGGAGGCAGCTTCTTTCCTTTGTGTGGCTGATGTCCAGCAGGTGTCACGCTTGCTGGATGCTTACTTTGTGTTAGGCACTTTGCTAACGGGGCACGTTGCACGTATTAACTCGTTTAATCCTCCTTAGCACCCCTGTGAGGCAAGCGTTATTATTATCATTCTGTTTATAGCTGAGGAAACAGGCACAGAGAGGTTAAGTAACTTAGTGAAAATATCACAGCTTGAAAAAGGGGAGCTGAGATTAGAAGCCAGACAAATCTGGTTCTGGAGCCCGACGGAGCCCTCAGCCCCCCGCTTGATTGCTGCCAGGAGATGATGAGGCTTACCGGGGCCGGGGTCTGGCTGAGCATGGCAAGGCTGAGGTTGTAAGGGGGATGTTTAAATGATTGTATGTCCCTCTGGCTGTCCTCCCAGGGTGACTGGGGGGGGGGCATAAATGTCACCGTTGAATCTTTTTTCCCTTCCCCTGCTTCAGCTCTGTCACAGATCACTCTCTGCCTCCCACAGCTCCCCAGCTACAGGTGAAGGACGAATAGTTAATGGCTTCCAGCGTGGTCTGTGATGAGTGACAGAATAAGGGTTAAATGCAACTGGCCCAGAATTTCAACTCCGAACCCCACTGTCAGGGGTTTCCATGAAGTCCAACCAGGCAAAGGAGGCAGGAGGTGTGGGCGGGCATGGCAGGGGGAGCAGAAGGGGCCCGGTTCTGGATCTCTCTTCTTCTTTATAGTATCTCCTTCCAGAGAGGCCTCTGCTATGCTACGCCTCACCCCGCCCATCTGTGAAGGGTCCATTGGTGATTGACGAGGGCAGCGTTTCAGCCTAAGTGCTTGACAGTCTGCGGAGCAAGTGCAGGTCTGTTGTCTGATGGGTCTCACACCAGCCTGGGGAGCTGAGCAGGGCAGGAACTGTGATCCCCTCAGTGATGATCCCCATAATCATCATCGAGGGACAGAGGCTCGGAGAAGTGAGGTGACCTGTTTGAGGCCACAGAGCTAAGAGATGGCCGAGAGTCAGGTCCTCCCGGCAGTCTCCTAACCAAGTGTGATCTACACTAGGCTGGCCCCTCTTCTCGGTGGCTTTTCCTCCAGAGGATCCTGGTACCTCTGGGACAGAAGAAGTGTCTTGAGCTGAGGCTGCCTTTCCAGCTTTCAGAGTCTCCAGTGGCTTAGCTGGGAGCCACCACCTCTCTTCTGTCCCCCGATGGCTGAGGTCCTCTGGGAGCGTGCCAGCAGTCCTTATGGTTGGGTCTCCTCAGTTAGTGGGACACTGGGGGCTTCAGAGGGGTGACTGGTCTGGCCCCAATTCCATCCTTGCTGCCCAGAAGGTGAGAAGAGTCCCTGATTGATGTCTCTTTCTATGATCTCCTCTTTAGGACAGTCACGTGGGCCAGAGGTTCCCAGGGTGATTCTGGTCTGTCCTCTCCTGATGATAATGATACAGTAGCAATATTGGCTACTAGCATTGCCACCATGACCACGTTCCCAGTTATTGGGCATTCGCCATGTGCTAAGCTCTGTGCCAGGCATCCGGCATGCCGTCGCTTCTTTAGTGCTCCTCCCAACTCCCATTTCTCAGGTGCGGAAGCTGAGGCTCAGAGAGGTGAAGTCACTTGCCCATGGTCACACAGCTGGTCAGTGGCACCGAAGCCATCAGTCAGAAAGTTGAAAGCTCACATCGCGCAAACTCACCATCCTAAGTTGTGTGACACATTCATGGCACGTCCATGGCCAGGGTCCAGCTTGGCTGACTCTGGATTTTCCAGTTCTTCCCATTCGGTGCCTCTGGGCTGGGCTGGGCTGTGGTGGGACTTGAGAACCATGGGTTCTGGTCTTCCTCTAAACACTACAGGACCTTGGGTAAGCTGTCTAACCTCCTGGGGCTTGGGCCACCCGATCTGGGTACAGGGGCTGGTAATTCCTTCCCTGTGTTCTCACTGTGGGCTGTGAATTGCTGTCATGGCTGGGAATGCCTTTAAAACCTGACACAGTATGCATGCAGAGAATCAGAACGAAGAGAGGTAATTGCCCAAGCAGCACCTCCGTCTCCTCCGTCTCCACAACTGCCTTGGGAGGCGGGAATACAAGCCGGCTCTGTAGTGGGATGCTGAGACTCAGGGAAGTGACGTCACAGGACTAGTAGGTGAGGAAGCAGGAATTTGAACCCAGTCTGTGTGTCCCCAGAAGTGAGCACCTCCACCATCCCTAGGGATCGGGAGTCTCCTGGGTCCCCAGACCCAGAGCGGGCTTGGGGACACCTGCTCTTCAAGGTGGACAGACTCATGAGGGCAGGTTCCCAGGATCCTAGCAAATGAATCCAAGGTAGGTGGGTGTTGCTGCCACGAAATGAGTCCCTGGCTCCCTGCTCAGGCCTCTTCCCACTTTGTCCTCAGCAGAATGAGAGAGACCTGTCCCCCAGTCTTCATTGTCTCAGGGACGGAGGCAGTGCTTTTACCAAAGGGGGGCAGGAAAATAGGGAGTTCTCCTGGCTACGCAGGAACCTGCAGTGCAGGTAACCCTGATCCCCCTTCTTGGTCCGGCAGAGCCCAGCTCAGCCACTGTTAGCGAGACATGCCCGAGCAGAGGGAGGGGCCGTGGGGTTAGGTAGCACTCCTGCCGGCCTCCTCCCTTCCTGCCTTTCCCTGTCCCCCAGTTCTCCTCTCGAGCAATGTCAAAATTAAATCTGATAACCGTTCATTCTATCTGATATGAGGGGTTCCAATGTCATGGCTTGTTTGAGACAGGCTGGAGTGAGAGTGGGGGACCCTTGGCTGGGAGCCAGGAGGCTGCTTCAGCTCACATTCCATTCCTCACACCCTGTATGACCTTGAACAAATCCTTTGCCCTCTCCGGGCCTCAGTTTACCCCTCTGTGAAAGGAGGGAGCTGGCTCAGATTCTCAGATTGTTCCTAAGGGCCCTTCCAGCCCTGAAAGTCCCCAAATTGCTCAGATGAATGAATGTCCCTGGGGTGTCCTCTGAGCTTCCTACCGTCTCTCCCTCCTTCCCGCAAAACCAGGCAGCACAGGAAAGTGGGGGGAGGGGGGAAGCATTTGCTCTATCACATGGGAACCCATGAAGACTGGGGTGGTCACCACAAAAAATGGCTTCTATTCCGTCTGGCTGATTTTTGAATAAACTCATGATGCCAGTGTTTGCTCTACTGTGTGGGAGAGCCCCCCGAGGCTCTTTCTACCTTGTCATTAGTGGAAAAAGTATAAATTTCAGGGTCAGACTTGGGTTCAGACCCCAGCTCTGTCCCTTCTGATGGTGTGAGCTTGGGTGACTCACTCGGTCTTAGTTTATGCAGCTGAAAAGGAAGATAATACTGAACTCACTGAGATGTGATGAGAGTTACACATTGTCCCAGGCAGAGCACCTGGCCTGGTGCATAGTCAGTGCTCAGAAAAAGGAAGGGCTCATCCCTGGCACCAGTGTCCTCCCAATCCCTCACTTCCAGCAAGTAGACAAGGCTCCAGGATGACTGGACACCTCACCCCGCTGCCCGGGTGCTCAATGCCATGTCCATGCAGATGAGCGATGTCTCTAGGTGGGACGAATGATACTGGGCTTTATAGTCTTTCCTTGTCCTCTTTTTAAAAACGACATAACTGGCCCCACAGGCTGCAATGCCCACTCTCCTGGGACTGCTGGGTTTCTTCATCCCTGAGTCTTGCTGGAAGCCCAGGGCTCCGCAGGGATGAGGGGGGAGGAGGGCGACCTGCTTCATTCACACTGATTTCACCCCCAAATCCAGCTGGGTGGCTCAAGCTCATGATCAGAATTCATGAGATATAAGGATTTGAGGGTCAACATGAGATCTCCTAGCTTAACTAGAGAACAAGCCCCCTAAAGCCCAAGGCTCCTGGTGGGTGCTTCAGAATTCCGAGACGGTACCCAGGGAACGGCCTGGGGCTGACTCCCACCAAACCCCGGGGTCTGGCAGAGCCTTGTTCCTAGGCCCAGTCCCGGAGCCACACGGCAGGGAGTCTACTATATTCTGGGCACATTTTGTGCCTCCCAAGATTCAGGCGTGGTTTGGGATAGAGCAGATGAAATTCCTTGCTGAGTGGTGCTTTCTGGGAAGGGGGAGATGTGCTTGGTCAGACTCCAGGCTGCTGCTTACATTCGGCTATCCTGAAGCTCATCACCCACGTGACACGCCTTTTTTCCACTCCCCTAATGATCAGCGTACTCTTCTCTGCTGTCTCTGGAATCTTGGCCTGGGGATTTTCCAATTAGCAGAGAAACTGTATCCAGCAGTTTCCTGTTTCACTGAGGGGGTGGGTGGCTGGGAGTGCAGGAGATATCGACCTCTAGTTCTTTTCCTCTTGTTTTTCAACTGTATTTATCAATCTAGTGTCTGTCCATCCATCCATCCATCCATCCATCCATCCATCCATCCATCCATCCGTTCAAAGACTGTTTATTGAGTGTCCACTCTCTGTCAGGCATTGTATTCAAGTCTGCAAAACAGACATGGTCCTACCCTCAGGGAGATTACAGTATAGCAGGGTGACAGGCAATTCAACAAACAGTACTGTGCTTTGTGTTCTGGCCTTGTTGCCGCTGTTTATTAATTTTCTTCTTTATTGCATGGGATGATAACAGTATTGCCTCATGGGACTGTTGTGAAGATCTGATGAGATAATACAGGTAAAGTGTTGGCTCAGTGCCTGGCGTGTTGTAAGTGCTCAATAAATGTTATCCATGATGATAACGCTGACCACGATCATGATGAAGATGTTGATGATTAAGATCACCTAAAACAGTACTTGACACTAACTAAGCAGCCATATGTTTTCATGAGTTGTTCTGGGCAGGCTGGCTTTCCTTGGCAGCAACAGAAGGTAACAGGGGAATGGTGTCAAGGGCAGGCCCCAAGCCAGCTTCTCAGAGTGGGCAGCCCATGAGCAAATCATCTCAACAAAGGGAGTGTGGGTGCCGGCCATCCCCAATCTGCTGGGGGAGCATGGGGTGTGTGTGTCTGAGGGCTTCTTGGGTGAGCCTGAGACAATGCAGTTGCCTCTCTGGTTTATCCAGTTCAGAGTCGGTTATGAAGCATCTTTGTGTGAAATAAGCCATGAGACCAGGAGCCATAGGCTGCCTTCGCAGAGGCTGGTGCAGACTATCTGGAAAGCTCCCGGAAACTGAGGGGAGGCAGGGAGGCCAAGGGTGGCAGAGGCTGGGACGAGCGCTGTGCTGGGGGCTTGGTGGAGGTGGCTGCAGATGGAGCTCCAGCAGGAGCAGCTGGAGGTGGTCAGGGGGTCCTGATGGTCCTTCCTGGGACTGATGGGAGCTGGGCATATCAGTCTTATTCACCCTTGTACCTCCGGCTCCTGGAATGGTGCCAAGGCATCTCTTAGGCACTTATGTGAGGAATATTTGGGAGGTTTGTTGAATGCGTGCCAAGACTATTGGCATCCCAATCTGGTTTCACTATTGTGCTGGCTTATCTGGAAGGAGCGGAGGTTCTGAAACCAGACAGGTGTGGGTTCAATCTCTGATACCCTCATTTACCAGCTCCGTGGAACCCTGGTAAGACACTTTCTCTTTCTGAGGCTCAGTTTTCTCATCCGCAAACCAGAAGTTGCAATATCAACATTGAGAGTCGTCGTATAAATGGGAGATGGTGAAAGGGTTTAGAAGGTACCCAGTAACGAGTGTCTGCTCTTGTTATTATCCATGAATCTGGGGTGACACCCAGAGTTGTGGGCCAGGACTGTGAAATTGGGCTTGTGGGGATGGAGTGTATCTGCTGAACCCCACATTGTGACATTTTGGGAAGGTGTGGTGGGACAGAGTCAAATAGATCTGGAATCTGTTGCTTACTTGCTTTGTGACCTTAGGCAGGCTACTTACCTCTCTGTGCCTCAGTTCCTCAAGGGGAAAAGGTTTTTTTTTTTCCCTAAGATTTTCCTTTTTTTCCCTCCACTATCTTTAAAAAGGGATCTTGAAAGCAGCCATTCTGTAGAGTTTTTGGAAGAGAGCATGGGCTTATGCACGAGAACACAGGGCCTGGCATACTGCAAATGCTCAGCAAAGGGGCTGTCATCGTCATTGCTGGCCTTCAGAGGAGGGATGAGGTGAACCCGCTTTAGGACTGAGAATGTGTGATGCGGTGGGGAACCCTGATTTCATCCGAAGGAAGGGGCTTGGGTCATTCGTGTTATGTGCCTGACGTGCTCTCCCTCCTGCAGCTGTATGCCCGCTGTATCTCTGCAGACACGTTGGGTAGGTCAACAGGACCATCCTGGTGAAGACGACGAGGTCTCACAAGATTCTTCTTTCTAGGATAAAACCCAAGAAAACCCTCCTACTTAACCTCTTGGGTTCTATGGGGCCGGACTTGAGTGATCATAGTTGGAGGCCACGTGGTGTGGGGAAGGATTTGGCAGTAACTGGGTATGGGCAGTAACAGACTCTGGATTTCAATCCTAGCTCCTTCACACTCCTGTGTGACCCTGGGCGAGCCACTTAACCTCTCTGATTCTGCTTCTTTATTCATAAAACTGCACAAAGCCCCTTTCCTTGCAGGGTGGCCTGGAGGCCGAACACACTGCCGGCCTCTGTAATCAGGAGTGATTTTGCAGGCTCCATGGAGGGCGAGGGAGTAGATGTTAATGAACGCTGGGGCTGGTCCAGAAACCCAGTCTATAAAACTCCTGCCTGCAGCTTCTGGTGCGTTGCTAATGGGAGTTTATGTGAAGGACACAGCAGGATAAGGGCCCATTGTTCCTAGTGGGGACGGTTTTATGACTCTTAGAAAGCTTCTTTCATCTGAGAGACCAGGGAGCTTATGGCACCTCCCAGCCCTGGGCGGTGAAACTGGGGAATGCTGAAGGTTTCTGGGGCTGATGCCAAGCTGCAGCCATGGCCAGGCCTTCCTGCTACAGCCCTGGTGAGTGGGGGAGGGGGACCGAAGCCCCCCTGGAGTGACACTATGGTCTCGGGCTGGCAGCTGCAGCACCTCCCTTCCTTGGGCACAGGACCTTGCCTCCTGGAGACCTTCTGTTGGACCCCCGGTCCCCATCCTGGTCTGCTTGGCAAGGCCGGAGGCTTACCCTGTCCCTCAGGCTCTCTCCCTGTTCCCATTCCTCAGCAACCAGTGCCATATTCTCTTCATCTTTATGGCAGTTTCTAGAACAGACCTTAGGCCCTGCCTGCTGTCAGCTGACCAGCGACTCTCATGCTTGGGAGCCTCGCCTGGCAGTAAGTGGGTATGGGCAGTAACCCGATGCCAGGAAGTAAAGACCTTGTCTCTTTGTCCTTTCTGGCTCCTTGGCCAGGGCCCAAGCAGAGAAATCCAACCTTCCTTGGCTCACAGACAGCCTCAAGCACTCTGCCTGCTTATCCCCAGTAGAGACTGCAGACCCTAGAGGATGAGGCTGGCTTCCTCATGTAGACTGGGCTGGCACACAGGGCCTGTGTGGTCAGGGCTTACTGGCGGAGGGTCTTTATGTATTTGAAGATGCCTTCGATGCCCCAGACTATAACACTTCCCCTTTCCCCCCCTCACCTTTTTCATTTTGGGAGATATAGGAAGGCTAGAGCAGGATGTTTGAGGATACCTTAATTGGTCCCAGAATTCTCTCTCATCCTACACCAAGACAGTAGCCATGGACAGTGCGCCCTACCTGAATATTAACCCCTCCTCTCATCACAAGCTTCTTTACTTTCAAGGAATAAAAATTCACTCAGGTGAATACAAGTGAAGGGAAGGGGGTGGGGGCTCTCTGTAAGGACGCAACAGGACACTCAGGTGGACATTCAAGGCTAGGACAGAATGTATTTGTGGCTGTTTCCTCATCTGTAAAACGGGATAAAAGCACTACTCTATATGGTTGCTGTGAGGATTAAATGAGTTAATATATGCGTAATGATTAAACAGAGCCTTGATATAGAGAGAGTGCTATGAAAGAGTTTGCTATTATTACTGCTATTACTTTTACTGTGAATGCCTTCCAAGGCTATGTGGTCTTTGCCTCACTGTCTTCCTCTCTCACTTTACTCTGCACTCCTGCTTTTTTTTTCTTTCTTTCTTTTCTTTCTTTCCTATGGTGTTTCTGAGCCCTCAGAACCTGAGCTTGAACTTGGCTGTGGTTTGTTGCAGGATGAATGCTGGCCTCAGCTCTGCATGATCTTTCAGGCTCAGTGTCCATGGTCATTGGACTGACTCAGCCTCTAAGCTTGGCAATTCCGAATTCCTGGGAGAAATGAGCTGATTGGCTCGGTTTCAGTCAGATGTTTGCCCTGTTGTCCAATCAGCTGTGCTGGGGAGGAGTGAGCTGTCATGGCACATGGGGTTGTACGCCTCCTGGCACATCCACTCCAGCCTCTTCAGAGGCTCTGTTAGACTGGCAAGAACTGTGGTTTGGTGTTTTCTCTGTCAACCCACAGGGGCGTTCCCATGTTCCTCAGTGTTCGGGACAAGCTTTCAGAACTCCTGCTGCTGGCACTTGGAGCCTGTTTGACTCACAAATTATTAGCCCAGTTAAAATTAGAAATAGTTGTCGATATTAAAAATCAAGGGATTTCATATAGAAATCTAGATTTCTGGTTCCTCTTGGGGAAAAAAAGAGAAAGCTCTGGAGACACTGGGTGGTGACTGCACCCTTTACTAGGGGTATGTGCTTTCCAGGCCTCCAGGGGTTCCCCTTCTCCCTGTGGTGGCCCCAATCTTGAAACCTAGTGTCAGTTGCCACACACATTCATCCTGCTTCTTCCATTTTCATCCCCTACCTGGCTCCCTAGGCACTGGAATTTGCCACCTTACTCTATACCCTGGTACTTTTTCTGGGAATGGGAACTGCATGAAGAAAAAGAAAAAAAATATATAGCTCTTCAAAATTTTGAAATATATACATGAACCCAGTTCTGTGCCAAACAGCCCACAAGTAATATCTTGTTGAATTCTTTAAACAACACCATGGTGTAGGTATTATTACTACCACCCGTATTATACAGATAATGAAACTGAGGCTCAGAGAATTAAGCAACTTGCTCTAGGTTAGCATGGGCATCTGGCTTCAAACTTCAAGCATACTGAAAATCTGCAAGTATAGCTTTTTCCCTCTGAGGCATTTAAGAGGAAACTGCTGATGATATTCCGTAACTCTAAACATTTTCATGTGTATTTCCTATAAACCAGGACAAGCTCTTACATGACTATGATACAACCTTCAAAATCAGGAAATTACACAAAACATTTCTACTACCTAATCCTCAGACTCTATTTACGTTTTGCCAATTGTTCCAATAACTTCTTTATAGGAAAAGGATCAAGTTCAGAACCACACGTGCGTTTAGTTGTTGAGTCTTTTTAGTTTCCTTCAGTGGGGAAAAGTTTCTCAGTCTTTCTTTGACTTTTGTGACCTTGGCATTTGAGACGACATTTAGAGAGATGTCCCTCAATTTGGGTTTGTTTGACGTTTGCTCATCATTATGTGAGTTGCGCATCTTTGTCAGGAATATGAGGAAATGACATTATATCTTCTAGTGTGTCACATTAGGAGACTCATGACATCCAAAGATCTCATGACTGTTCATTTAACCCAGGTTGACCACTCGTGTGAGGAGGCGCCTGCTAGGTTTTTCTGCTGTAGATTTGGTCTTTCTCCCTTTGTGGTTGATAACTATTTTGTGGGGAAGTACTTTGAGAATATGTCAATAGCCACTCCTAGCTTTCAATTTATTTATTTATTTACTTACTTACTCACTCCCAGCAGTATGGATTCTTGGTTTCCTATTACAGGCAACGGAATATAAATTCTTATAATTATTATATGATGCTCAAATTGTCCTTAGTGTGGCTATTCAGAGTCTCTTTGAGCTGGTTTCTGTGTCCTTTTGCTATATCTCCATCACTTCTTGAGCAATTAATTAATTTCTGGCACAATATGTTTCAGGCTCAATTTGTTCTTCCCCCGGAATCGGCCATTTACCCAAGGAGCTCTGGTTCCTTTTAAAAAAGAGTGGTACTTAGAAACCATGATCCAGCTGCTAAGTGTGCTCGTTGCTATTAGGTTGTTCCTGCTCCCTGATCCTCTTGATGGACAGAACTGTGAGCTCACGTCAATACTTCCAGTTCCAGTCCAACACCACTGGGTTCATTCTACTCTTCTCTCTTTCCATATTTATAGTTCCCTTCTCTAACAGTGAGAATTCCAAGAGTTTGAATTCTTGACCGCTACTACCCTAAGTTGCCACTCATAAATAATAGTTATGACTGTTTATGATAATATAGTATCAAACAGCAAATTTAATTGTGTCAGTGAGAAATTGAAAGATCTCTGTTAGGCTATGTAGGATGGAGCCTTTAAAATCTTGTGAGATAGAAGAGGGCCAAAAGATTACTGTTCTCATTTTATAGGCAGTGGGACCAAATGAAAGAGGTTGAGGGCTGTTTTCAGGGTCTTATAGAAAGCTTAGAGTGGAATCAGCCCCAGAGCCCTGTACTGTGTCCATGTCCAGCCCACTGGACATGAGCTGTCCACCTGCCCATGGCTATCTTAGGAGAACTCAGACTGGCCTCTCCCTGACACCAAGGCCCGTAAAGTGGTCTCAGAGAAGTCAAGTTTCCCTCTTCACCTGCGTCCCCAAAACTACCTCCACCTGTGGCTGTGCCTTTGCCCTCAACTTCCTTCCCACAAATGCAGGCCTTGGGTTGTGAGGAACTGGGAGGCTTGAGGGGTTGCTTAGTGCATCCCAGCCCCCTTCAAAATGCCTGCCATACTGAACAGGGACAGTTTCATCTTGGTTAGACAGACTCTGTCACTCTCATTTACAATCAAAATGTAATCCAGCCTCTCTTAGATAAGAATCTGTTCATGATTGGTTTGATGATATGGTAAGTAGTGAGGACTGTTCCTGCATGCTTTCCATTCATACTGCCTGTGTGAGGGCGGGATCTGGGCTTGAGAAGTCCATTTTCCCATCTACCCACATCCTTTTTGACCCACTATGGGCCTTTGGAAGTGGGGCCCGGCTGGGAGGCAGAGGCAGAAGCCCTGGGTTCCCATCTTTGCTACCAGCTTGCTAGGCAACCTTAGCCTCTTTAGCCAATGGAAAATACCACCTCTGCACTCTCTCGCTCCATTCCTCCCTCTTTCTCAGGTCAGTGGTGGAGATAAGGGTCCCAGGCCCATTCAGATGTATCATTAATGATTATGCTTACACCGTAAATCCCGTCCTTACCAGAATGCTCAGCGAGTGGGAAATTCTGGTTAACTGAATGTTCTGGGACATGGAAATGTTCCAAGAGATTCTTTTTGTTCCCTTTGTGGCTATTGAAACCCATTTATTCAACTTGGTAAATATTTGTCTTGTGCCTATGTTCTACTAGGCTCTGTCCCAGGTGTTGGGGGTTCCACTATGAGTCTCAGCCCCCAAGGACTCACAGTCTGGGGAAGACATGGAACAAAAACACCATGCAACATGGTAGGGTGGGCACACTGAGTGTAGGACACTGGGGGCCCTGGAGTCAAGTCTGGGGGCACTAGAGAAGAGATCCTTGAGAAAGTATCATTCAAGAGCACCATAAAGCAGTTAGCCACGGTGTCGGAGGATGGAGCAGCAACGGCATTCCAGGCAGAAGGAACAGCATGGGCAAAGGCCCAGTGAAACATCCTGTACATTCGTTTGTGCTGTGGAGCATAGAATGTGAAGCTGGGGAGGTGAGAGAGAAGGGGTGTCTGTGTGTCAGAAGGGGGCAAGAAAGCAGGAGAATGTGGCCTGGCCTGGGGCCTGGGTGGGCCTGGAAGGTGTGGGCTGCTGGCTCGTTTATTCTCAAGTTTGTGTTTCTCATAAAAGTAGAATGCAGATGGGGAAATGAGAGGAAAATGCTAATTCATAGAGGAGAGGCCTTCAATTCAGGTGGGTGACACAGGGCTGGGAGGGATGGAGGCAAGTGGAGTACACAGCTCTGTGTAAGGGGTCATGGTTCCTTGGGGCCTGCAGAGTATGGCCACGTGGGAATGAGGGCTGGGCATTACCGGATCTTCAGATTTGTTAAGAGAAGCCAGCAATCTGGCTTTTTATGGGAAATCTCCCAATTGTTAAATGTTGGTAAGTAATTAACAACAACTGTGGGCAAAACAAAATGTTTTGCGGGTTCCAATTTTTCTATGAGCTGGTGGATTGCAACCCTGGATCCAGAGAGTTCTACTGATAAGGGTTTGAGGATGTCCACTGGAATCTATTATGATCCTTTAATGACCCCAACTTGTGCTGGGCTCTGGGGGCATGATGGGGACCTGGAGTATGGTCCCTGCCCTCAAGCCTGGATCATAGATGCCCCCACGCTGGAGACAGTTCAAGTAAGTACACGCCCAGAGCCAATTCAACAAAACAACAAAAGCAATTAACCAAAGCCGGGAGTGCTGTAGTGTTGAGGAGAAGCGGTCAGGAAACAGAGGCCATGGGGGAGGCTTCCTGGGGATTCTGGGCCTTCTGATGATTCTGGGAGGGAAGGTAAGCCTTAGCGCAACCAAAGAGGGGCCATGCATTCAGCCAGGAGGACACAGAAGGGCTTGGGGCCCAGGAGGGAAATAAGATAGTCAGGGATGGGGATGGAGTAGGTTGTGAATGCAGGTCCAGAACACCTAAATTCTGGTCCAAGGCTTAATGCTATGAGCCTCGAGGCCACTTGATGGATATCTGAAGATGTTCTTGCTGCTTTGCTGGCATTTGGGAGCTCTCCTCTCTGCTGTCACCTCCACTATTTATTCACCCCTGGAATGGAAGCTCCAGTAGGGCAAGGGCCATGCCTGTTTTGTCCACTGATGTCCCTTGCATGCCTAGAATGATGTCTGGAACATAGTAAGTGCTCAACAAGTATTTGCTGGCTGTTTACTATGAGCCTAGTATTGCCCTAGACCTAGGGCTTCAGACAGCTCTGAATAACTCTTAGGACAGGCTCTGCGGAGTTTAAGTTCTTGTGTGAAACAAGACAATAAACAAGTAAACAAACCAATGAATACGATGATTTCAGAAAGCATGGCCTGAGTGTGGCTTGTCTCACTGCACTGTAGTGGCCTGTTTGTTTGTGCCTCCTCCCAGCCTGGGAGAGCCAAGGGGGCAGGGCTGGGGTCTATCTGGTTCCTTGTTTCATTCCTAGCCCCTAAGGCTGGTGCCTGACAAATAGGGAGTAGTTTAGAAAAATGTTTTTTTTTTCTGGCTGCACAAATGTGAACGAACACAGGCTGACAAAGGTTTTCAGCCCACATACACCTGCGCCCTTTGGAGGCTCCAGACTCATTATTATCAACCCAGGAGTAATTGCTGATAAGCCTGAGTGTGAATTTCATCGCAAATTGAGAGGTAGCAAGGCAATGTTTAATAACAACAGGGATAATCTTAATTAATGACCTGATAACTGTAATTAATTGCATCATATCCGGAGGCCCTCTTTGGAATTCTGGGAGGGAGTAAGTAGTGCTTGGCAGCTTTGGGGGCTGGAAGGGAGGAGGTGCTAGGCTCTCCATTGCACCGCTCCTTGCTGCCTGAGCTTTGGCAAGTTACTCACAGCTCTGAGCCCCAGTTTCTTCATCAAGAAGGCAGAGCTACACCGCAGGGCTGCTGCCAGTTCATTGAGATGATCTCAAAGCCCTCAACGCCTGCAGCTGCTAGGGTCGTGGTTACTGAGGTTGTTGTCTGAGGCCAGGGTGCAAGGTCGCAGAAGGGCTGGAGGGCTCTCAGCGCTGAGCCTGGGTTTGCCATCCACCCTCTGGGTTTCCCCCTGTGGTCCACTCGGGAACTCTAACCATTCCGGGAACCCCCTGGACAAACTCCTGAAAGTGAGCGAGAAGCAAGCGGCCAGCGTGTGTGCACGGGTCCTCTGGGGGAGTAGGATGGTGTGTGGGATTTTTCCAAGGGAGAAACGGAGAAGTAGGAGGGGACAGTGGGAGTAAAGGAGTGATGGAGCCCCACCCCCTGCGGGCCTCAGTTTCCTCACTTGCGTTGTGAGAGGTTGGGTCAGGGTGACGGGAACAGAGTCAGCAGGAGGGCCCGCAGCCCTTCCCGCCACGGCGGTGGGTGGGGGCTCCCCTCCTCCCTGTCCCACCCCTCGGGGGCGCCCTCGCCGGCAGGGGCTGGGCGCCCTCGGCCGGCCACCAGGGGTTAAGCGGTGACTTCAGCCACTGCAGGCCGGGCGGGCGGGGGCGGCGCCGCGTCGCCGTGCGCGGCGGCTGGACCAGGCCGCTCCGAGGCGGGCGCACTCCCGGCGGGGCCGCGACCTCGCGGGCGGCGCGCGGCGCGGCCATTGGCTCGGTGGCGGCGGCGGGCCGGACGGCGGGGCGCAGGGCTGGGCCGGCCCGGCCATGGGCGCCCGCGGCGGCCGGTCGGCGGAATTGCGGAGCCAACCGCCGGCGCCTTTGTGAGCCGTGCGGACAACAAAGGCGCGGCCGGGCGGCCGGAGCGGGTGAGTGCGGCCCGCGGACGCGATCCGGGCCGGGGGTCGTGGGCGCCGGCAGTTCGGGGCTCCGCGAGGGGGTGTGTGGCCCCAGGTGTCTCCAGGGCCTGGGGCGTCTCTGTGCCAGGGTCGCTGACAGTTCAGGGCCCCCGTTGCC
>CM053502.1:7135829-7161113 GCA_028627145.1 Eidolon dupreanum
AGCCCAGCTGACTGGTGGCGGGCTGGTGGTTGAGGATCGAAGATGTAAATGCTTTTGGGGTTAGCCCTGCAGCCAGATGGCCTGAGTTCAAATCCCAGCTCCCCTTCTATTAACTATGTGACCTAGAGCAATTTTCTTAGCCTCTCTGTGCCTCCATTTCATAATCTGTAAAATGGGATGACAGTAGTTCCTCTCTCAGAGGGTGTTGCAAAGATTAAAGTAATTATAGGAGCAAAGGGCTTGAAATAGCTTTGGGCACTTAGAAGCAATTAGTAAATGTTAGCTATTATGATGCTGATTTTGGCACTCACTCCTTGGTGGCCTTAGGCAACCCAAGATGCTGCTGCCTTTTGCTGTGTGCAATGCTTGGGCTGTGGGTTCCACCCACTGAATACTGTTTGTCGTGATGAATGAGTGCCTGGGCCAGGTCGCCGGGAGAGGGGAGCCCTGGCAGCATAAGGGCCACCGACTCCCACCAGAAGCCCCTTTCTACCTTCTTCCTCCCTCTGTCCTGCTCACTTACTCTCTTTGCTGCCGTGCCCCAGGCCTTGTTTGTGTAGATGAATGATTCATACTTGTGTTCATTGTTTCCAGGAATATTAACTGATGGATAAGGCCCCCCACACTCCATGTAAGTTCACGGCCCCCCAGGAGTGTGATAGCTTCCCTCCCTCCAGAGCACTCCCCCACCAGAAGCACCACCTGTTGTTCCCTGTTGGTACCTGCTCAGCACTCCTTCCCCTGCCAGGCTGTGAGCTCTGAGGGGAAGGGACTGTCGAGCCATGAGCTAGGCTAGAGGGGAGCGGAGCACCGCCCCTGGCCTCAGAAAACTCAGTGTGGCTGTTGATTCATGCACTCACACCCGGCTGCTGGGTGCCAGAAGTGGTGCTGGACGCTAAAGACAGAGAGGTACAACATGTGGTCCCCACATCGAAGAGGTCGCAGTCTGCCCTGTCCTTCCCAACGCCCCTCCCTCTCTCCCCACCTTCTACATTCCAGGTGCTGGGCCAGGTGGCAGAGACACGCAGAGAAGAGGGTGGTGGTCTCTGCCCTCAGTCCAGTGGGGAGACCTGCAAAAACAAGTAACCGTAGCAGGTTCTTTAGAGACCTGTAGCCTGGTATTTATCTGCCGCGGAAACCAGGGGGCGTGACTTTGGTCTTTGTATCCCTGTGACTAATAAGAGTAACACTACCCCCTGTTAACAGGCCAGTATCTCCTCTACATCCTCAGGGGACTTGACCAGCTGTCCTCGGGCCAGGGGTTCTCCACCTGGGCGCTGTTGACACCTGAGCTGGTCAACCCTCTGTTACGGGGTGTCCTGTGCACCTCAGGGTGTTCAGCGGCATCCCTGGCCTCTGCCCCCTAGATACCGCTAGCATTCCCGACCCTTCCAGTTGTGACAACTAAAATGTCTCCGGACATTTCCAGATGTCCCTGGGGGACAAAACCATTCTCGCCGCCTTATATGGATCTGTAAGACTAACTGCCTAAATCGCGGTGGGACAGAAAGTTTGAAATCCAGCACTGCTTCCTCTCAAAAAAAAAAAAAAAAAAAAAAAAAAAAAAAAAAAAAAAAGAGAGAGAGGGAGAAAGAGCCCACATCTTCCTATATTCCTTGGGCGCGCACATGATCTGGTTTGGCATAAAATGCAAACGTCTGTTGCGGGGCGGGTGGCCCTTGGAGGCTGGAGCGGTTGTGTGCCTCGGCCCAGGCCACACAGAGGCAGAGCCGCTGGCAGAATTGACCAGATCATCATCAGGTCTGCGTCCCCTTGCTCTGTGTGGTTATGATGCAGGGCAGGCCATCAGTGACCACGTGGAGTACACAGGACCAGCATCAGCCCTGGGAGAGCTGAGTCAGAGTGCTCAGCTGTCCGTCTAAATCTCAGTTGAGCCCTGCTACTCTCCCTCGCCGTCATAGCACGTATCCTGGTTTGTAGTGATTTGTGTGATCGTTTAGCGTCTGCTTCTTTGTGGGGACTGTGGCCTTCAGGAAGGTGGGGACCAAGGCTGTCTTGCTTATCAGCAAATCCCCAGACCTTGCATGGTGCCCAGCATACAAAGGTGCTCAATAAATATTTGTGGAATGAATAGGGGGTGCTGTTGCATGGCCGAGGGTTCTAGAGAGGCTAAGATTGGCTTTCCTGCCCTTCCCTCCAATACTGTTGAGCTTAAAGATCTCCAGAATGAGGGCCTGGAGACGTCAGTTCTAACGCAGATGGTACGTGTATGGAAGATGTGACCTCCATCACTCACCTCCTGGTTTGCACCCTGAAGGAGTGGAAGGAGCCGGTGTCCTTGTCTTCTGACCAGGACGCCGGCCACGGGACGGACCTTGCATGAGCTGGGCAAAGGCTCAGCCTTGGTGGGGAGCACAGGTATGCGTTCCATGTGTGTGTTCACCCCTCCGTCTGGCGCTGAGTACCTGTTTGGTGTGCCGGCTGCAAATAGGGAAGAGAGCCCTGGATCCCTCCTGCCCAGGCCTGCTTTCTCTCCATAGGTCCCTTAGGATGCTCCTGATGGTGTTGAGTGACAGCCCCGGGCGTGTGTGTGTGTGTGTGGGGGGGGGGTCACTGTAAGTTTGCTTCCTAGAAACAGTTGTCCCTGAATTTAGCTGAATATATTTGAGTTCGAACAAAGAAGTGGAAACATCCTGTTATTTGCAACTCTCCCGGGCTGATCCTCCAGCCAGTGTGCCTTACATAAAGGGGTACATCTGCGGCTGGCTCCAGGCACCTCCTGCTTAGACACAGGGGCTTGGAATGGCTCCCTGGCTCCACACACTGAGCTCTGGTTGTCGCTGCGTTTCGCACCAACTGAAGGAACTTTCTGTTTCTTTTTGGGGTCCTCCCCTTTCCTGACTCTGACGCTCTTCCCTGGAGTCTTGAATTTAAAAGTGGTGGGAGGCAGGTGGAGGCTTCAGGCAGCTCATGTAACTGAGTGTTAGCCTCAGGGCCAGGCCAGGTTGGTGGCTGTCCCCGGGCATATCAGTGGGCACCCCTAATTATTGAGCAATTACTGGGTTCCAGGCTCCTAGTGAGGCACTTTTCGTGAATTATTACCTTATTTAATCCTTGTAACAACTCGACGTCATGGGGACTGTTCTTCAGAATGGGAACCAACAATCAGAACAGTGAAATAACAACTTAGTGTCACAGTGAATAAGTGGAGAGCAGGCCCCAACCACCCGTGGAATGGCCCACTTGCTCGTGGAGCTGGCGAGAAGACACTCGTTTCTGTATCTTCCCCATAGGTGCAGAGGACAGAGAGCAGCAGGAATGACACTCGTGTCTTTTTGGGGGAGAGGTTTGAATGTAAGTGCTGGCTGCTTCGAGAGTTCAGCCAGAGCTATCCTGGGCCGTGTGGCTGAGGCTTCTGGTCCCTTGTGGCTTTGCAGGGCTTGCTTCTCAGAAGAACTCAGATGCTGCCTGGCCAGCACGCGCTGCCTTGGTTGGGTGGGCTGAGCTATTTTTAGCTCTGAGTTTTGCAAAGATTATTTCTTTCTGCCCAGAGATCTCTTGTGGGACAAAGTGAAAGAGGCAAAGTGTGGGCCTAAAGAAAGAGATCAGAGCTGGGCTGGACCCTCGTGGGCTTTGAAAGGAAGGCCTCCTCTGCTCTCTGTGGCCCGCCGGCCTGCCCAGCCTTGACCCTGTGGCTCCCGTGCTCCGTTCTTGGACAGCTGGATCCATGGCGGGCCCCTCACCTGCGTGCGTGGCCAAGACCGGTGTGTGTACCTCCTGCTAGAGCGGCTGCGTGTGGCCTCTGCTGTCCTGTCCCCTTTCCCGGCCACATGATTCTGATTCATTAGAGCAAGAATGTGGTCTTTTTGGGAGCAAGTTTTTAAAAATAGTCCAGTCCTGCCTCCAGCCCTGCCCCAACCCCCTCCCTCTGACCGCGCCCTGGCGTCGGCCCCAGACTTCTTCCCATACTGGTTTTGGGGAACCGCCTCTTGCACAGCTCAGCGGTCGATCTGTTTGTGCATTTCTCCTGGGAGGAGCTGTCCTGGCTCCAGGCCGATTTCAGATGAGGGGAGGCACAATCCCAGGAGTGGGTGCCCCAGGGGCCTTGGTGGCCTTCTCCCCTCCCCTGATGGTGGTGTCAGGGCTGACCCCCAGACTGGTGTGAGACCAGGCGGTTCCGGCATTGATTTAGCAGGTGTGCGTTGAGGCCAGGTGCTTGCCAGGCACTGTTCCAGGGCTGTGGATAGAGCAATGAACAGAAACAATAATGCCCCTGCCTCTGTCCTAGTGGGAGGAGACTGATAGAAACAACTGAAATGTACAGGTGCCTGCAGGTGTTCAGAACTGTGAGGACAGGGAGCCCGGTCAGGGGACGGAGCGTGGCGGGTAGGTGTGTGCGCTGTTTTCAAGAGGGTGGTTGGGAAGCCTCCCCGCTTTGGTGACCTTAGAGCAGAGCTCTGAGGAGGTGAGGGAGCCGCCATGTGTATGTCTGGGAGAAGAACGTTCCAGGCAGAAGGAACAGCAAGTGCAAAGGCCCTGAGGCTGGAGCCTGTGTGGGCTATTTGAGGAACTGCATGGTGGCAGTTGTGACTGGGGGAGAGCAAGCAGTGGGGGGAGCGGTGGGGTCTGAAGTCAGGGCGGTAGCGGGGCATGTGCCGCGTAGGAGCATGTGGGCCAAGGTGAGGACCCTGGCTTCCACTCCGAACGAGGTGGGAAAGCATTTAGGGTTTGAGCAGAGGAGGGACTTGGCTGCTGTGCTGAGAACAAAGTGTGTGGGATGGGGGTGGGGTGAAGGGGGAAGCGGGGGACCAGTCAAGGGGCTATTTTAATGGTCCTAGTGAGAGATGATGGTGGTTTGGGTCAGGGTGGTATCAGGGGAGGTGGCGGGAGGTGGTCAGATGCTGGACATATTTGGAAGGTAGAGTCATCAAGGTGTGCTGATGGGTAGGACGTAGGCGTGGGAGAAGGAGGGAGTCAAGGGGGAGCCCGAGGTGTTTAGCCTGAGTACCTGACAGGCGGAAGCTGCCATCAGGTGATCTGGGAAGGCTGGGAGGAGCGGGGGTGGTGGTCAACATGCCCAGTAGATCACGGGGGACACGCTGAGCAGGCTTCCATCCGGGCAGAAGTCTGGAGTTCAAGGGAAAGTCAGACTGCAGGCATCACCGTGGAGATGGTCTTAAAAACCGTGAAACGGGAGAGGTCTCCCAGGGAGGGGAGGTGGGGTCGGAGGCCTGACCTGGGAGGCCGCCCAGCATTTAGATGTCCTGGAGACGGAGGAAAGAGTGGCATTGCCCAGGAAGGAGAGCCTGGAGGGCAGGTAAAGCAGGGAGCGGCTGAGGGGGACGTCGCTGAGGTGGGGCCGAGACATGTCCACTGGATGTGGCACTGTGGGGTCACGGGTGAGGGTCACTGGTGACTCCAGTGAGCCGGCTGGCAGTGTGGCGCCCTTCCCTGAAAAGCCCAGCTCCCTCCAGCCTCTCTGCCTTTGCCTGGGCCATTTCCGCAGCCTGGACTGTCCATCCTGCCCCCGCATCAGTTCTGTCAAATCACGTGGAGTCAGACACACCTTCTCCTGGTCCTGTGTCATCTGCGCCTCAGCTGCCCCATCTGTGAAAAGGAGGGAACGCAGCCCACCTGCCAGGGTTGGCTCCCGCACGGATACGCTGTGCCCTGGAATGGGCGTGCTAGAGCCACACCAGCACCAGACTGCCTGAGAGGAGGCTTCGGACGGGGAAACTGAGGCTCAGTAGGGCCAAGGGGTGGCACGAAGTCGATGCTGTCCCCTTCTAGCCTCCAGATGTGTGTGCTGTGGGGCCCCATCACGTGGGCCACCCAGGATGTGGCTGAGGATCTGGGATCCTCCCGGAATGAGGGCAGGAGATGAGGTCAGGACAGGTCAGCGCACAGCAGGAAGTGCCTGCGGTTCCTGCCTGGGCTGGATAGCTGGGGACAAGGGGGTTAATGTGCGTGGGGGATGTGGGGGGGGGGAGCATCGGGCATCAGTCTGGAAGCAGCGCCCCCCTCACGCTCACAGGGTCCTGCTGCTTCTCTAGGCTGGCTTTAGTTTCCCAGGCAACAGCCCCCAGGGATCCCTACTAGAGGGGTGTGGGGAGGGGGTTAGGCGGGCTCTTCTGTCCAGAGGCCTCCTCTTGGGGCTGCTCCCGTCTGTCCTGCCTGGGGACCATTGATCAGGGGCACGCCTAGCCTAGTAAATCAATGGAGGAGGGACGGTGGAGGTGGGGATGCCTACTCTGGCAGGGACAGAGCCTCCATTGTTTGGGCTTCAGCCATTGACCAAGCCTCGCCCCTGTAGCAGCCCAGAGGGTACCCCTCTCAGAGCGCCCCTCCCCCCTCCCGCCTCAGGAAGCCCCGTGAATGCCCTGGAGCCTAGCGGGCGAGGGCAGGAGCTGGCCCTCTTGGCCCTGTGGCATTTGAAGGCTCCCGCCGTGGGCCGGGGAGGGCCTGGAGGATGCTCCCCCCACTCGCCCACACACTCACCCAGCGCTCGTTACCCGCCATGAGAGGCAGGCCGAAGGTCCTGCCCTGGCCATCCCCTCACAGCCCAGTGACACCTTGCTCTCGAAGTGCATGGCCCTGGGAAAATCCCTCAGTCTCTCAGCTTCCTTTTCCTCATCTGTTATGGGAGTTAAATTAGACGAGAACTGGAAAACATTCAGCATTAAGGCCCAGTGCACGGCAGTGGTGTGGAGATGTCAGCTATTAACATTTCAAAGACAATCATTTCATCATCTCGAGGCAATGAGGGTCACCAAGTCAGAGCACCTGTACTATTGGACGGTCAGCCAGGACTCAGTTGAGCTGTTTGGGAATGAGACACGCTGATGGTCCTCGAGGTGTGACAGGAGCTCTGGGAAGGCAACTAACATTTATTAAGACCCAACCAGCCTCGTAGGATGTCATTTCATTTACATTTGCATCCAAGTGACCCATGAGGATGGGAGGCACAGACAGGGGGAATAACTTCCTGAGGTCTCGCTGCTGGAGAGCAGCAGACTCAGCTTCCGAAGCTGGGTCTCTAGGACCGCAGCCTGAGCCCTTTCTGTGTGTCTCATCCCTCCCTTCCTGTGGCTTGGAGTCTGGTTGTAGTCCTCTTGCTGCAGTTCTACTGGTGTTTCCTCAGATAAGGTAGTGACCCTAACTCTAGTGAGGCCACCCGACTCAGATGCGCCAGCATCTGTTGCTTCCCCAGCTTCTGGGACTGAGTTCTCGCCTGTCTGGACCCTTACCCACCCCTTCCTCCCTGTCCGGGTTTTCTCTCTCCAGAAGCCAGCCTTCCCTGTCCTCAAAATCCTGGCCTGAAGGCCTTCCTGGGAGGAAGAAGGTTGGGGTGAGTCAGTTGAATGAGGGGTGGGAGATGGCTCAAGATGGGGTGAGTCTCACAGGCTTCTGAGGAGCCGTTTCCTCCTGGGCCTCTGGCCTGAGGGACCTTGAACTCTAGAGGGAAGAGGAACTGATAAGCACTTTAGTTGAATTGGACCGGGGAAGACACCTGCCCAGGTGAGCAGGGCAGCTGAGGGTGGAGGGAGGTGCTAATCATGGCTGCTCGTGGGTGCTGCTGGTCGCTGAGCTTGACCTACTGGGGCGCACCCTGCAGCCGGGAGCTGGGGGCTTCCCCCCTGGCTCCTCTGCATCTCACTCTGTCTGAATGTGGCTGGAAAACACAGCCCCCTGCTCGCCATCCTGCACCGTGTAGCAAGAAAGAGCCCCGTTCAGAGGGTCCGCCTGCCTGGCCAGTGTCGGCCATCATTTTAAAAGAGATGAACCCCCAAGAGAAGAAACTCTCCCCTACCACCGAGCATAGCACTGTTACTCTCCCAATAATAACAGTGGCCACGGTGTACAGCGAGCCTACAGGTCGCTCTCTGGGACCTGTGTGCAGCAGGTCCTAGCGAGAAAGGTGTTAACTACTTCCGGCCAGTGCAGACTGGGATTTTAACTCAGATCTAGTAGCAAACCCCATCCTCGTAACCACTGCGCTGGTGTCTCTGCCTCTCTGGTGCGCCGTGCCTGCCGCGGGCGGGTCCCTCCCGCCTTTGGGCTCATTGTGCACATCTGTGAAGAGAGAGCGGCACCACCTGGGAGCTGCTTTCCGGTTCTGACCTGCTCTGATGTTTCTGTGCCCATCCTCTTTTTAAAAGTGAGAATCCTCATTTTCATTTTCCCCTTATTATAACGCTCACCACCGCAGAACATCTGGGAAATTTGGAAAAATAGAAAGTAAACAGAAAATTTATAAGCCTGCCCCCGAGCATAACACCGCGACTATCTTCGCGAGTTTCCTTTCTGTCCTTTTCCTCTATGCACATTTAAAACTGAGTTGGCATCTCTCTGTCTGCTGGGCCACTTTGAGCTTTCGGCCGGCTGCCTCTTTTGCTAGAGATAGGCATGGCTGGAAGGTTCTGGATCGCTTTTCAGAGAGAGGGTCATTTCAGGGGCATCATCAAACATTTCTTTTGGCTCAGGCTCTCACCTTGAAAGCTTCCAGACCATGAATTGCTCAAGAGAGACGTTAAAAAAAAAAAAAAAAAAAAAGAAAAGAAAAAAAAAAAGAAATAGCCTCCTCTTCACTCAGCACTTTCACACCCATGATCTGACTCCTTCCGTGTAGCGGGCCTGTGAGATCTCTGAGCAGGTGCCATCATGCGCACTTTACAGGGATGAAGCCTCAGGTGCTGAGGGGCTGAGGAGAGGCCTGAGGTCATGTGGAGAGGACAAGGCAGAGCCCAGCCTGCAGGTGGATTCGGCCGCCCCAGGCTGCCGCCCATTCGATGATCCCACATCCCCACAGCTGGAAGCCCTCGTCTCTCTGGGTCCCTCTGTGAGCCACCCTCAGTGTCTGTCATACTCTTGGTGTGTGGAATACAGACACAAAGCCTCATTTTCTGTCCCTCATTTTGGTGCTGACAGATTCAAGGACAGGGATCCTCGTGCTGCCGGAGCCTACGCGGGGCTTTGTGGTTGACCTCAGGTGTGCCGCTGGGAGCCTCAGGGGCAGGTAGTAGGACCCCCATTTTACAGATGAGGACACTGAGGCTCAGCTCATCTGCCAGTGGGGCTGAGACTCCAGCCTAGGTCCCTGACCCCCAACGTGGAACTGTGGTCATCACAGCCTGTGCCCTGAATATTAATGATGGCCATAGGTCAATGTATCCCAGGGACCCTTCCAAGAGCTTTACACATTTTTACTGTTAGTTGCCTTAAGAACCCCGCGAATCTACGGGGCCACGCCACCCTGAACAAGCCCGATCCCGTCTGGTCTCAGAAGCTGAGCAGGGTCGGGCCTGGTTAGTACTGAATGAGAGACCACCTAGGAAGACAAGGTCCTATAGGCATAAAAAATAAAAAATAAGGGATTGTAAACTGACAAAGTCCTTGCAGTCTGTGAGATCAACCAACAGTTGCAGCGCCTAAAAATAAAAAAAATAACCCTGCGAGATGGGTACTTTGTAATCTCTATTTTGCAGGTGAGTAAACTGAAGCCCAGAGTTAAGTGACTCCTCCCAAGTGTCCTAACTACTGCGTGGTGGGAACCAGGTGGTATCAGGTAGCCTCAACTCTTTTGTAACTGCCGTGCCTTAAGGGTCTCTAGTGATGGAAGCAGCTGCTCTGAGCCATCCCTCTCTTGCCCACCACCTTGTGAGACTAAGGACATGCGTGTGCACTGCTGGAGGCCTCAGGCCTGTGGGCGTGCCTGGGGCTTGTGGGTCTGTGTCCTTGCCCGGGGACCTCCTTCTCGGGAGGAGGGACCTGCAGGAGGACTACTGTGCAGCTGCTGTTTGATCTTTCAGTGTGCAAAGCGGTTTGCAGACACGTCAGTTTGTTTTCCCAAACTCTTTGCTGAAGATAAAATTTTCATTCTGGGAGTTTTCCATGTGGGGCTAAAAGACACAGTCACTCAGTGGAGAGCAATTGGCATTCAATCAAAATTGACCAGATCTGTTTCTAGGAATGTGCCCTCGGGTTCATGCGTGCTTTTGTTCAAGGCTGTGTGTATGAAGGATGTTAGTTTCTGCACTGTTTATGATACCAAAAGCCTGGAAATAACCTCAGTGTTCATTGGTAGGGATTGTGGTACATCGGTCAATTATGGTACATTAAAAAAGTACTCTGCAGCCATTAAAGAAAATGAGACTCATTTCTGTGTACTATTCTGAAATGATGTTTGAGATCCTTAAGCTGAAAATGTGGTTGCAGAACAGCAGGTGGTGTGTGCTTCCTCCTGTACAAAATGAGTCAACCTATGCATGTAGGTACACATGTGGGGTAGTTCCGGAGGATTCACAGGGAACAAGAACAGTGGTCCCTTCCGGGGGATTAGAGAGACTGGAGTGGGAGGGAGACTTATTTTCCTTGTGCATCCTTTGCATTGTTTGGGTTTTGAGAGGCACTAGAGCATGGTGGTCACTTAAGGAACACAGACTCTGGGGCCCATGGCCTCGGTTCAAACCCTGCCTCTGCCACTTACCAGCTGTGCTCTCTTGGGCAACTTACTTAACCATTCTGGGCCACGTGTTCTTATTTATAAATTGGATTCATATATGTTAACATTATTTGTAAAGCGCTTAGAATAATGTCTGAGATAGAGTAGGCACTACATGAATGTTTGCTGTTATTAATTGCCGTTTACATATATTCCATTTTTATTTGGGAAGTCAGGTCATAGAAGCACAGGCTTTAGGAGTAGAAAGGAAAACAGGTACACAGGGGCCTTGTGTCAGGGGCCGATTGGACTGGAGGGCTGGGCCCTTTCCTTTGGGGGTGCTTCCCTCCTCCACAGGGAGGTCTGGGAGGGCAACCCCTAGCTCAGAATTGGGGTGCCAGCAGGGACGGGGAGAACTCTTTCTTGCAGTGCTCAGCAGGAGGCATCTGGCCAAGTTGGCTCCGGGGCCCACGGAGGCGCTGGCCTCTTGGACACGTGAGTCCCCACGGCGAGGCCAGCAGAAGCTGTGCTCCCCAGCCCCAGCATTTGGGGTTCTGCCCCTATCTTGTGCCATCTGCCTCTCTTCAGCCTTTTACTTCCCTTGTACCCGTGTGCCACAGTTGGGTGGCCCCTTGCCAGCTGGCCAACCCCAGGTGCAGGACAGGGAGAGACAGAGTGAATGGCTTTCAGCAGGGCTGTAGGCGGGAGCTGGTAAGAGTGGTTGGACACTTGGTTACTGGGCAGCCAGAGAAGGAAGTGTCTGGCCACGTCCATGATGGTCCAGGCGTGATCCAACTTCTGGAACTTGGGAGCAGAGTGTGGTCCTGGTCTTGGGCTGGAGCTTCACAGAGGGGTCAAGGGGGTAGTCTAGCTGGACCCACCAGGCTCACAAGGCCCTTGGCAGTGGGCAAGAGGAAGGTCTGTGGTGGCAG
This sequence comes from Eidolon dupreanum, assembly GCA_028627145.1. Taxonomy (NCBI): domain Eukaryota; kingdom Metazoa; phylum Chordata; class Mammalia; order Chiroptera; family Pteropodidae; genus Eidolon; species Eidolon dupreanum. The sequence continues at coordinate 7,147,164 of CM053502.1, forward strand.
GGGCCTTCTGGGAAGACGGGGATACGGTTCTGCAGCTGCTGGTTTTTCTTGGTTAATGATTTATGATGGGGGCTGGGCCCTTTCTGGGCTGTCCTGTGCTTCTGGAACTGCCAGGAGAGAAATGTGAGAGCTGACAGGCTTGAGGGCACAGATCGTGAGCTGGTGACCCCTCTCTGTTGCCGAAACTTCGGCCTCGGACACCATCTAATTAGATTTCTGGCCTTCTTTTCACAGGCGAGTGGCTGGGACAGTGCTGATCTGAGCTGGACCTTGTCTGATGGCTTCCTCCAACTCTCCTCCACAAGCCACCATAGGTACCGTACCCCGGACTTCCTGTTTGTCCCTCCTTTGAACAAAGCCGTGGAGCTGACAGAGGGCCACTGGCTTGGGGGCAGGTTGACCCCAGGTTGAATTTGGCTCTGCTGGTGGTTAGCTGTGAGCCCTTGGGCAAATGACGCACCCCTTTGCCTCAGTTTCCTTGTCTGCAACAGGGAAATAATAATTTCCCGCTCACCGAATGGGCTGCAGACAAAGGTTGATTTTTCACTTGTGTCCCTGAGCCCATCTGGGGGCAGAAGTGTGCTCGGGATGAAACCCTCGGGGACCCGAGGGCTGAGGGTGAGGGGCTGGGTCGTCCATCTCTACCTGCAAAGGTGCTAAGGTCATCCATCTAGCAGTGGTAGGGCTGCTAGAGTCAGGAAAAAAAAAAAAAAAGAAAGAGAAACATACTTAAAAATTATTTGTGAATTGTTTGAAATTCAGTTCAACGTCCTGTATTTTATCTGGCAACCCGAGTGGTGCGGCCTTGGACGCTGCAGGTGGAGGCCAGGCCCCACCCCGGAGGAGATGGACGTGAGCCGTTTCACCTGCCGGGCCTGGCTTCCTGTCCTCTTGCCCTCTGTGGGGGAGGCAGATGGCAGGGTGGTAATGAGCGAGGGCTTTTCGGTCAGCCTGACCCTGCCACTGCCACGGGTGTGACTGGGTGTCTCTGTGGCTCCATTTCATCACCCATAAACATGAGGATAATAATGACACCCTCTGCCATGTTGTCGCAAGGTTTAAATACAGGTAAGACTCTGGCCTGTGGTAATCGCTCGATGTGTGGGAGCTGTTACCACCATGGGCTGTTGGCAGGGTGGCTCCCCGTGCTGGTGTGCTCCATGTGCTCTGTCCCGAGCCAAGTTACCCAGTGGGTGTGGGCCAGCACAGTGGGCACGCCTTCTCCGTGGCTTCCTGGGTCTCTGCCTCCTGGACTAACTGGGGTTGACTCTCCTGAGGATGAGGCATGTCTGGGCACATCTAGATGTGCGTGGCCAGCTCTAGCTGGCCATGCCACCTGCCCGGATGGGTGGGGAGGGCTCAGTTCAGCTCTCAATTATCCAGAGATGGGCCTTCTGATTTTTCCTTCTGATGAGGAGTGAGGTCTGATGGCCTGGGTCTTTGGAGCCTGGGAGTAGCCTTGGGAACAAGGGCGTCTCCTGGTTCATGACTGCGACTCTGGGTCCCAGGATGTCTCTACTCTGGCTCCTGCTGTCATGGGTACCCTGTACCTTTTCTCTTACCCATCGAGGGGACCAGAGTGGGAAAGTGAGAATACAACCATTTTATGACGAAATCCATTCAGTTCCATTCAGGACACATTTGATGGGCATTTATTGTTCTAGCTGTATACGATATTGCTGGCCAGTGTCATCTGGTCGAGCCATCAGGCTCTTTGCCACTTTCTGATTCTTTGAGAGCTTCCCATCATCTTACCAAATAAAATTCCCATTCCCTATGCACCTCTTCAGCCATCTTACGGCACCTTCATCCTTATTCACATCTTCAGCTCAGCTGGGTCCCTTGCCCTTTGTTCTCTGTCCCTGCTGTGGCCTCAGCGGGCAGCCCCTCTCCCCACCTGATCCCGTCAGACCGTCACTCACCCCTCAGAGCCCTGTGCGGGGCGGCCTTGTGCTTGAGGCCTGGCGGGCATGAGTCTCCTCCCGCCTTCCAGAGGCGGCTCAGTCTCTGGGGTTTTATGTTTTTCTCTCGCCGTATCTGCCCGCCTCACCCCTCACTGTGCTCCTTGATGTTGAGGAGTCGTGTCTTCTCTTTGAACCTCCTGGCGTAGGGTCTGCTGGGAACAAGTCCACTGGATATGGACATGACCGTGTTGATTGATGGGCTAACTGAAGCCATTTGTACTCCTAAAAGGATAAGGTGCAGAAGTGACCCAAGTCCCTGGATATGGCCTGGGCCTGGCCTGGGAGTGGGGACGGCCTTCCCATCTCACCCAGGGTCAGGGACTGGGCTATGACTCAGGGCAGTTGTCATCATCATCATCATCGTCATCATAATGATGATGCAATGACTGACAATAAGGAAAACCATTATAAAAATAGCTAATATTTAGTGAGCACATACCTGACACAGGTGCTCTATGTGTGTTAGTTCATTTCATCCTCTCAATAACTCTGTAAGGTAGTTACTATTATTGGCCAAGACTGCAGCTTAGAGTTTGGGGTTAAATAACTTGATACTCATACAGCCAGGGTACAGGAGAGCTGGAGTCTGAACCAGGTGGTCTGGCTGTGAAGCTGTAGTCCCTGCATGATACCTGCCAGGTGTAAAAAAAAAAAAATTGCCCGCTCAGGAGGGACCAAGGTCGCTGAAGCTCCCTTGGTCAGGGTGGGCCTGTATATGACAGCCTGGAAGTCATGGGCAGGGACTTTGTGGTCATTTGTTTCAGCATTTTTTAAACGTTTAAAACCACAACCCATAGACACGACAGCAGGAGTGTGAGTGCGTGTGTGTGAATTCAACAGATACTTATTTTGTGCCTACCATGTGCTGGGCACTGTACCAGATGCTGAGGATACAACAATGAGCTAAACAGATAAGAATACCTATCCTCACGAAGGTGTATTCTCGTAGAGGTGACAGATAGTAAAATAAGTGAAACAGAGAACGTGTCACGTGCTCCTAAGGGCCGTAGGGAAAAGTAAAGCAGGCAAGGTGAGGAGGGAGCCCTAGTGTCTCTGTGGGCAGTTTTGGTCAGGGCAGCCTCACTGGGAGATGATGTATGCAGGGCCCCCAATCCCTGGGCTGCAGACCGGTACTGGTCTGTGGCCTATTAGGAGCTGGGCCGCACAGCAGGAGGTGAGCGGCAGGCAAGGGAGAGAAGCTTCATCTGTATTTGCAGCTGCTCCCCAGCGCTAGCATCCCCGCCTTGGCTCCACCTCAGATCATCAGACGTTAAGATTCTCAAGGGGCACTGGTTCCTGGTACCAAAAAAGTTGGGGACCACTGATATATAGTAAAGATCTGGTCTATGGCCATGCCACCCTGAACAAGCCCGATCCTGTCTGATCTTGGAAGCTAAGCAGGGTCGGGCCTGGTTAGTATTTGGAAGGGAGACCATCTAGGAAGACCAGGTGCTGCAAGCATAGGAAAAAAAAAAAAAAAAAGACCTGAAGGAGGTGAGAGCAGGAGAAGACAGCCAGGGGACGAACATTCTGGACCCTGGGACTGGAAGGGCAAAGGTCCTGAGGCAGCCGCGTGTGGCACATTCGTGGTGCAGCAAGGAGACCAGTGCGGCTGGAGTGGGGTGAGCAAGAAGACGCAGTAGAAGGTTCTGCACACACTGTATGAAACTAGAACCGACGTGTAAACAATATCAAATGTATACTGAATGTGATTTTATTCATGTTATATTGAAAAATATTCCCAATAAGCAGTTCATAAACAAAACGGAATGCTGCCTGGGAATCCTCTAATTGATTTCATGACCCACCAGTGGGTTTGAGAACTGTCATTTAAAGCCACTAACCCGGCTTCCCCCTCAGCCCCTGCATTTCATTTGTTGATGCAGCATCATGGGGCCAGGTGTCCGAGGGTTCGGGCGACTTCCAGGAGACAGCAGGGCTTCTAGGAGACAGCAGGGTTCAGCTGCGGCTCCTCACTTATTAGCTGTATGACTGCGGGTGCATTACTTTAGCTCTCGAGTTCTCTGTGGCCTCGTTGTATGAATGGGGGGTGATTGTGAGGCTTAAACATGGAGCTCATGGACCACATTTCAGGCTCTCAATGAGTGTTTCTTCACACCTGGGGAAGGAGCATGTGCCACAGGCATGGCACTGTCCAGAGGAGTCCACCCCGGCCGATGCCGGCCCATGGACTCCCCAAAGATCCCACAGGGAAGGGCTGGGCCCCCACTTTAATGGCCTTCATCTGGCCACGATACTGCAGAGGACGCTGGGGAGGGAGGGAGAGCTCTGGGCTTCTGCTGCGGCCAAGCAGCTGAGAAGGGGCTTCTCGAATGTGATACATTCACGCCTCCAGTGTTCTGCTCTGGGAGCCCCCAGGTCACTGTGGGAGATTGGATTTTTCTGGTCAGAGAGACTGCTGGAATCAGAGCTGTTTATCTGTCCATCTGCTGGTCCATCCCCCATCTCTCTGCTCCCTCCACCTCCCTACCTGTTCACTCATCATCCATGTCGTGGCGCATGCTGGGGCTGGGTCCACGCATGGACCAGCCAGTCCCGCCCTCAAGGATCTCAGGCTGGGAAGGGCAGTTATCACAACAGGTAATATTACATGACACAAATACCAGGCACTATGCCAAGTGCTCCATCTATCCAGCAATTCTCAAGTAGGGGCATCTGGCAGTATCTGGAGACATTTTTGGTTGTCACAGCTGGAGGGTACTCCTGGCTCGTTGAGGGTAGAAGTCAGGAATGCTGCTACACGTCCTGCAGTGTCCCCCACTTCAGAGACACTGTAGTGGTGAGGCTGAGAAACCCTGACCTACATCTCGGTTCATGTGCACATCAGCCTCATGGGGTAGGTGCTGTTTCATTGTCCAATTTAGAGGAGGAAACCAGGTTTCAGAGAGGTGAAGTCACTGGCTCAGAACCACGCAGCTGGAAGGTGGCCCAGGCGGGACCGGCTGAGCCTGAAGCTCATGCTTTCGGTCGTGTGGCACGAGTTGCTGTGGGACTGCTCAGGGCGGTCCAAAATGCTGTCAGCCTTGTGGACTTTGAAAACCAGACCACACTGCTCTTGAGTTTGGGAGCTGGTTTGCACACGGTGGGTGGGGCTTGGTGAACGCTTGAGGTTCTGTCCTGCCTCATATTCTAGAAGAGAAGTCTTCTAAGGAAGCAGACGGGGGGGACCTCAGCTGGGTGAAGTGGCGGAGGTGTGAGGGGTTGTTATGAGCTTCAGGATAGAGAATCTGTTCCTTCAATTGTTAATGAAAGTTGCTGGACTCCTAGCCAGGGCCAGGCCAGAACCTATCCCCTTAAAGGGACCATTAAAAGGGACCGCTTTTAGGGACCCAAGATTGGTAAGGAGTACAAATGGGCATGAAACACATACTCACATGTTCTGTAGGAAAAGATGAAGAAAACGGGGCTGAGACAGAGAAGGGGGACAGGACATCTGTTAGTTAGGGCAGTGGCCAAGGGCCAGGAAGGATCTTTTCTGCTTGAGTTGAGCTTTGACAGATGACAGGAGGACATGCCCAGGAAGGGGGTCTCCCAGGAGGGAGGAGCAGGGTGTGAGGCTGTGCTGGGAGCACACCCCTCTAGCCCTGCCCCAGCCAGTCTTCACCCTGGCACCTGGGAGCTGTTACCTTCAGGCTCCAGACACTTCCAGACAGCTGTATTTTATGCCGCTGTGCATGCCAAGTGAAGTGCAGCGGGCAGAATGAGCCTGCCTGTGCTCCTTTGCCCACATGCAAAATGCATAGCCACATATGCACACACAGAAATGCACGTACATGTACTCATACACACATGTGCAGATGCATTTAAAAAGCCCTCCTCGCTTACAAAATAGGAAAATAGAAAAGAAGAATATGAGAGACACACACTCAAGTACAGATGCACACAAACTTACCATGAAAGCTTGCTCCCTCCTCTCTGTCCACTGCCCATCTGCTTAGAGCCCTCACCCAACCAAAGGGCACCTCAGGGGCACAGGAGGGCCGTCTGGCCTGGGCATGGTTTTCATCTAGCGTCTGGGAACTGCCCTCGTGCTCTCACTCAGACCTGCAGAGCTGCTCACCCCTTTCCAGCCGTCTCTCCCCTGAGACCGTGGAGCCCAGCTAACTCCTCCTCCCTTGCAGGAGATCCACTGGTTCCTGGAGGAGGCCTAGGCCCCTCCCCAGAGGCGGAGGAAGACCCCGGAGAGGCCTTTGAGTTTGATGACAGTGATGATGACGAGGATACCAGCACTGGCCTGGGCGTCCCAGACGTTGCTGCAGAGAAGGATGCAGACACACTGCTGATCCAGTGGGACTCCGCCCCTGTCACTGGTAAGGTGTCCTGGGAGCCTCGGATCCTCCCACTTCCAGGCCTCTAGGCGAGGCTGGAAGCTCCAGGCTCCCAGTGATGCCTCGTGGTCCCTCTGCTGTCCTCAAGAAAGCAGGAGGGGAAAAGTCACTGGGAAGAAGCTGCATTCCACCGCCTCCCCTGGGAGCCAGGATTCCGAGCATTCCTGCAGCATCTGGTGCGCCCTGGCACATAGTAAATGGAAGTGGTTGACCCCCTCCCTGCAGCTTCTCCCAGGGAATCACACCAGCCACAGGCACAGCCTCCCAGAGGTCCCCCCGACTCGTCAGGATCGGGGAGCTGGTGGCCCTGGGGGGTGGGAAGGCCCTGATAAGGCTGGTGTTAAATGACAGCTTCTGAGCTCTTGATTCTGTCATCGGGGAGAGACTGGGGACTGGACTAGCAGGAACTTCCTGCAGGCTTGGGGACAAGGGACTCCTTGAAGAGCCGGGGGTGGGGGAGCAGGCCCAGAGCAGACAGGGCTGCTGGTTCTGGTTAGAGTTAGGAATTGGCTGTGGGGGCGGTGGTGGGGGTGGTGCAGGCAGGACAGGTAGGGGAGCTTGATGACTGGTGAAGTGGCTGGGGGAAGGGAGACAGGCACAGCAGGCACCCAAGCCGGCCAGGCCCTGTCTCCAGCACCCCTGGGGAGACTGGGAAAGGGGGCGGGGATAGGCTGAGTCCATCCAGCCAGCCTCCAGCCTGACGGGCTCTCCCTCGTCTCTTCTCTTGTAGACTCGGACCCAGTGGCTACACCGCCCCAGACACAGTAAGTGAGCCTCCTTCCTTTTTTTGGCGGCTGGAAAAAGAGGAGAAGCAAGGCAGGATGTGTGGGAAAGGGTGGAGCTATAGCCAAGAGGGCGCAGGGGAGGTCTTTGGCTAAGGAGGAATACATTTCAAGATCCCTAGGCCTGAGGGAAGAGGTCAGTCCCTGAAACTCACCTTACTTCTTCTGTTTTGTCTGCAAGCCTGTGAATTGCAGAGGGCAACCTGGCTCCAAACGCTGGCTGTGTCCCTAGCTAGCTGTGTGGCTTGAAGGAGTCATATAAACTCTGCAGATGTCAGTCTGTTCATATGCCAAATGGAAACAGTTAAGTCCCTACACCACTGGGTCGTGGCTGAGAGTTAACCTGCAGTCTGGTACTCAGTGGCCTGCCTGGCCCATGGTCTGATCCGTCATCTTTGCCATCGCCATTTGTTTTGCCAGCATCATTCCCACCCCCTTTCCTGTGACTTGTCAGGGACTCTGCTCTTATCTGCCTGGGAGCCTATCTGAGGCAGGGCCCCTAATGGTTGAAAGCCTGGATGCTGGGGTGACCGCCTGCCTCTGACTCCAGCCCCGGCACTGGCCATGGGTCCTTGTGTAAGCCGTAGCCTGCCGGGCTCTGGTTTTCTCACCTGTAAAATGGGCTTCTGCTTCCTCCTCGGGAGACTGAGGAGGCCCAGTGTCACAGCAGCACCTGATTGAGGTAGCTATTTTACCACCGTTTCCTCTGTGGTCTTTGACAAATAAGCTCTGGGTTGCGCTGTGCATTTGGGGGTAGGGGGTTGTGAAAGCTGAGGCCTCTTGGAGCCTTACTCACTGCTGCTCACTGCCCGGCTTTGGGGACCCTGGGTGCTGAGAGTCCTTTTCTAAGGGAAGTGTTAGTGGTGGATCTAGGCCCTGGGGTTTAAGGCCAGGGGCAGCCACCCTGGTGTGGGAGGGGTGTTTGAGCTGCCCTTTGTCTTCTCTTGGAATGAGCTGGGGCAGGGTGGCTAATTCTTAGGCAGGTGTCACCCAGCTGGAGGCCTTAGAGATGCAGAGGTGGCCCTGGGCCCCTGGAGCAGAAGGCAGTCCTAGATTCAAATCTAGGCCCTGGAGTCCTTATAGTGCTCAATTGTTGTTTGGAGTGGGCGGACCCTGGGAGGGGTCCTGCTGGGGTGACCTCTGTAATTTAGGCCCTAAGTGGGGCCCCCGGCTTCTCCTCCCTGATTAGGGACCTGAAATGAATCAGCAGTCCTGCACCCACACTGGGGAGTTCTGAGATGGCTGTGCTCCCCCAGGATTACAGCCCTCCAGGTGGCCCGGGAATGAAGCCACCCAGAAGCTCAGTCTGGCAGTGGATGCTGACATTTCAAAGTGGGACAGAGAGGGGTGTCCAGGGACCTGGGATACTGGCTGGAGGGAAGCAAGGAGAGGGTCCTGGCTGAGCAAGTGAGCGTAAATTCACTGGTGGGAGAGGGGAGGGCTGGGAGGAGTGTTCACACAGAGGAAGCCACTGAGCAGAGGCGGGGAGTGGAAACGGTGTGGGCAGCGAGCATGTGCACCCCCACTCAGGGTGTGGGCCTCTTGGTTCCTTCAGACCACCCTCCCAGAGACCGCCTCCCCCACCATTACTGACCTTGGGTTCAGGAGCATGGCAGACTGGCCCGTCCCTGCCTGCCTTCTCTCTTTGTGTCTTGGAGACCTCGTGACTCTGCAGCCAGATCTTGTGTCTGGCTGGTGCCAGGTGCCATGCTGAGGCTGTGACCCAGTGGTCCCCCAGAGCTGGTGGCTACCTATTGCATTGTTTTCATTAGCCCACTGGTCAGGGCAGCTCAGGGTGGGCCAGGAGGGGCCCAGGCCGCCTTTAATCCTCCGCCTGCCATGCTGCAGCTTCACCCCCTGTCCTACAGCTCTCCCTGGAGCAAATAGGTTCTGGGCCCCCTTGAGGCAGTAGGCCAAGAGCGCTGGAGATTCAAATCCCCACTCAGCCTCTCACTGCTGGGTGGCTTTGGGCTGCCTATGGACCCCGCTGAGCCCCAGCTTCCCCATGTATCAGATGGACAGAACATCCACCTTGAAGCATCCTGAGGAATAAGTGAGACTGGTCGCGGAATGGACTAAATACACATACGGTGTTTGCTTCTGCTCCTGCCTCCGGCCCAGTTTGGATGTTTCCTGTGTGAGGGGGCTGAAGGGGCACAGACGGGGTGCCCAGTGCCTCGGACTCCTGGGCTGGAGTCTCACCAACAGCAGGATGAATGGAGATCACATTGCAACTCCCTTAATGGGTACCGACGTTCATGGGCCTTGAGACCCTGCAGAGCACTGAGCCCTAGCAGGCCTCCATTCCAGCCCCATTGACAGGTGGGGGGATCGGGGGGCGGGACTTGCCCAAGGTCACACACCGAGATGCTAGCAGCCTCCTGACTCCTTGTCCAGTGCTCTCTATGCTTCCCCCAGCTTCAGTCCCTCCTTCCAGGTCTCCACTTACTTAAGTTCCAGCTCCTTCCCTGGGTGGTGATTTTCCACTCTGGAGTCCTCTGGGAAAAGAATCAATCTAGATCGAATTCCTTCTCCTTGTTATTTTTTTATTTTTTATTTTTTATTTTTTTAACTTCCCTAAAGGTAGTCACTAAGCAAACGCTGCTTTGAAAAAGCAAGTCTCCAAGTGAAGGACATTTCACCTCTTGTCAATGCATCTCCTCCATGGCCCCTGCCCCAGGTTTGGAAATGGCCTTGGACTTTGCCGGGCTATGTATCTGGCCTCCAGAGAAGCTCCTGACGGTACAGTTGTAGCAACTGCCCAGATCCAGGCAGGGCTGCAGCCTCAAAGAGACCTCACTCCTATCAAGGCTCTGTGGGAAGGAGGCAGGGCCAGTTCCAATCCCCACGTGCCGGCTGGTGAGCTACCCAGGCAGGGGTGAGGTGGACAAAGTCAGGGCCGGGGTCTGGGTCTTCGAGGGCCTGGGAGCTTGGGCACTGAGCTATAGAGCTGGCTGTAAGTCTTGCTCTTCTACTTTCTAGCTGTGTGTCACTGGGCAAGTGGCTTCCTGTCCCGAGCCTTACTTTCTTAATTAGTAAAACGGGGGTAATAAATCTCCTTTCTTGCAGGACCCTGTAAGGTGTACATAAGTTAACATTCATTCACTGCTTAGTCTGACCGGCACGTGCCGGCTGCTCCAAAAATATTAGATGTCGTTACCCTGGGTCCTGGTTTAGATTTGGTTTTAGAGGAAGCTGGTTGGGCTCTGTACCCTCAAGTCAGACCTGGCTTTGATCTGGCTCTCACCCTACCCCACCTCTAGGAGTCTGCCCAGGGATCACACCTACCAGCTAGGTGGTTACAAGGACAATTTAGGCCGACTGGCAGTTCTGGTCCAGGGGTTTTGGGTCTGTCTCTGGCTTTGAGGCCTGTGGACTTCCCTGTCCCTTCGCCTGCTTGGCTGCATTGCCCAGAGGAGGCAGCCAGGCTGCTGCTATGGGATAAACAGATCTGCCGGCGTTGCTGGGTGTGTGTCATGCTGAGGCCTATGGGTGATTTTAGGGTTGGGCTACCCAGCTCAACAGTCCTAAGGAATAAGGATGGCTAGGACCTCGTCTATCCTGCTGCTGGGTAAAGCAGGCTTCAGAGTGCTCAGCTAACCTACGATGCTTTCTTGTTCTTCCATAACACTCGTCGATGACCAGATAATCGTAATAAAATAGCAGCAAATAATAACAGTCATAATAATGATTGTGTTTACTATGTACTGGGCACTGAGCTGAACACCCAGTCCCATTTACCCCTCCCGTCTCTAGGAAGTAGGTGCTGGCATTACCCATGTCACAAACGGGGAAACTGAAGCTCGGTGAAGTTAGGTGGCCAAGGTTACATATAGATAGTATGTGTCCATGCAGAACAGAAACTGGACCCAGAGCCTCTCCACCTGGAAGCCAGGTGTTTGAACACTACACTGTCCTCCAGGGATGTGCTGGGGACTCCAGGTCCAGGCCCAGGGCCTCAGCCTTTGGCTCATGGTGAGGAGTTCGTCTGGCTCCATATGAATGATCCGATTATTTGTGTGTTTATTGGGGGTAAGAACTTTGCCTGCTAATAGTTGCCGTCTGAGCTTTGGGAGAGCAGTTTCTAAGCAGTCAGTGGGATGTTCCATGGACCCCAACTGGGGAGCCAAGCAGAGTGGCCTCGGTGATTCTGGGGGAGGTCCCCCCCACCCCTCTCACCCCACACCGAGGTCTTGTAATGGGAGAGGGGTGAGGAAGTGTCTCCCACCTGCAGGCCAGCTCCATGGGGACAGCGGTTCTTTTTTTTGGGAGGGGGTGGAGAGGGGTCTTTTGCTTGCTGCTGTTTCCTCATCCTCGTGGCTTAGCATGGTGCCAGGCACCAGGTGAATGCTGAAAACATCCCTGTTGAATGAATGATGGTACCAATGGATAGAAGGATGAGTCGGTGGGGTCTGAACGTTGACTTTCAGTGTCTCCATGAAAATGAGCAAAACACAAACAGTTTGGAAATGGAACCTCTGAACCTGAGTTCTGACTCTGGCAGCTGTTAGGAGCCAGGACAGGGGCCAGTAGGAAGGGAGGCGCGGGGTGGTTGAGTAGCCTGAGGCCACATAGCCAGAGTCGCCTGCTCCTGCTGATGCTGATGGTGTTGGCTGCCATTTACTGAGTGCTTCCTGCACCTTATCCCATCTCCTGGGCACCATAGCCCTAGGAGACAGAGACTGTTGACTATGCCCATTTTGCAGACAAGGAACTGAGGCTTAGGGAGTTGGAGTGATGTACCCAACACCTTGTAGGGCCAGTAAATGGCAGGCCTAGTGCTCGGCCTGTCGTATCCACAGCCATCCATTGGAGCCCGCAGGGTTGGCCTTGCCTGGCGGATTTTGCAGCCCGTGTACTCACAACAAGCCTGAGCTCTCACTGGGGGAGTCGTGGCTGAAAGCGCAGCCCTGAGCGCCCCCTGTTCTCTGGCTTCCTGTGTTTTTCTGGAAGCAGGCTGCACCTCTCACCCCTCAGCGCACCGGATGTGGACTCCGGCCCCCTGTAGAGTTGTTTGCTTTTCCTGCCCAGTTTGCAGCCATACCAGAGGGCCCCCTGCAGCCTCAGCATTTCCTGTTGGGTCAGTCCTTTGGCTCCTGGCCCAGCTGCAGGGACTCACAGTGGCTCCCTGGGGGTACCTGCCCTCCCACTTCCTGGGCTGATCCAGACAAGATGGACTCTGCTGCCCATGGCCTGGGCCCTGAGGGCAGCAGCTGGGCAGCTGGGTTCCTGGAAGGGCCTAGGAGACCATCCTCCCTCATAAGAGGGAGGCCAGAGGGTCAATCAGAGAGAGATTGACAGACGTCTTGCTGTTGGCTTTGAAGACAGAGGAGAGGACCATGAGCCAAGGAATACAGGCTGCTTCCAGAGACTGGAAAAAGACAAGGGAATAGATTCTGCCCTAGAGCCCCCAGAGGGAGCACGGCACTGCCAGTGCCTTGCTTTTAACCTACTGAACCCCCTTTTGAACTTCTGACCTCCACAACTGTAAGATAATAAACCTGTGTTGTTTTAAGTCGCTAAACTTGTGGTAATTAGTCATAGCAGCAATAGGAGACTAACATGACAGCTGGGAAAGTGGGAGAGGGAATTATTATGGGACCCATGGCGCAGACCCAGAGAGGTGCAGTCACTGGTCCAAGGGGCTGGGCCGGCAGGTGGTAACACCTGGGCTCAGAGCCCAAGGGCAGGGCTTCTGCTCTTCATCCTCAGATGCCCCTCCCCACCCAGGACGGTGCTGAGGCCGTGTCTGGCCAGTATTCTGCTGGCTGGCTGGTGTCGCTCCTGCCCTTCACCTCTGTCCATCCTCCCATCTTACCTTTCTTTACTGAGCAGACATTCTGTGCAGCGTTATTTTCATGTGCCCAGGTGTGTGTATGGGCTTTAGAGCCAGATAGTAAAGGCCTGCACGTAATCAGCTCTTATTATTCACCAGACCCTGTTCTAAGAGCTTTATTTGCCTTAGCTCATTACTCCACACAGGTGGGCACTCTCACAGCCCCATGTTACAGGTGTGGAAACTGGCGCAGAGGGCCCATCGTCAGCCTAAGGTCACAGAACTGAGATGCGGCAGAGCCAGGGCTGGACCCCGCTGGCTTCCACAGCCAGTGTTTTAACGCTCTGCCCTGCCCTCTCCCACGGAGGTCTGGTTTGGATCCCATCTGTCCTACACATCAGCCCTGTGACCTTGGACCATTCATTGCCTTATCTGCTAACCCTCCGTTTCCTCTTGGTAAGGTGGAATAATAGACCCACCTGAAGGAGCCTTTGGGAGGATGAAATGAGATGTCAGGACAGATGCTCAGCCAGTGACCTACTGTCTATCACTGTCCCCAAAGGATGAGGGTCTGTCGAGGGCAGACTCCAGGGACCCGCACTAGACAATGCGTTGCTTACCATTTCCTCAGATATGTTTTCTTTCTTTTCTTTTTCTTAGTAATAGTTACACGTGCTTATTGTAGCAAAGTGGAAAGTACAGGAAATGATAGACTAAAAGGAAGTTTTAATTCTACCACTGTGTGTTTCTGTCCAGTTGCTTTGCTATGCATACATGCAAGTATCATCAGTTTATTTAAAGACCTGTGGTTTTTTTGCACATGCTATTTCACGGCTTGCTTTTTTGACCTAATTACATATTGGGAACATTTTCCCATGGGAATCTGTGTTGTTGTTGTTGTTGTTGTTGTTCTTCTTCTTCTCCTCCTCCTCCTCCTCCTCCTCCTTCTCCTCCTCCTCCTCTTCCTCCTTCTCCTCCTCCTCTTCCTCCTTCTCCTCCTTCTCCTTCTCCTCCTTCTCCTCCTTCTCCTCCTCCTTCTCCTCCTCCTCCTTTTTCCTCCTCCTCCTCCTCCTTCTTCT
>CM053502.1:7161213-7211915 GCA_028627145.1 Eidolon dupreanum
CTCTCTCTTTTTCTTTTTTCTTCTTCAAAACCCCACATGGTTCTTGATAAGTTATTACCTTGCTGGGAGCTCAGTGCCTGTCCATGGTCTGACTGTGGAGCTCCAGGCCCTCTAGATGTCAGGGAGGAAGGTGTGTGCACCATGGAGCAGAAGGTGGGGGGCCAGGCTCACATGGGGAGAGAGTTCCCCTGGGGCCTTGGCGTTCACTCCCCATTGAGGCCTGTGTTATAGATAGCGGGTGAGGGGCCCCTTTCCAGATTTACCCTGGGGGCCTCTCACCGCTCTACTTAGTAAGTGGATGTGACTGTGTGGGGGGTGGCACAGGACAAACAGACTGGGTCCTGGAACCGTCTGCATGTGAGGGATGATGGGGCTGCAGCGTGAGAGGGTGAATGCACACAGGGACCCTGTAACCGGAGGGAGGGTGGGGGCAGGAAGGGGAAGGGGAGTAAGGCACCAGGAGGATTTATCGTGTGCCAGGTGCTGCGCTAGGTATTTTACATGCCTTCTTTATTTACTCCTTACCAGAACCCTGAGAGGGAAGTATCGTCGCTTCCTTTCACAGATATGGAAACCGAGGCATAGAGAGGTGCTAAGTGCTTTAAGCCGTGTCCTCTCATTGAATCCTCATGGTAGAAAGTAGACTCGATTATTCACTGCATTCTACAGCAGCCCCCGGACGTTCGGTGACTGTCCTGGTGCGCAGAGCCAAGTGGCAGAGCTGCCGTTTTATCCAGGTCTGTTTGATCTGGAGTGTTCGCATCTTCACACCTCAAGCCGGTGAGCCCCAGTTTCCAGCCCTGGCTGCACACTGGAGCTGGCGGGAGTTTTAAAAACACCGCTGCCTGGGCCCCTGGCGGCCAGCGGGTCAGAATCGCTGGGGTAGGGGCCCGGGCCTGAATCTGATAGGAGCTTCCGGGTGACTGCAATAGGCAGCTGCTGTGAATCATCCGACCTGGTGGTCTTTAGGGTCCTTCTGGCTTTAACAGGCTATAGGAACTAGAAAGTGGCCAGGGCCGCAAAGAAATCTGGCAGCAGGCTTAATCTGGCTTAATGTTTTTGCCATCTTTTGTGTCTCTTGGATTTAGGGATGGTGGAAATGGTGGTGATGGGGGTGATGCTCTGAGTAGGGCCATCCTGGGCGAGCCTTGCTGTCATGGTCCTCTGTGTGCTGCAGATTGGGTCTTACTCAAGGCCTTATAAGGCAAATGTTATTCTGGTCCTCTCTATTCGCCAAAGGTGGCATTCTTTCCCCTTTCATTTTAGTCATACCTTGTCTTAGGAAGGGCCCGTGGAATGCCGTGTGTGTGTGTGTGTGTGTGTGTGTGTGTGTGGTGGGGGGCAGCCAAGAATTCTCAGACAGTTCGAGGTGTGGGGGTCCTCTCCCTGACCACTTGCACTGTTAGGCTCTGGGAAGGGACCCCGTGGAATCTGCTGTCATTGAGATTCACTGAGGACCTGGGGCCTGTATTGGCCCCAGCAGGGGTGGGGGCATTGTCATTCTCTGTAGTGGGGCTTCTCACCTTTAAAATAGGCCGGGGAAGGCATCGGTCATCACTGAGTGTCCACCGTGTACCAGGGCTGATGGAATGGGGCGACCAGGACAGAGTTGTCACAGGGTACTCATTCCCCTCTAATTCTAGCCTTATTCCTGGGGAGAGAGAAAGTGGGCACAGAAGGTACTTTGAGCTTCGCGGTGGCCTTCTTGGTACTTGACCAAAGTCTGGCCAATGAGCACTGTCACCGGGGGCCTGGGAGAGGTCCTTTTATCTGTCCCCTGCCTTCCTTTTTCATCGAGCTTCTCATGCTCTGTTCTTCCCCATGCACTGGGCTTCTTTCCTTGGCTTCTGGTGGCAGTGGCCTCACCTTGTGAGACTGGGGTCATGAGCTGGCCTTTCTCTCATGTGCAAGCTGAGAGGCCTTGGAAGTGCAGGAAGCTCAGATAAGGGTGAGCTAATTGGTCTCTTATTGCTTTTTACGGCTCTTTTATTATCTGTAATCTTCAGAGAGGACCCGGGAGGAGTGTTTGCTCACAGGGAGAATTAGACTTCCCAGCCAGGCAGCAGCTGGGAGAGGCTACCCCTGGATGGACGCAGGGTGGGTCAGTGGCCTTGGCAGGAACGGGAAAGGAGGGAGGAGGCACCCAGCCTCATTCCTGGCCATGCCTTCCTCTTCCCTTGCCTCGGAGGCCCTCTCCTCCGAATCTGCTTGCAGATTTGGAGGATCCAAGTCTGGAGGGCAGCAGAGCTGTTGTCAAGAGCAAGACTTTGCAGACCAATGGTAGCTCTATCACTCTCTGTCCAGGTAACTTGGTGCAAAGTACTTGCCTATTCTGAACCTCATTTCCTCATCTGTGAAATGGTTATAATAAGACACGTGTTTGTCCTCAAGCATTTAACACAGCCCGGGCACAATAGACACCAGCAAAGCGCAGGGCTGGGGTAAGTGCTGGTCTCTGGCCAAGCCTAGGAAGACCTAGGAATACCTAGGAAGGCTACACCCAGGGGTAGCCTCTCCCAGCTGCTGCCACAGGCACCACCTCTTCCCTCTCTTGGGGCTCCCAGTCTCTCTGCTTGCCCCAGCTGTGGAAGCAATGGGGATAGGCATGAAGATGACTTCTCTGTGCCATGTGACCCCCCTCTCCCCAGCTGGGAAGCCAGGACCAGTACCTGGGCTAGCTGCTCAATGGAAATGGGGGCAGACTAGCTTCTCCAGTAGTGCAGGTGGCTTAGATCTGTGTTGTCCTATATGGTGGCCACTAGCCACACGTGGCTATTTCAAATTAAATTACTTAAAAATTAAGTTTACTGTGTTTTGGCAATGTGCAACCATGAGGCTCATATTTTCAGCCCCACTCTGGCTTAAAACTATGTGATAAAGCAGGAGTCCCCAACCCCCAGGCCATGGACCAGTCTGTGGCCTGTTAGGAACCGGGCTGCATAGCAGGAAGTGAGTGGTAGGCGAGCGAGTGAAGCTTCATCTATATTTGCAGCTGCTCCCCAGCACTAATATCACTACCTCAGCTCCACCTCAGATCATCAGGCCTTAGATTTTCATAGGGGCACTGGTCCCTGGTGCCAAGAAGGTTGGGGACCACTGTCATAAAATATTTCCAGATCCCTTCCAAAGCTGTCTGACCTTACTCAAAAATAGCTCCTGCCTCTCCCACCCCCATGTCACCTTTAGAGTTTACCTTGGGCCTTCTCAGTTGATCTCTGTTCTCCGGTTGAACTGCACTGCAGCCTAGGATGTTACGATTCATGTCCAATATTTTTGTCATAGCATCTTTGTCATAGACATTTTTGCCACATTTTTGCTGCATAACTAATTGACCATAAGGCAATTTTGCCATAAAAGAGATGAAACCATGACACATAAAAGAAGGGCATTCAAAATGAACAAGGTTAAAAAGACTATTGTGAAATACAAAACATTTGAATATATTTAAAATGTGTGTATGTTCATGGCAGTACTGTGCAAATCACTGATTTTATTTTTTGGATTGTACCTAAACACTTGTCTTTGTTCTATGGAAAGTGTGGGTTCACCTCTGTGTTCTCAAAGAGGGTCCACGGCTCTTTTTTTCTCTCCCCCCGATGTAGTGTGTTTCAGAATAAGAAACCGACTAACTTTTGGGCAAATCATTATCATCTGGAAGAAATACTAGCTATTTTAAGACCACCATTGATTAACTGTTTTCTCTACCATTTGGTAAATGGAGAAATGAAACCAGACTGACAAGCAAACAGACAAAATAACAACAAACCAAACTTATTTTATCTTTTTTTTATGTCAGTATTGCCTTACGGCCAATTAGTAATGCAGTGAAATGTTTGTGGCAAAATGTTCACAGCGAAAGTACCCAGAAGCATCCCAATTTCTCTTGGTTGAAGACTTGAACTTGTGTTTCTGACTACGCTGAGCGCTCTCTCTCTCTCTTTTGAAAACAATGATGGCTAAATAGTCTAGCGAGGTTCAGCGACCTGATGACACAGGAATCTGTGATGTCGGTGAATCTTTACATGCAAGTTCCCTACTCCCAAGAAGTCTGGTTGAAAGACCACAGCCTTTGCAGGCAGACAGTGGGTCCCAGCTCCCTCTGATGCACTGAGCGATGCTGGGTGAGTAATTAGGTCTCTGTGAGCCCGTTTCCCCATCTGTAGCACAAAGATGACAATGCCTGGCTCAGAAGCCCTCTTGTGAAATGAAATATGCAAATACAGGCAAAGCAGAGCAAGCAGCACCTTCTAGGTGTGTTGTAATGGTCACCAGTTGTCATGGTTAATGCATCAAAGCAAACTTTCAACCAGACTGCCAAACTGTCACGTAGACTCTGGCTGGAACAGTTTGGTTCCATCTGAGTGTTTCTGAGCTGCTGGATTCAGCACCTTCAAGGTGTCTCTGGGCTGAGAAGGTAGTAGTTTAGGGTAGCCGAGCTGGTAGGGATTGGGGCTCAGGTGGCTGGCTCCCTTCAGCCCAGCACCCCCTGCTGGTACAGACCAGCCTTGTCCCGTCTTGGCCTTTACTTGCCATTGGTGGAAAGCCTCTCACCCCAGGACTGAAATGTGCCCCTCACCCCAGGGCGACACTGCTGACTTCCGGCAGTAAAATTTGAGCAGAGACTAGCTTCTCCAATAGGTGACTTAGACTTGCGTTGTCCCATGTGGTGGCCACTAGCCACATGTAGCTACTTAAAATAACTTAAAATGAAATAAAATGAAAAATCAAGTTCCTTAGTCACACTAGTTCCACTAGCCATGTTCCAGGTGTACAGTAGCCACCTGCGGCTCACGGGACAGCCCAGACGTAGGACGTTACCATCCTCACAGCCGGCCGGCCTCTGATGCCTGAGACGCAGTTGTAAGAGGCCAGCTGTGGGGCCGGGTGAGCGGGCTTCGTGGTCTGGCCCTGCCCCCCATGGGCAGCAGAGTCTTGGGCAGGTTCCTCTGCCTGCTGCCCGCAGAGGTGGGGGGCCGAAGGCAGAGGGCCCACTCACAGGAGGCGTTCCTCACCTCGTTCTCCTTCCTTCCTTCCTTCCTTCCCCCTGCACTGTGGTCTTCATCTCCAGCTCCTCGCCCTCTGCCAAGGGCTTGGGTACCAGGAGGTTCAAGTCATTCACAGCAGTAGCGGCTGCTGTCTGGGACAGTTGAAGGCCTCTACCCTCTGGGTTGGCAGATGTGCCCCACATCCTGCCCTTCTGAGCATGAGCTTTAAAAAAATGAAACACTTTCACTTTGGAATAATTTCAGATTAGCAGAAAAGTTGAAATGGAAGCACGCAGAGTTCCGCATACCCCCTGTCACCTGTCTTCCGTGTTAACATCTTATGTGACCACGAGACATTTGTCCAAACTGAGAAACCAGCATTGATACACTGCAGTTCACTAAACTCGAGACTTCACCCGCATTCCGCCTGTTTTTCTGCTAAGGTCCCTTTGCTATTTCAGGATCCCGTGTTACATTTAGTTGTCATTCAGGCTGCTCTGATCTGTGACAGTTTCTCAGCATTCCCTTGGTCTGCATGATCTTGACAGCGTTGAGAAGTAACAGGCAGGTATTTTGTAGAATGCACCCCCACCCCAGTCGGGGATTGTCTGGCATTTTTCTCGTAATTAGACTTGGGTTATGGGTTTGGGGTCAGAATTCTGCGGAGGCAGGCGCCCTTCCCGTCACATCACATCAAGGGTACACGATGTCCACGTGACTGCAGACGGTCACATGATCACTTGGTTCAGGTGGGGTCTACTGTTTCCCCACTGTTTCTCTTAGTATTTCTGCTCCTGGGAAGCGAGTCTGAAAGTCCCTCTCATCCTCAGTGCGTGGGGATTAAGCCCTGTCTCACGTGCGGGTCTTGTGAACCTGTGCAAGTCCTCGGTTGGTCCCCCGGCCCTGGCCTCCACGCTGCGTGTGGGAGAATGGGGAGATGGAGGTTGCCACGGGCCCACGCTGGAGGGAAGGCCGGGGGCCTGCCTGCGGAGCCCTTGGTCCTGATCACTGCCCTTCACCTGAGTTTTATGCTCTTAAAGTAGCAGGTCGCCCTGTGGTGCCTTCTAAGATGGGGAAACTGAGAGGGGAAGGGGCTTGTCCAAACCCGCCAGAGCCCTCCTGACTGACGGCCTTGGGGAGAGAGGCTCCTGCCCTCAGCCCGCCCCTGCCCGTCCTGGTCCCCGCTGTCCCGGTGAGGGGCTGCCGGATGCGTTCAGGGGCCATCCTTCTCCGTCCCTCATGTTGTCACCAGCACCATCCCCATCCCCATCCCTGCTGGCTCACTGGCACTGTTCCTTGGCCCACAGGGTGCCGGCCGTGGTGAGCAACGGAGATGCCGTGGACACAGCTTTCTCTGGGGTCCGGCGCTCCAGCTGGAAGCGGAAGAGCTCCCGTCGCAGTAAGTGCCCTGCTCCCCCCAGGTCTTTGCCCCCGGAGGGTGGGGCTGGGACAACCTCGGAATCCTCTTCTCCAGGCTGAGAGCGCTTGCGTGGGCTCGTGCGAGCCGAGGGGTTGTCCTTCCCGGGTGTGCTGCCGTGGGCCGGGTGGCAGCTCCAAGGTAGACCGGCCGCTGCCCACGCTTCAGAGTTGCCCCCTTTGCTTCCCGATGAGAGCCACATCTGGTTGGGTGTGTGTTGGGTCCTCAGATCCTTCCAGAGCTGGGTGTCGGGTGCACCCTGGTGACCAAGACCAGGTCCCTCTGGGAGCAGAGCCAGACACACAGGCAGGCAGTTATCACGCAGGTGCCAGGATGGGGACAGCCAGGGAGCAGGGGTCAGGGGACGAGTGTCCAGGCAGAGGGGCAGCTTGCGCCGGAGCCCACGGTCAAGGGGATGCCTGGCACCGGGGAGCAGCAAGCCTCGGTATGACAGAGGGTCACATCTAAGGGGCGCATGGCGCAACGTGAAGCTCCTGTCTCCCCAGCCTCCTGGGCCTCAGGGGCCATGCTTTCCCAAAGGCAACAGGGAGCCAGGAGCGGCGAGTGATGTAGCCACATTTGCGTTTTAGTCCAGTCACTGTGGAGTGGGGCTAAGAGACATGAGATATCGGGGGTGGGGGGGGGGAGGGGGGGTGGGGGGGAGGTGGCTTGAGCTCCGTGAGGAGGCTGTCTAGAGAGGGAGGCTGATGGCGGGGATCTCAGGACCTGGAGAGAGGCAGGTAGGTCAGAGGTCATGTGGGAGGCAGAATCTGTGGGGGGAGGAAGCAGGGATCCAACGAGGCTCCGGCCAGGCTCTGGGGGCCCTGGGACAGCTGGAATCGGCACAGTTAGGACAGTGGGGACTTCAGAGTCCATCTGGTCCCATGTCTTCCCCGAAGGGCTGTGGGGTGAGGACAGGCTCCTATCGGGGATAGGGATTGGTTTCCGAAACTCTAGCTCTGCAGGGGCCCCTGCAGAGGGCAGAGAGTGGGCACAAAATTTTTTGGGGAGACCTCCTTAAATTCTGCATCTAGGGGGCTGTTAACACGGGCAGGGTGTGTGCTCTGCCCTGCTCGTAGCCTGCCCAGCAGAATGTTTGGAGAAGGATGTGCTCATTTGTTGAATTTTCACCAACCAGGACCCTGCTGGCTGAGTCTGGGGGGACTCTCCTTAACCACACTGTACAAATCCACCTCCCTCCCCCTCATTCCTGTACTTACTAGGGCTGGTTTGCCCTTGTCGCCTCTGGGTGGGAAGTGGCTACTTTTGGGGTAGTGGAGGAGGGGCCTGGGTACGGAAGATGCTCCTGCACCCCAGGGTACCGGTGCTGCGTCTGCTTCGTGCTCCCCACAAGTGCCCTGAGCAGCTGCCCGTCAGCCAGATGGGTAGACCCATGGGTGCCAGGGAGGCAGATGGGCGTCTGCCCTGGTCACTGGGAGGGCCCCTTGCAGGGTCTGGGGCCAGGGAGTGTCCTCTGCAGGTGGTGGCGGGGGCTCCCCAGGGCCCTGGCTGCATGATGCTGGCCCAGGGAGCTGCCAGCTGGTGCAGCCCTGATGTCAGCCTGGCAGCCGCCTGCAGCTGGGCCGCCACAGCCGCATTCGTGTGCTTTCCTCTCCCGTCTGCACTCCCAGTCGACCGGTTCACTTTCCCCGCCCTGGAAGAAGATGTGATTTATGACGACGTCCCCTGTGAGAACCTGGATGCGCTTCAGCCTGGTACGGCCTCTCCTGCTTCCCTGCTGCTCTGGGGGAGGGGGAGGGTGGGGTGGGAGGAGCAGGGACGGGGAGGGGCTTCTTCCATTTCCTTCCCTCCCCCGCCCAGCCCACTGCCTCTCCTTCCCGCTTTTAAAAACCGACTGCAGTCATCTGGGAGAGTCCAGATGGCTGAGGGCAGGGCCAGGCTGGGGTGGGGGCAGGGTTAGGGCTTCAGGGCTGGGGATGCTCTGGTTTAGGGGCCCTGGGCAAGTCACTTCACCTCTCCAAGTCTCAATTCCTCCCTCAGAAAAATGGGGTAATAGTCCGGGCTTACCAGGGCTGTTGGTTGAAAGTGACAGCTTGTTAAAGCTGAATGGTGAGGCCGAGAATCCTGGGGAAAGCCTGTGCCCTACTGGGAAGATGGGACAATGGTGTCTGTAGAGAGGAACAGGGCGAGGGGCAGGCGGTGAGTCCTGCTGGAGCTGAGCCTGACTCACTGACCTGGGGAGGAGGAAGGGTATTTATTATTAATCCATCTTTGCTTGAACACTTTAGACGGGTGACACTCATGTTGGTCTCCTGTCTGCTTTGAGACTTTGATTTGGTGTATGTTATGATTTGGGGTGTATTATATCCTCATTCTACAGACAAGGAAACTGTAGAGGCAGGGCTGGGATTCGAACCTGGGTCATTGTGACTCCAAGTGCAATGCTCTGTCTCCTACCCCAGGAGGACTGGGGCAGCATCTTATGACACGATGAAACACATTTGCTGCCACTGTTCAAGCAACCTCGTGAGGTTGGCAAGGCCGGGCTGATGGCTCCAGTTGACAGTCACATCAGAGAGGTTAAGCCACCAGCCTGAGGTCACACAGCCAGGATTTTGTGGACATCTGCCTGACTCTGCTTTTCCTGCTACACTGTTCTGCCTGCTTTCAGGGGCTCCCCATGTGCGGGAAACACAGCCCCTGCTTTTGAGGCGCTTCTAGTCTCATAGGGGCAGCTGTCACCATCCTTGGTCTGTGCACAGTCCCATGGGAGAGACACACAGACAACGTGACAGGACCCAAGGGCCCTCAGAGCCACACTCCTGACTCTTGTCCCAGAAAGAGGGACAAACAGGCCAACAACAGGGGTGTCCGTTTTAGCAAACCCAGGAAGTCTTGGAACACCCCTGCTTATAGCTCATTTGAATCCGGGGGCGGGGGTGTGTGCTGTGTGGGGGAGACAGTGGGGTCTTATAGGAGGGTCCCAGACCTGAGAGATCTGGGTGGCCCAAGGCCACTGTTTAACCTCTTTGGGCTGTTTTCCCACCTGAATCAAATCAAGCAACTAGCTACTTGGTCCCAGTCTGCGCTGAGCACTATTGCGTCCCCAGGTCTTCCTGGCATCCTGCAGTTCACCCTGAGGTGGTTAAGAGGAGGTGGCCTGGGAGTCAGAGAACCTGCGTTTGTATCCCAGCTCTGAGCCTGCAAATCGAGGACCACACACCCAGGACCCCCATCTACAGGGCTGTGGGAGGATTGAGTGAGACAAGGCTGTGGCCGGCCCTTAGAAGGATTCGCTGCACAGGGACACTGTGGTTGTTAGTATTATACCTGCCAGGGCCCAGCACTGACCTGTGTGGACCGACGTGGGCTCAGAGGGCACTCGGAGAGGGGGGAGCAGTCGAGGTGCAGGTCGCTTGCGCCAGTGGACGCTCATAGCCCTGGGTTCAAATCCCGGCTCTGCCATCGATTAAGGCACAGGGCTCTGTGCCTCTCTGCCTTGGCTTCTTCGTATACAACTAGAATGTCATCCTGACCTCACAGGAGTTTGGGGAGGTCACACCAGAGCACCTGTGCTTAATCTCTCTAGGCCTCAGTCGATGCATCTTTAAAATGAGGGCAGTAAAGCTACGTCCTTGGGTTGTTGTGAGGAGCCCAGGAGATGGCCGATACGGAGCACTGAACGGGTGGTGGTACGTGCTTGGAAAAGGGGCCATGATCTTGAGCACTTGTGACGCCCGAGGCCCCAGGAAGCGGAGGGAGGGACCCGGACCGCTATGAGGCCCCAGGAAGCTGAGGGTTTGGCACAGGCTCAGGAGTCTGCCTCCACTGGAGAGAGGATTTCTAAATGAGCCCAGGCTGGCCACTGGGATGGCGGGGCCTGGGCCGAAGGCACTGCGGTGAACTGGTGGAGCTGGCCCAGGAGTCTGCAGCCTGACCTTGGGCAACCCTCGTCTCTTCCCCAGGCCCCTGTTTTCTCATCTGTCTAATAGGAAGGGGTGATAATTTGCACCCTGCGGACCCCCCGGAAGTCAGTCGAGATGCCACCGTGGTTCGTTCTCAGGGGCAGCCCCAAGAACGAGGCTCTGCCCCTTTGCTCTGCTCCTCCGCTCAGTCGTAGAGCCATCAGCCCAGCCTGGTAAAGGTCACAGTGTGGTCACCAGCTGCTCCACTCCCTGGAGACATCAGTCACTATTATCTTTTACTTATAAATAACCTCAGGCTCTCTCCTGATCCTGGGACCCAGGTCTCCAGCTAAGCCTCTGTTAGTCTGTTTTGTTCTTTGGCTGACAATCTCCCAGACTCCCTACCGCCAGCTTTCCTGCGGGGTGCAGGTGGGGGCTGGAGGTCAGTGCGATGACACCCGAGCCCACCCAGAGACCGGAGACCGCACGAGTAAGGGTCAGCTGCTCTTTGAGCACCTGTCATGGGCCAGGCTCTTTGCTAGAGCTCTTTGTACATATTTTGTGTACTCCACCTCTCAGCTTATTAGTATCCCTATTTTGCCAAGAAATCTACAAAAACCAAAGCTACCCGTTTTTCAGCACACGTGCGTTCTGAGCAGATCAAAAAACTCTTCCCAATGCCACACTTCTTCTGTGTTGACAATAGCATTTTCCCCTTGGTGCACTTTTTGGAGCCTGGCCTCACTTTGGTGAGGTTTGCGGCTCAGGTCTTCCCCAGGTACCAGACCAGGAAGTGAAGCCCTGAGGAGTGAAGCTGAAGCCCGAGGTGTCCCAGAGGTGGGGCTGGGCTGGGCCACCCGCGTTCCAGTCCCAGCACAGTGGCTTTCCCACCTCAGCATGGAAGCAGCATCTCACACCTGGCTTGGCGGGGACCCCAAGAGTGCCCTGGTGGCACCTGTCCCTAGTGGACTCTCAGGTCTTTGTCCCCAAGTTTCCAGTTCAAGGCATCTCCTGAGGGTCCTTGATAGGAAAGGGAATGTACCTAGAGGCTGGGCCAGGCGCGCCCCCTACTGGACGGTTCTGAACCCACGTGGGAGACTGACGGCCACTGTCTCTTTGACCCCCACGTGCGGGATTTGGTCCTGGGTCTTCTCTTCTCCTCTGAAGAGTGCCTCGGACGCCCAGGACGAGCACTCGGCTCCCAGAGCAGTAGTGCTGACCATGGGAGGAAATTATTGAGCCTGTTGTGTGCCTGACACATTTCTTGTACTTTCCTGCCTTTTCTTGTGTCCTCCTCACTTTCCTGGGTGGATGTCATGTTGTCATCACCTGTTTTATGGACAAGGAAGAGGAGGTGGAGCCCCATGTGCCTCCCTACCCACCCCCTACCTGCCCCCCTGGGCTCAGAATTAGGGTCTGGTGGGCTTGGCTTCAGGGCTTCCACTCACCAGCCCTGTCCTTTGGCCAGCAGGGGCGGAGAGGAACCTGGCCTATGAGGACGTGCACCGCGTCGGGGCGCCCAGGGAGGCGGAGGACCTAGGCTGGAGCTCCAGCGAGTTTGAGAGCTACAGCGAGGACTCAGGGGAGGAGGCCAAGCCGGAGGCAGAGCCCACCAAGCACCGAGTGTCCTTCCAGCCCAAGGTGAGGAGGTAGAGGTGTCTCTCATCCAGCCCAGGGCACCGACACCCCCTCAGAGTGCGGAGAAGGAGGGTGGCGAGGGCCAGGCCTGCCACTTGTGTCTATCTAAACAGCGATTCCCAGAAATACATGGTGAGAGAGGAAATGGCTCAGGTATCTCGAAACAGGAGATGACCTTCCGGCATTGCTGTTTGACCATGCAGGACACCTATGTGCGATGGGCGTGGTCAATACCCGGCACAGGTGATCCGCCAACCCATGCCTACAGCCGATCCCGGCATTGATCACGATGCTCGTGGGCTCAGATCTGGTTTTAGAATCCTCAACACAGGGCTCCAGGCAGCCCCGGCAGCTGATTAGAATTGGCACTTGGATCAAATCAGTTGGATCATCCTGCCTTGCAAGAGCCATCGAGATCCACACAAGTCCTCTGCCCTGGGGACATGAACAGGCCGGGGCTGCTGTGGCTACGGGAGCTGCCCGGGAGGCTCCGAGGCCTTTCAAAGTGCCATCCACGCACCGGTTTCTTTCCGTGTTGCTGCCTGGAGCAGGGTTCGTTCTGCTGATTTCAGGGCGGGAGCTGTGGAAGGCGAGAGGAGGATGGATTGTCTGGTTCCTCCTCTCCTGTGACAGCTTCACTCCTCCCACTTACTCTGTAGAAGCCACCAGAAGGCAGATTCTATCCATGCTGAAATTTGGGGTTTAAAGGGAACAGCCTCTCACAGGCAGGCCCTGCCCGACCAGAGGCAATTGGGTCCTTTGAAAAGACACACATAGGCAGGTGGGCTCCACCCGCTGGACAGTCCTGCCTGAAGGTGGAGCAGGGACAAGGTGGGACAGCAGGGGGGGTGGTCCCAGACTTGTTGGGATTATAGTGGCCTCAAGTCTTTCCTAGTGCCTCCTGGCACTTTCTGAGTTTAGGGATCCCCTGTGGGAGAGGGGTGCTGGCCAAAGTGGCCCCCACACCTAAGAGTTTTCAGACTTTCCTCAGATCAGGAAGGGCTCCCTAAGGAGCCTGGGGGCTGAGCAGGTCTCTGCTGAACCCCAGTCTTCTCCTGGCTGGGCCTCCATGGGCTGAGCTGTGCAAAATGGCTCTGATGTCATGCTAGCAAAAACGTTAAGCATCTCTCACACCTACTGTGTGCCCAGTCCATACCTTACGGCGTGGGCTGGGGTGTACGGGAACAGGAAGACGGGACCAGGCTTGGGGAACCTATGTGGTCTGGGAGGAGATACCGAATATGAAACAATTTGTTAAAAATGAAGACAAAATGCCTGTCTGTAAACATGACTGATGGCTGTCTGCTTGACGGGTGGGACTTAATGGGGCTAGTCAGAGGCGGCTTCCAAGAGAGGTAAGCTGGGAGCCGAGACAGAGAGGCCAGAGGGGACAGAAATGTGTCCCAGGCTGGAGAAATGGCCCAGGTGAAAGCCCAGGAACAGGCCCTTCCTGCTTCTGTCCTTAGAAGGAGCAGTGTGCACTGCTTCAAGGGAGAAAGGGGGCTTTGAAGCCACCATGTCCCCTGGGCGGCCTCTTGATAGGAGGGCAGGATGGGTGCACCTCGGCCCTGTTCTGGGCAGTGTGAGCAGAGGGACTGGCTGCCTGGGCCAGCCCTTGTTCTCAGCCTCTGGCTGTCTCTCCTAAGCCCCCACGGCCCTTTCCCGGCCCCTGCTTTCTTGTTGGGGACTGGGAGGGTACTGTAGGCCCCAACCTCTCAGAGGACAGGGGCATGGAGATGCAGAATTTGGCCTCTTTAGTGCTGATCCTCAGATTTGCATGGGCATCAGGGTCACGTGGTCGCTGTGAAATTGCAGATGCCAGGGCCTCACTCCCCTCAGGGACTGTGGTTCAAGGTTGGGGTGCTGCATGGCAATCTGCTCTTTAACCAGCGCTGTGTCCCCAAGGGATGCCAGGGGCCCACAGAGCACTCTATGGATACTGGGCTCGCCCTCACCAGGGCCTGGCCGCAGGGGCGGGCTCTCTGGCTGTTGCCGTGAGCTCACACCCCTCACATCCCAGGGCTGGTGCTCTGGGCTCTTCCTCAGCAGACAGACAATGTGGCACAGTCTGTGGAATTTCTAACCACAGGGACTTTTTTTCTCTGGCCCCGGGACAAGGCCCGCCTGCTCCCTGCACAGCAAGCCCCCAGGAAGACAGGGGACTGTGGAGGGGTCCTTCCTCTGGCACCCACATCTGCCTGGGAACCCCGCTGAGCCCTGCCCATGGCGCTCTGCCCTCCTGAGCTGCTTGGGACGCAGCTGCTTCCACGCGGGGCACTGCAGAGGCTGGATGTTTGGGGGCTGCCACTGCTGGGCTGTTTGTCATGTAGCTGCGGGGCACTGGGCAGCAGAGGTCTGGGGAAGTGTTTTGTCCTGTCCTTGGAGTCTGGCTGGGGGCCTGGCATCCCACCCAGCTGCAAGAGAACTAGTGGAACTCCTTCAGAAGTCGCCAGAAGCCAGCCCTCAGGGGGAGGATTTTTTGCCAAAGTGACAGAAGGGTCTGCAGAGAGACCTCCCTGGAAGCAACTGACCCAAGTGGAAGCAGGTGCCTGGTCCTGTTATGTTACAAGTACCTGCTGGTTGCCACCTCTGGTCTGTGGGAGTTGTTTTTTTTTACGGTTGTAGGATGAGCTGCATTGAACTTTTCCACCTTCTGATTATGACCTCTTCATAATCAAGGTCATCATGATCCAGCTGGTCAGGGGACAGAGCAGAAATGCCAGCTCTGACCTCAGCCTTGTTCACGGGCCTGCTCTGATCTGGCCAGTTCTGCAGGTGACTTCTGATCTGGTTCTTCTGACCCTTAGAGAGGTGGAGGGCAACAGACGGCCTGGGGGCCTTATGATTTTATTGTATCAATCTTATTTACAGAGAAAACAGGACTCAGTACCAATTTTAAACTACGCATTTTTGGAGGAGCCTGAGTAACTCTCAGAAGGATCCCAGTTCTACTACTTCTTTGCATAATGGTTGTGAACCTTTGCCTACTGTGGTATAGCTCACAAAGCAGTTTAATTTATTTTTCCTAATACCATAGAGTGGTTGGTATTATTGGCATTAAAAGTCTTATTTTATTGATCCAAGAACCTACGTGACTGAAGTTCAGAGAGGTTAGATGATGTGGGTAGAGTCCATCTGTCCGTCCGTCCATCCATCCATCCATCCATCCATCCATCCATCCATCCATCCATCCTACCATCTATCCCCCCATCTACCCATCATTCAATAGATGTTGAACACTTATTTGAATAAAACAGTGTAATAATAGCTTCCGTTTTTTGAGTACTTACTAAGCTTGAGGCTTTATATGTATTGTTCATTTAATCTTCTCAACAACTCTATGAAGTAGTTATTATTATGGCAAGTTTACCAGTGGAGAATCTGTAATTCAGAGAGGTGAAGAGACTTTTCCAGCTAGTAAGCAGGGGATGGTGATTTGAATGTAGGCTTGCCTGCCCCCAGAGCCATACTCATGATCCTTCTACTTATCTACTTCTTAGAAGACACGTCTATCTTGGTCTTCTGTATACTTTACCAAATATCACTATTGCTCATACATTTCATGCATTTAAATGTCTATCTGTTCATCTGTCCATCCATCTTCCCAGATAGTATGTAAGCCAGTCACCCATCCATCCTTCCACCCAGTTCCACCTTCCCTCCCTATCTCCCTTCTTCCCTCCACTCATACTCCCCTTCCTCTAGTGGTGTGCTAGAGCCAGCTTGTCCTAGCTCCCAAGAACTCAAGAATCAATTGTGTGCATCTCTTTCCAACTCTACATTCAGTGATGTCAGGTTGGTAGCTTGAAATCGGCCAGGTTGGAGCATTCACACCATGGAAGTGCTACAGAGCAGGGCTCTTTTTGCTGAAGAAGGTTGTTAAATATTTACCAGCATGGCGTTGTCTTCATCCACCCACCAGTCCATTCTTTTATTCATTCATCTGTCTATTTATCCTTCCATCCATTTGCACCACTATATAGTCACCTAACTAAAATTATCCATTTGCTCACCCATGGATTTTTCTGTCCATCATCCATCCATCCATCCACCCACCCACCCACCTGCCTATCCATCCATCCATCTGCCTGTCCATCTACTCTTTGTCTGTCTGTTTTTCATCAATCTGTCCAACCATTCCTCTATTCATTCTCCTATCTTTCTATGCATTAGCCTACTCATCCATTTCTACCCTTGCCCACCCATTCCACCCATCCATCCACCTGCGCTCCATCTGTTTTACAAAGCCGCCAAGAACCTCCTATGTCACAAGCCCCTGGGATGGGGAGATGACATAGACACAGTCCTTGTTCTCTGAGCGTTGTTCCCCTTCCCCCAGAGGGAGGCCTGGGCTATTTCCCTCCCACCTCTCCTCTCCAGCAGCAGGGTGTCTGCTCTAGAGACCCAGCCCTCAGCTTCCTGGCAGGTTGGAGGTTGGGGCTGGTGCTGCTGGAGCCTGTTCCAGGTAGGAGCCTGGCTAGACTGCTGCTTGGGCCCTGGTCATCCCCAGGCCCCAGATCCCGCCTGCTCCGAGTTGTCCATCTGCCACCTTATCTGAGTCTCCTTTTTCCTCTGTTGTCCGTGTTTTGTCTCTTGCTTGTCCTGCCTGCTCCTCTCATCTGCTCTCCTTCTGCCTGGCTGCTTGGGGGCTCCAGCTTTCTCCAGACCTGAGTAGGCTAAAGGAGAGATACGCCAGGACTAAGAGAGACATCTTGGCTTTAAGAGTTGGGGGGAGAGACATGCAGGAGCTGAAGCACAAGTACGATTGTAAGGTATTGTTTGTCTGTCCCTCCCAAGTCCTGGGTGGTGCCCCTGCCTTTCCTGCTGCTCCTGGGACCTGCAGAGGGTGGGCCTGCATCCTGGGGCTGCCCCTGAGACCGGGAACTAGCGATAGCTCACATCTGTGCTGGAACTGGTTGATGCCTTAGCCAGCTTGTTTCTTTCCATGTTCTTGCCTCTCTTTCTCCCCACCCTCAAGTGACATCTTAACCGTTTACAGGAATGCCTGGGTATGTTTTTCAAACTTTAGGGCCCTCAGAATCACCTGCAGATTCCCAAGCTCCGCCACCAGAGATGTTGATAATCCAGGTCCAGACCAAGGCTCCGGACTCTGTATTTAATAACTATGGTGGGTGGGTTTGGGTTACACTTTGAAAAATTGTACATTCCTCCCCCTTTGAGCTGTTCAGAGAGATCCAGGGTAAGGATGTCTGTAGGAGAAATCACAGATTGACTCAGACTTCTGGATGATGATGATGTTGACAGCACTAGCTTCCATTAATTTTGCACCTACCGTGTGCTATGGGCTTCAAAGGCCCGCAGGCCTGGGTTTGAATCCCTGTCCCACCACTTCCTCGCTGTGTGATCCTGGACAGCCCTCTTGACCTCTCTGAACCTCGGTTTCCTTGCCTGTGAAATGGGGGCATTCGCAGCCCCCAGGGTGGATGTTAGGATTAGATGAGCTCGGGTCTGTGAGTTGCTCAGTGCTGTGCTTGGCACAAGCTGAGACCTCAGCGGACGTTATTATCTGTGCGCCTGACTGTATTGTCCCCAGGGCACCCACCTATGCCGTCTTACTGTCACTTAGCGTTAGTGAGGCCGGAGAGGGAAATAACTGGCTGGCGGTCATGCCGGCGGGCAGCAGCTGGGGTTCAAACCCGCGTGTGCTCCATCCCATGGCACCGTCCTCTTCATCAGACCCCGAGGCCTCCCCAGGAGGAGGAGAAGAGCGCTTTACAGTTTCCAGGGCCCGGGTACAAGCACCGCTGAGAACCCTGGGACCTGGCGTGGGGGCAGGTTGGACTTCTCAGGAAGCTGATGCCCAGAGAGGAGCAGGGAGCACACGAGGAACAGAGCCCAAGGCCGAGCTGCTTCCCCCGGCCCGGCCTCTGAACTCTGAAGATGGGTGGGGGTGGCACGTTAACTCAGGGGTCTGTTCTTTTTTTGCCAGAAGGGCCTTAGATAGTTTCCCCAAAGACTGTTTTGGGGGGTTCCCAGAACTGCCCCCTGAAGGCTGTCTGCTAGGATAGGAACTGGGCTCCAGGACAGGGGTTTCTCATTGGTGTGGGGGAGGTTGTGGCCCCTCCCAGAAGAGGGTGAGCATGTTTGTACGGTGCTTGGGGTTAACATCTGTCCCTCTTGTTAGTTCTCAAAGGTGTTTATGACCCTCCCCTTCCCAAAGGCCAAGAATTACTGCTCTAGAATTTTCATTTAAATACGAGGAGGGGCTGTGGACTTCCCTTCCACCCTGTTGGTTGTTTCTAGAAAGCTGGCCTTGTTCCTGAAAAGCCACCACCCTGCCCCCAGCCTTAGTGCCTGCCCACTGGGTTTTCTACATGCTTTCCTGGCCCAAACCCCCAAGAAGTGCCCAGACGCTTATGCCAGGGACCCAGGGGGTGTTTGAAGGAAGACGATAGTGAGAGCAGAGACCAGGGACCCCCCAGATAAGTGCCCCCACCTTCAGTTAGAGAGCTTCAGGAAGGAGAGGGTTTTCCTAGAACCGCACTATTATCATAGCCATGTGGTTATTTAAATTTAAATTAATTAACATTGATTATAATCAGGAATTTGGGTCCTCAGTTGCATCAGCCACTTTTCAGGCATTCGATGGTAACATGTGGCTAGTGGCTACTGTGTCAGACAGCACAGAGACAGAGCATTTCAGCCCTTCCAGAAACTTCTATCGGACAGTGCTGGCTGTCTGTGGGGGAAGATGCTAAAGCTAGGCTGGGAGGGGAGAAAAGAATGAGTTAGGGGACAGCAGCTCTGTTTGCAGGCCCCAGGCTCCCCCAGCACCCGGGGCGCCTGCTTCCTCTCCCCATCCTCCTGCACCCCACATTCTGCTCAGCTGACTGTGCCTGTGTCTGCGGGGCCCTCCCTCCCTGCTCGGGGAAGTTGCACCCCGCTCTGTGGCAACTTCAGCCTTCTCTCCTTTCCTGGGCAGTGGCTCCGTAAGAAACCTGGGTGTTTAGGGGGCAGGGGATGGGGTTCCCCGGGTTCAGCAGGTGGGATGGCGGTGTGTACTCACCTCCTTTTAGTTGCCCCTTAAGTAAACACCGACATTTGTATGGCTAACGTTTCTGTCCAGCGTGCTTTTTCGGATCCTGTCGTTTAGTTCTCATAGACCCCGGCGAGCCTCAGTGAGGAAGCTGAGGCTCCGCGAGGTTATGACTTGGCCCGAGTCGTGTCGCCGGGGAGTGGCGGAGCTGGGATTTGAACCCAGGCTAGGGTTTCAGGCCTTGAGCCGTTCCCCTGGGTGACACCTTCTCCTTGATGTGACAGGAGTAGATGCCCGTGTAATTTGTCCAAAAGGGAAAAAAAAAAAAACCAAGTTAGGACTACCCCTTTCCCACAGAGAGGGTTCCCCCAGGGATACCCCCTGGGGCATGAAAGCCCCTTCTCACCCCATCCCAGTGGCACTGCCCTCCACTGTCCCTCTAAGCCACTGCTGCCCCTCCCTGGGAGGGAACGGGCCCCTGGGTCTTGATGTTGGTCGTCCCGGCTGGGAGGTCTTGGTGGGGCTGGTGGCCCTTGGTGGCAGGTGTTCCAGGGCCCGCCTCCGCTTCTCTGACGGGCCCCTCTGCCTTTGCCCAGATGACCCAGTTCATGAAGGCGGCCAAGAGCGGGACCAAGGACGGGCTGGAGAAGACAAGGATCGCCGTCCTGCGCAAAGTGTCCTTCTTACACAGGAAAGATGTCCTTGGTGAGGTGCTGCGGCCGGACTGGGAGGGTTGGCGCTCAGCACCGTCACGGTGGGGCAGGTGGGCGCGGTCACTTGGTGTCTGGGCTCCTCTGGTGGTGGAGCGTGGGGAATGAGCCCCAAGTGTCCCTGCAGTCAGTCCCAACCTATTTCCTACTTCTCTTGGAGGTGTGGCCTTCTCTCCCGGGAGAGGTGGGGCCTGTCCATTCAGTGTCCCTGCCCTTGCCCTTTGTCATGGCCTCCTGCTGGCTCACTTGGCCTCCTCTTTGAGTCCTCTTGTTCACTCCTTCCTTCATCCATCCACCCATCTCTCCACCAGCATCCATCCACCCATCTCTCCACCAGCCAGTATTTACTGAACACCTACTAAGTGCCACACCCCACACTGGGTGCAGGAACACCACAATGAATTGAACAGCGTTTTCCTCCAGTGCTCCTGGTGCAGCCGGGGAGACAGGCATGCGAGTGGGCAGTGACAGTGAAGATGACAGTGACACGGCGGGGTCCACAGTGAGCTCTGTTTGCAGGCCTCCAGAAGGAAATGAGCATAAAATATGGGAATGGATGGTAGGTCAGAGAAGGGCTGAGAGCAGCAGAAGGGGACCCAGGCCAGTCAGCAGTGGGGCACGGGGAGGGGACCGGGCACTTGGGGTGCAGGAGCGAG
Source organism: Eidolon dupreanum (assembly GCA_028627145.1). Classification (NCBI taxonomy): domain Eukaryota; kingdom Metazoa; phylum Chordata; class Mammalia; order Chiroptera; family Pteropodidae; genus Eidolon; species Eidolon dupreanum. The sequence goes on from CM053502.1 coordinate 7,181,483, forward strand.
GACATGCAAAGACCAGGAGTGGGGGGAAATGCTGAGATGTCCAAGAAATGATTTTTGTGATAGTCTGTATTTATCGAGTCTTTATTGTGTGCCAGGTACTCACTCCTAAGAGCTTTATAGTTCCCCACTTAATCCTTATAAACACCAAATCGCCACAGAGGACTGTCCTGCTCTCATTTAGAGATGAGGGAATAAGCACAGAGATGTTCGGTGACTTGCCTGGGGACACACAGGCATGGAATAGATGGAAGAGGCTTCTTCCTCTGGTTGGAGTGAGGGTGGGGGTGAGAGATTGGGAGGGGCCAGGTCAGCATAGGTGATGGAGTCAAGAAGAACTCTGAGGCTCTGCGCCCTCTTGAAAAGTTATATGTTTCACCCTCTCTGTCTTCAGTTTCCTCATCTGGACAGCGGGCTAGTGAGGCATCTGTGTCGGGGGCTGTGGTGAGGATGGCCGAGGTGGTGCACGGGAGGAGGCAGGCTTGGCTCTGGCTCCCACACGCAGGCGTTATGCTCCATGTTCGGGAGCTAAGGGAAGGTGCTTGGTGTGAGCAGCGCATCTCACTGACCTGGCTTTAGTTCTCGGCTCCCTGGCCTCGCGGCCGTGCAACTCCGCACGGTTCTTCCCTGTCTGTGAAATGAGTCTAATCCCACCGCGACACGCACCGGGTGCAGCGCTGAAGCTTTGGGGGAGCTCTGGCCCCCGACAAGGAAGAAGATGGGCCCAGGAGCCGTTCCAGACTTTGTGGAGTGGCCCAGGGAATGGGCAGGCGGGGAGCCGATCCTGGTCACCCTCCCCACCCCCAGGCGTGGCGGCCAGCGGGCTCTCCCCAGGCCCTCCCCACCCCGTCTGTTAGCCCAGAGCCTTTCCTAAAGTGACCCTCCCACCAGAGGCGTTATTAATAGCCGCGGCAGGGCTCGAATCTCCGGCCAAGAATGTTACCCAGTGGCGCGTGGGGGAAGAGGAAGCCGCGGGGCCCGCGGCTGGGGTGGGTGCGGTGTGATGCCCGGGGTACCATGGGGGCCAGGCAGGAGGGCCCTCACCACCCCCACGCCGTCATCCGCTGTCCCTCCTCCTCCTCCTCCTCTGTCTCCTGCTCAGGTAAGAGCCTGCCTGGGTGTCCCTGTTCCCTCTATTCCCCGGAGTCACTGCTACTTCTTTTTTCTTCCCAGCTTCCCCGCAGCACCCACTTCCTGCTGCCCACGGCCACCGCCTTTGGGTTTCAGAGCCATAAGCAGCCAGGGTCCCGTCTTCCTGTGCCTCTGTCTCTCTTGTGGGGGCCTGACCTCCAAGGTCAGACCCTCGCACTCTGCCTGGCTTCCTCTCTTTCTCTGTCTGGGCCTCTGTCCCCTCTGTCCTCTGTCTGAGACCCACCCCCGCTCATCCTGAGTTGCTCTAAGGGCACCAGCTGAACTTTTCCCTCTTGGTTCTTCGCATATTTTTTTTTTTTTTGAAAGATGAAAACACAAAGCCAAACAGCCTGTTTTCTCGGGGCTTTCTTCTTCCTTTGAGGCATCCAGAAGAAAACTATTTTTAGTGCCTAGTGCTGGGGACATGGGCGGCCTGGCGCTTGCCAGGCCAGAAGCGGGCGGGTCTGAGAGGGACGGTGACTTCTGTGGAGTGGATTCTAAGAGCAGAGCCCCCACCACACGCTGCTTCGTGTTCCCTTCCTCCCTCCCTTGCTCATGTTTATTTGGGGACAGACTATTCCAGCAGTCTGTGGCTGTGGATACAGTGACTGGGCTCTGGCCCTGTGTGGCCCCAGGAGCTGCTCATTCCCTAGGACTCTGGGCTAGGGTGGTTCCCAGCTCATGGAGTCTGAGCAGGGCGTGTTGTCCTTGCCTTGCATGTGTCACTAGCCCATCTGACTTTCCAGGTGACTCGGAAGAGGAGGACATGGGGCTCCTGGAGGTCAGCGTTACGGACCTCAAGCCTCCAGCCCCGGAACTTGGTCCCATGCCAGATGGCCTGAGCCCTCAGCAGGTCTGTGGGAAGAGCAGGGGGTAGGGGTGTTCCAGGGAAGGGATGGTCGAGGGTCCCAGCCTATTACTGGAGCTGCAAGGTCTGTGTCTTGAAGGGGAACTGACAATCAAGGGGCTCTTGGCAGAACCCCAGCTGGGCCTCTTGGGTTCTCATCTCAGCCAGCTGCACAGACTTTCCTAACTGGGCCCTGTGCTGGTGTCCTGGGGATGCTGGGGCCCCAGCATTTGGAGCTCTTGCTTCCCACGCCCACGGCAACCGGAGCAGTTTTAACTGTTTCACACGAAGGTGTTTGACAGAGGAGACTGCAATTCAAAGAGGGCCGAGAAGCTCTGAACTAATCCCACTCCGGAGGCAGTGAGGTGCCCGGCCCCACCCTCTGTCCAGCTCAGAGTCACTGCCGCGTCCTCGGCTTTCCCCAGAAGCCGGGGCTCCCTGGGCAATGTCTTCCTTCTCCCACAGTGTCACGCGGAGATCGGGGTGGCTTAGCTCTGGGACCTTGGCTGTCACATTTGATTCCCTCCCACTCTGGGTTTTCCCAGCCACTGAACAGGGCGAGGGACCCCTGCTTTCTTCTGGTTGTGAGGACACAGAGCAAGGCGCATCAGGGCACCAAGTCCGTTGGAGGAATTTGCCAGTTTTTTCGATTGGCAGAAAATCCTGATGTTTGACCTCTTTTGAAAATCAGGGAGCTATGGCCACATCTCTAGCCTTGGGAGTCCATCTGCCTGCTTCCTTTATTTCTGTTACCCGCCTGGCCCCTGAGCGGCATTGAGATGGTGGCCCCCACCCCTGCTCCCCAGCCCCAGTGCAGCGAGTCAGTGTCAGAGCTGTGGGAACCAGGGGAGACCCCGGGGCTCCTCCTCCTGGTGTTGGCGGCCTCTCTCCTCAGGAGCCTCTACATTTCCTGGGTGAGGCAATAGCAGTTACTCTAGGCCAGTGGCTCTCAACCGAGGCAATTTTGTCCCCTAGGGAACATTTGGCAATGTCTAGTGACGTCTTTGGTTGTCACAACTGGGGGATGCTCCTGGCATCTAGTGGGTGGGGCCAGGGATGCCGCTAAACATCCTACAGTGCACAGGACAGCTCCCCAACAGTTACCTGGCCTCAAACGTCCACGTGCTGAGGTTGAGACCTCTGCTCTGGGAACAGCGTGGCCACCTGGGGACCGTTAACAGCGCATCTGACCGTGGGACAGCTCGAAGGACAGTGGCCGAGCCCGTCCCATAGCCACGGGCGGCAGGGAAGATGGTAGTGGTGGGTGTTGGGAAGGACATTCTCAGGACTGCTGTGGGGACACGATGAGGGTCAGCCACCTTCCCAGCCCTGGACCAAGGTGGACCATCCCCCCGCCCCCACACACCTCTCACACGTGACACCTTTCACGAGCTCCGTCTCGGCTTCTCTGCACCACAGCGTGGCCTGGGAAGCTTTGACGACCCCCGAGACCCAGGCTGCACCCACACCAGTTCAGTCTGAATGTCTGTCGGGGGGAGCCTGTTGACGGTATTTTTTAAAAATGCCCATGTGATTCTGATGTGCAGCCAAGTGTACCCTCTCCCCCCATCCATATCCAGGTGAGGGGGGTGCAGGTGACATGTGCTTGACCAGGTGCTAGTCAGGTCGCACCTGAGGGGCGCATCGCTTCGCACTGAGGAGAGATGGATGGGGTCGGCGGGAGGAAAAGGGGCAGGGACTGGATGTCAGCCCAAAGTAGAGCCCACTTGGTGAGGTGGGGGATTGTCCTGTGGGAGAGGGATTGGTTAGGGACTGGATCTGTAAGTGGTGGGAGCTGAGATTTCAGGTTTGTCTGAGAAGGAATTATCTACTAGAGCTGTCGGAAGACGGAGGGGGCCGCCTCCCCCTGGAGGAGAGGCGGCGACTCCTCATCCCTGGGAGTGTGTGAGCGGCGCCCGGCGGGGGGCTCGAGTCCCCACGCCCCCTGCCTGCATTTCACAGTCTGGGGAGCACGGGTGTTTCTCTGGGGTGGCAGGGGCTCTGGAAGGAGAGGCCCCAGTGGTCCGAGGAGTGGGCTCTGGGAGGGACGGGTCCCTTCTGCCCCTGGGCATGACGATTGTTCTGTCACCTGGCGCTGTGCACCTGGCAGGTGCTGGCTCCGTACCACGGTGGGCGCAGGCACTGACTGTGTTTCCGGCCCGGGTAGGTGGTCCGGAGGCACATCCTGGGCTCCATCGTGCAGAGCGAAGGCAGCTACGTGGAGTCTTTGAAGCGCGTGCTCCAGGTACGACTCCGGGGACTCTGGGGAGAGGCAGGGAGGGCCACTTGCAAGGAATGTTTGGGGACTGTGGACAGTTTTAAGGGGAAGGGGCCCAAGGTCAGTTCTTTTATGGCGACAGGTGGACCTCCAAATTGGGGCATTAAGAATTCCTGATGCCTTGGTGTTCATGGGAGGACTGCATTTTCTGAAACAAATTGGGGTTCCATGAAATGAAGGCTGTCCTGGACAGCCGAGGGCATGTGGTTCCTTTCATGCCTGGAAAGGACTATATTTTCTTCACCACTCTGCAAGCCCCTGGGATGAGGCTGTGTCTCCTTTATACATTGGAACTCCCCAAAGCAGGAAGTAGGACACACCCTCTCTCACCCTCAGCCACCCAGGGATTGCTAAGTAGATGCTCGTGTGACTTGACTAAGGTGTGCCCACTTGGTCTGTTGTTTGCATTCCTGAAATGGGGAATCCTTTGGGGGTGTTTTGGCTCTTAGAATGAGGCCAAGAGAGAAGGGAATTTTCAGGCTGGGAGAGTGTTCATAATGCCCTCTCTTCCCCTCCCGAGGTTGGATCCCCCGAGGGGGGCCCAGACCTCAAGCAGGTGGAGATGAAAATATCTCACGTTTCTGACACAGCTGGTTGGAGTGTGGCTCTAGGTCTGGGGGCCAGGGGAGCTTGCTGTGACATCGCTGTCACTGCTCCCTTAGACATACTGGCTCAGTCATAGGCAGAGCCGAACAGGGCCAGGCGGGGAGGGAGGTCCTCGCAGGCAGGCGTCTCTTCCTCCCAACCCCGCTTAATGCAAGTTGTGGGGATGGGCTGTGGGTGGGCAAAGGGGCCAGGAGGGTCGCATTCACGGAGATCCTTCCAGAGGACAGCGGGGGGGCGGGGTGTGGGATACGTGTCTGACAGGGAGGTCCACCTCTGGCCCATCAAGTTCTGAGTGGCCTCGTCGGGGTTGCCACGAGGGTGGGCGGGTGGAGGGGCTGGGGTGCTCACTCCGCCCGCCCTGGCAGGACTACCGCAACCCCCTGATGGAGATGGAGCCCAAGGCGCTGAGCGTCCGCAAGTGCCAGGTGGTGTTCTTCCGCGTGAAGGAGATCCTGCACTGCCACTCCATGTTCCAGATCGCCCTGTCCTCCCGCGTGGCCGAGTGGGACTCCACGGAGAAGATCGGGGACCTCTTCGTTGCTTCAGTAGGTATCCCCAAACTTTCTTTCCCCAGCCCGGCCGTGGAAAAGCCGTAGCCTGCCTGACCGGGAGGTCTTCTGGGCCAGCCTCCTGCCTCTGCCTGGTCACTCTGTCCAAGCCAGCGGGGTCAGAGGGTGGCAAGGCCTGAATCTGCCCTGTGGCCTAAGCTAGGGGTAGGCGTGGCACCTTCTAGTACCGAGTATGTCCTTGGAGGTGTCTGCAGGCATGGTGCCGATGAAGCCGGCCCACCGCTCTGGTTCTGCCCAGGTGGTGGCACCTCCAGGGGACCGGTCACTGTGGGCAGCCACCCGGCCAGTCTGAAGCCCCCCTGCCGAGCACTCCCGGAGTGCCGGCTGTTTGAGCTGCGGCAACAGACCATGGCCTTGCCCCTGGAGGGTGCTGCAGGGCATCGGGGCGTATGCACCGCATCACATTCAGGAGACCTGGCCTACTTCCAGCCTAGTGTAGCCACATCGGGCAGCTCCAGGGCCCTTGGGCTCAGGTACCCTCTGTGGCGTGAGGGGGTAGGCTAGACTTGGGGTTTTTTGAACGGAAATCCATGGGCCTCATAGAGATTCATGGGATGAGGGAAGGTGAAGTCAGTGGAACTCCACTCTGACTCGTTTTAGGGAATTGGGTTCTGCTAAGAGAAATATAGTATTGTTTTGAGAATCTCAGTGCTCAGTAGATCTGACCCCGATCCCCTGGAAAGTGTGTCCAAGGAGTTGGGGGTCAAGAGTGCTGTCCTTGAGGATTTATTCCTGGGGCTGGTGAGGAAGCGCATATGGAAAAGGGACCGGCTGTCTCGCCTGCCTCCCCCAGCACCTGTGGGCCAGGGCTGCCTGCTGGGGTGGGAGGAGCCTCCTGGGCTCCCCTAGCCACCACCTCTTCCTCCCTGCAACCTTAGGGTCTCTTGGCCTCTCTGAGTCAGGTTTCCTGCCCTCAGTGGGGTGACGGGTTTCCTGACCTGAGACTAGTTGAGATCCTCCAGCGGGTGCCATCAGAACAGTGTGGCGGCAGTGAGGGCGGGCGGGGGGTGCTGGCACCCCTCCTCTCACGTTGATGTGATCCTCCCCCGCCGTACCCTCGCCCCTTTCAGTTCTCCAAGTCCATGGTGCTAGACGTGTACAGTGACTACGTGAACAACTTCACCAATGCCATGTCCATCATTAAGAAGGCCTGTCTCACCAAGCCTGCCTTCCTCGAGTTTCTCAAGGTGGGCCTGGTGGTGGTCCGGGGCCCCTCTCAATGGGGTGCTGGCAATGGTGGGGCAGGAGGGCGTCTCAGGAGAGAGGGGACATTATAGTCCAGCTTCAGGTATCACGTTGCTTTGGCCCGGATACCTCCTTCTTTCTTATAGGCACCCCCAGCCTCATGGGATGGTAGTGGATCCCTCTTACCCCTGAACAGGAGGGTGATAAAGAGTTACAGTGTCTGTTGGCCTCTTGGGATCCTGGGCTTTGCTGGGTGGAAGGGAAGGCCCGCACCATGTCTAGGATGGGTGAGATGGTGGTGGGGGGGGGGTTCTGCTGTGGGAAGACCCAGCAGGGTTGGGGTGGCGTCCCCTTGGCAAGCTGGTTGTGGTCAGGTCTCCAGGTGTGGCTCAGGTTGTCACTGGGCTGTCTCTTTTCCTCGTTTGTAAAAGGGCAAGGAGAATTCCTCAAAGGGGTGTCTTGGGGCTCACATGGGAGATTAGAGGTAAAAGGACCAAAGGTCTTGTGTAGCTGTGGCCAGGCTCCCCCCCAGTTTCCTGGGGCGCACAGTCAGGTGAGGGAGATGGAGACTCCACCACAGGGAGCGTGCTGTGTAGTGGAGGGTGCAGGTGGGCCAGGAGCCGGGACCTCAGCTGAGGTACCCACTGTCCTGATGCAAGAGGGTCAGGGGGCTTTCTCTGTGGGATGCTGTCTGCCATGGGTCCTGGGGGGACGGTGGTGTCGTAATAGGTGGAGATGGAGGAGAGGGTGTTCCAGGTGTACAAGTTGTAGAGCAAAGGTCAGAGGCAGGAGGATGGGGGCAGGTGAGTCTGGTTGGATCTTGGGAGCACCAGGTGCCCAAGGGGAGTCCCAGGAGAGAAGGCCCAGTGGCAGCTGAGTCAGTGTGGGTGGTTCTGGACCTCCAGGCACAGGGGCTAGGATGTGGTGTTTCAGGCAGTGGGGAGCTGCTGAAGAGTTTTGGGCCGGGCAGGTGGAGGTAGAGGCTAGTGGAGAGGCTGTGGCTGCAGCTTGGGTCTCAGGAGATGAGGGCTGGGTTAAGGTGACAGGTATGTGAATGGTGTGCCCAAAACAGATAGGAGAGACAGGACAGTAGGCACCCCCGTGCCCACCCCTCACCCTGGTATGGGCCCGGCTGCTTTAGTTTACATGGAGGAATGTTTGTCTCGGCGGCTTCCAGAGGTCCAGCCTCAGCCATAAATTGCTGAATTTCCCAGTTATGCTTTTAGTCCAGAGACTTAACATGATGGCTCTAGTCTCCCCAGGGTGAGGGGCTGTTCAGGGACCCCTGTGGTGGCGGGGAGCCCTGGCTGCGGAACCAGAGACCCCCCTGGCTCTTCTCTCAGGCCCGAGGCTGAGCAGAGTCCTGGGCCCGGGGAGAGGCGCCTAGGCCAAGCAGCGTCTGCACCCCGGGGCGCTGGGGCCTCGCTGCAGCCGGTCAGCGAATGACTCCACCTCGTCCCCAACAGCGGCGGCAGGTGTGTAGCCCCGACCGCGTCACGCTCTACGGGCTGATGGTGAAGCCCATCCAGAGGTTCCCTCAGTTCATCCTCCTGCTTCAGGTACTCCCCAGGATCCTGGCGTGGGCTGGCGGGGGGCCTTGTGGTGTGGGGGGCTTCTCATCTGTCATCCACAACCTGCACATCTGCTGTGGGCTGCGGGCAGGGCCTCAGCCCCCGGTCCCCTTGTCCCCACTCCTGGGGTGGAGCCGAGCAGATCCGACAGCTTATTTTCCACCTCCCCAGTGCAGAAGGCTCAGTGACTGGTGGTGGGTGAGCCCAGGTTGCAGGAAGGGAATGAAAGTGTGTGGAATTCCCAGGACCTGCGGGCTCCTGGCAGGGAGGAGATGCTCACCGAATAAGCTGACCTCGGCCACTTCAGCCTTCCCAGGGAGTGTGAGCCCCCAAGTGGGTTCTCGAGAGCTTGGGACACCTTGCCTGATGGCCGAAGGTGCTCAGTCAGCGGGGTGAGCCCCTGCTGCCCAGCTGGGAAAGGTGGCTGCCAGCCTAGGGCCCCGGGAGCGGTTTCCTGTCTGTCCTCAGAGTCGCCAGCTACAGAAGTGGGCCCTCGGCATGACATTGGTTGGTGACTCAGGGATGGGTCCACATGTTTATTTTATTTTTTCATTCGTTAGCTGTTCTTTGAGGCTGCGCTCTATGCCGGGGACCACCTGTCCGGCTGCGAGCTGGCCCTTTCAGACCTGGTCTCTGTAGCGGGTGTGGAGGCAGAGGCTTTGATCCTGGCCAGAGACCTGGCTGGGGCGTGGGTTCTGAGCTCTGGCTCTCTCTGGGCCCTGGCAGGACATGCTGAAGAACACCCCCAGGGGCCACCCGGACAGGCTGTCGCTGCAGCTGGCCCTCACGGAGCTGGAGACGCTGGCCGAGAAGCTCAACGAGCAGAAGCGGCTGGCCGACCAGGTGGCCGAGATCCAGCAGCTGACCAAGAGTGTCAGCGACCGCAGCAGCCTCAACAAGGTGGGTGCCCGGACCCCCCACCTGTGCGCCCTTACCTGCTCTGCAGCCTTGGTCACCTGTCTGTCTGCCTCCTGCCCCGCGGCCACCCACTAGGTGGCGGTGTTCTCTGAGGGAGGGGATTCCTGGCTTCTCTCTGAGTCCGCAGGCCTTAACCTAGAGTATTAGCCTGGACTGGACCTGCACATTTATTACTATTCACGTTACTTTAGGACAGAAGCTCATTTTGTTCATGTAATTGTCAGTAAGGACATCTGACATGATAGCCTAGTATTGTGCAAGAACGAGTCAGAATTTGGGTTCGAATTCAGATTTTGCCATTGGTACTTGCTGTGTGGCCTCAGGGGAATCAGCCAACCTCTCTGAACCTCACTCGAAAGGAGAAGAGTTCAATTCTCCTGAGCCCCAAAGAATGCCATGAAGGAAATGAGGGAGCTGGCAAAGCACCAGGCACAGAGTACTTTATACAAGGTGGCCGTGGTCGTCATTACTGGCATTTATAAAGAAGAAGAAAGGTGAAAAATCTATACTATGTTTTGGGTTTTCAACTTAGGAAAATTCTAGCAAAAAAAAAATATTTAAACATTTTAAAGTGAGCTTGTAGAGAACCCTGTTTTTAAAATACAAGGACGATACCAAAACAACAGTCACCTCCTAGAGTCACCTGTTGGTGAACTTCAGTCCTCTGTGTCCCTAGTGGCATGTGACAGGAGCTTCCTGCAGCTGCTCCCCAATCTGGGAGGTCCTGCACCCTGGGCCCTGCCTTCTTCTACCCACCAGAGGGTGGAGGTTGGCCCAGCTGATTTCGGGCGAGGCAGCCCTGCCCCCTGGCCCGTGGTCTGAACATCAGTCGTTCTTTGGAGAAGGGACATCGTGTGGGGTCACGGGGATGTGTTCAGCTCTTCTAGAGGAAAAACCGGGAGCCTCCTGGCTCTGTGGTCCCCGAAAGCAGAACTACGGCCAGTGACTAAAGTCAATGAGATTTCAGCCACATGGGGTGGAACTTTCTAATAGTCCAGGAAGGGGTGCTGGGAAGATGACAGCCCTGTCTGCGTCAGCTGCACGTCGCAGGCTATAAGGCTCTCTGAGCCACACTGCCATCTCCACCACAGGCCTGCGAAGCAGGGCTGGGGCAGGATTACCCGCGGGGCCCCTTGCAATTCTACGCTTCAGGAGTCCTACGCTTTAAGACTCTTCTACTTCAGGCCACATTCAAGCTGTACGTGTGTTTTTAGGCCCACATGGTGTTTCATAAGAAAACGGAGTTGGTTGTCAACATAGGGGCGTGGGGAGATATCCCATAAGTTCGCTGGCGGATCTTCTCGAAGGATCGGAGGAGCTGGCACGCCGGCCCCCCATCCCGCGTGGCACCGGTCACCTGCGCAGTGGCCGCCCGCGCCCCTCAGTCCCCGCGCGCGTCTTTCCAGTGAGGTCTGCTTCGCCCGTTCCGGGAGGACAGAGATGGGGAAATAGGTGGGGTAGAGGCTGGAGCCCCTTCCTGTGGCGGTGTCCCCATCCAGGATCTCTCAGGGTGGGCGTGAGGGCTAGGGGCCCTCCCTTGGCCCCTCCCCACCCCCAGGCAGGGGGCCCTCAGCTAGTAACACACACGCCTTCCATTTCAGAACGCCTCTCGAGAAAAAAGGCTTCGGCCCAGCCATGGCCGCCTGCGCTGGTACTTAATGGTCTTTGCACTCGGGAGCATCTTCTTCTGTTACCTCCGTCAGCTCCTTTTCTGTAATTAGGAAGGTTTCTCTTGCCATGGCTCACACACCTGTGCAGCGGGAAGAGCTCGCTCTGGAGAAGGAAGCCCTTTTCCACGCAGCTGCTCTAGGAAGGGCCCTCTGTTCTGTCCCCCACGAGGACCCGGACAGTAAAGAGCAGTGGTGACTGGCTGCGGGTCGGGAAGACCTGTTGCCACTGGGCATGGAACTGGAGGCTCCGTTTCTCCACCTGTCAAGCAGGGGGCGAGTTCGGTCCGTGTGGGATGCTGTCGTGAAGAGTGTGGTGGTGGCCGCACACTGCACCTGCCCCCTGCCAGGGCCCCCTTGGGCAGCCTTGGCCAGTTCTGAGATCAGTCCTGTGATTTTCCTCTCGTCATCTGTCACCCAGGGCAAAGCGGAAATGAAACTGGGTGTATCCAAAACGGAACTGTGCGGCCGTTTCAAAATGTGCCTGCTCAGGACCCTCCAGGGGGCTGCTTGTGCAATATCTGAGTTTTCCTTTTTCATTTCTTTTTTATCTGCCTAAGGGGCAGGGGACTTTCCTCTCCCGAGGTTTGTGTCACAGCACACTCGGCAGTCTTCCATGGGGCCTGCTGTTTTCAGGGGCCCAGCTAAGTTTTCATGAGCTTGTGGTCAGCTTGGTGGTGGATGTGGTGGGGGTGGGGGAGCCTAGCCTTAGCAGTTATGGGGGTACCCCTGGGGGACCCCAAGTCCTTTTGTGTGTTGGGAGCAACGGGGCCTCCCTGACTCCTGTCTCACCCAGCCAGGAGCTGGAGGGCGTGTGGCCGGCTGCCCATCCCTGACCGCTGAGGATGGTACCTGCGGCCTGGCTCCCTCCTATGCCGGTTCTCGGCAAGTCACTTTGCCTCTGGCATCTTGGTTTCCTCGTGTGGGGCTGGGGATGGCCTCAGGGGATTGCTGAGCCGATCAACTGTGTTCGTACCGTCTGGACTTCTGTGTTGACTTGAGGGACAGGGTTCTCCAAAGAACCATGACAGAGTGTTCTTTCCAGGAGAAGTTTTGGGGTGCTCAGCCCTTTTCCTAGTGAGGGTGGGGAGAGGGAGGAGGGTAACTGTTGTCCTCAGAGTCATGAGTTTTGGGAATGAATTTTGCTGAATACTTGCCTCTAGCCCCCCCACCCCCCACCCCCGCCACCAAAATCCCTATTAGTAAAAAGATGTTTTCCCAGTGGGGCCGTGGGCGGGATGTGGTCTCAGTCCCGGAAGGGGGTTCTTGGTGTGCGGCCTGCTCCGCTGCCTCAGGCTTAAAGGTCCTTGGCCTCCTCAGAGGGTCAGCCTCATCGGCCAGCAGATCTACCCAACCCATCGGGAGCCTTCCAAGGGGCGAGAGCGGCTGAGGCCGTCCAGCAGGTGAGGGTGCGGGGACGGGACCGACCGCCAGGCCCGGCAGCTCCCCGCGAGGCCGCACCCCGCGGCGAAGGCCGTCGCGGTCAGCGGCAGCAGCCGTGGAGACGCCAGCCCGTCTACGGCGTGTCCGCCGTGCACCGAGTCAGCTTCTCGGGCGTGGGATCTGTGCCGTCTCGTGGGCCCCGCACTCGGTTTGATCCTCTGCTGCTGTCGCCGTCTTGAAATTCTTAATAACCTTTGAACGAGGGCCGTGTCTTCGTCTTGCACCGGGCTCTGCAAGCTCCGCAGCCGGGCCCAGCCACGCGTCACCCCGGTGACCGGAGCGGCGGAAGTTACCGCTCCACTTGGCAGCCGAGGAAGCCGAGGTGCAGAGGGGCGAAGAGGTGGGTGCCGCACGGCTTCACAGCTGGTGCCGGGTGCCGACGAGTCCGTGTTGGAGCACATGCCTGTGGCTCCAGAGCTCGCGTCCCCGGCAGTGCTGGTCGTTGGAGACTGCCGTGTGGAGGGTCTGGCGATGGCGGGCTCCCCAGATGGGCCCTGAAGGGTGCTGGCTCCTGCGCAGGCTGGTTGCTCAGAGAGCCCAGAGTGTGGCCTTCCAGCCTCGTCCCCAGTGCCCCTGGTCACCCCGAGGATGGAGCGTGTGGCCTCATCCTCCCACCTCTCCTAGCCTCAGTCTCCTTTGTGCACAGCCGGGGAATTCTGGGCCTTCGGCGTGGCGATGTCTGGCGTTGACCTTGCTCTGTCTCTCTCCCCCCAGCTGTTGACCTCGGGCCAGAGGCAGCTGCTCCTTTGCGAGACGCTGACGGAGACCGTGTACGGTGACCGCGGGCAGCTGATCAAGTCCAAGGAGCGCAGAGTCTTCCTGCTCAATGACATGCTGGTCTGTGCCAACATCAACTTCAAGTAAGTGCGCCCGGGCCATCGCCCCTCCTTGGGGACGCACTGCTGTCCTGGCCCAGTCCCTCAGCCGACCTCTCTGTGACAGGGTCCCATGTGACCTCGGCTAGGTCTCGGATATTCCGGCTTTTTTCCCCTTCCCTCTTGGCCTGCTCTGTCCTTGGTCTCCAGGGGCACTTGGAGAGGGTGGGGCCACCCCCAGCCTTTCGGCAGACAGCCTTCCGTTGTACAGAGTGGTCTGTTCTGGGACTTTGCCATCAGTAACTGAACAGCCTCCTGAGTTTTGACCACATTGAAAGTCAAGAGATTCTCCCTCGTGTCCAACCCAAATCCCTGTTGTTAATTCACACTGATTTTCCTCCGGTTGGATCTTGGTGCTTCGTGGCGTGAGTTTGTGCCTTTCTCCCCACTGCCCAGAGCATCTTCTCCTTCAGGGGCCTGGTCTCCTGATTCTGAGTCAGAAGTTGTAGAGATGCTCAGAGCCAGGCTGCCAGGCTGTCACTGAGTCAGAGGTCTGGACGGGATGAGGGCGACTCTTTAGACCGGAGTCAGCAAACCCATGGCCCAGAGGTTGCACTAGCCTCCAGGAATCTTGTTTGGCTCTCAAAGGGAGCTCACACGGAGATGGAGACATTTGATTTCTCTTGAAAATGTGAAGATCCCACGTGTGGACCCATAATGCTCTGGGGTCACATGTCCACTTTACTGGGGCTCATGCTCTGCTGTCCTTCACTGCCTCCAGTGGTGGTTCGCCCATGTCCCTTGCTTGGCCCTGTAGGGGATTATGACCCTTTGCCAAAGGGACTCCAACTGGGGCCTTCCCAGCGGGGCTCTTCTACATGCGAGCGAAGGAGAATTTCTGTTTTCCGTCTTCAACGGCACTTTAAAAAACATTGCGGAAACGACAGTGGCAACAATAACCAGGATCCAAGAGGGGAGAGCGGTCACCCTAGTCTGCTGTTAACCCTAGTGTAGCTCTCCTACCCCCGGCTGGGGCACATGTCGGGTCGGGGTGCCTGGGAGCCTGACTTAGGCTCTGCACCCAGAGTCGGCTGTGCGTTCCTGCCCACAACCACAGCCCCTGCCATGGAGAGGGGTCGGGATGGTCTGTGGTTGTGGATCTCGTGTCCTGGAAGTGGAGCCAGCAGGATTGTTTAGGGACTTGTACACTAATAACCCATCAAATATTTATTGAGCCCTTACTTTGTGCCAGTGTACAGGTCTTCACAAGACCTGGCCCTGGTAGGGGACTCGGGCAAGGAAGCCTCTGTCCCAGATTAGTGTGGCGGTGCTTATGGCTGACTCATTCATTTACTCTCTTACTCATTCAAGCACCATATCTGATCGACATTCCTCTTTCTGCCTGCTTGTTGCTCAGGGTGTCGCATAGTGTGAAAGTGTGATGAGGATGCTAGTGGCCCACTTTTAGGGGATTGGTTTGGGAGATTTGGGGTGAGTCCCATGATCCATCTGTCACTGTCCTCATCCAGAATAATACAGACATCTTAGCAGAGCCATTGTGAGAATCAGGTGATGGAAGGCTGGTGCCCAGCCTGGGGAAGAGGTCCTACCTGTGTCCCTTCTGCTCACACCTGACCCAGGCCAGTGGCTGGCCCCCAGAGGTCTCAGCCCTTGCAGAAATCACTCAGCATAGTAATGACTTTCCCTTCCTTCTTGTCTTTTTCCTTAGGCCTGCCAACCACAGGTAGGAGCTTGGGGGCATCGGGGGGCATGCGATTCTGGATCGGGGGCTGGGGCCTAGGCTCTTGGTGCTTCTGCCACGTGGATGGCTCCCTGCCCTGTCTGGCTTGGTTTTGGCCTGAGGTCTTGCCCGTTGGCTGTGAGGTGCCTGGCTGGGCTGGTGTGCTGAGGAGCGTGCTCTGGGCTGGGCCTGGGGCTGGGATGCTGCAGGCTCTCTAGGCCATGTCTTCTGTCCCGGCAGGGGCCAGCTGGAGATCAGCAGCCTGGTGCCCCTGGGGCCCAAGTATGTGGTGAAGTGGAACACGGCGCTGCCCCAGGTGCAGGTGGTGGAGGTGGGCCAGGAGGGAGGCTCCTACGACAAGGACAACGTGCTCATCCAGCATGCTGGTGCCAAGAAGGCCTCTGCCGCGGGCCAGGCCCAGAGTGAGTACCTGCCCGGGAGCCGCTGCCCAGGCCCAGAGTGAGCACCTGCCCGGGAGCTGCTGCCCAGGCTCGAGGGCCCGTCCGGGGATCCCCGGGCTGATGGGCCCCTTGGCTGAGAGTCTGAGAGGCTCTTGCTAGCTTGCAGCCCCACACTGCACACAAACGTACACTTGCAACCCCACCTGCACGTGCACACACACATCCTGTGCAATTGCACCTCCGCCCCACACACTGGACAGGTGCCCGCTGTCCCCATCTGCTCCAGCCCTATATGCCATCGTGCACACACATATGTACACACGTGCATGCACAGGCGAATCTGAGTCAGGGCGTGTGACTTCCAGTCCCTGCCTGGCCATTGCCTGCCTCCCTGTGTGACATTGGCAGGTGTCACCTTCTCTCTGTGCCTCAGTTTGCCTCTCTGGACTGTAAGGGGCCCAGGTAACACCCTGCCCCCTACACCCTTAGGGACCAGGCACAGGGCTGTCTGGGTCCTCCTTCTCCTATCCTCACTAACCCCTCAGACTTTGTGCGACACGAGGATGACAACTCTGGGGTGACACTTGGTGGCCTCTGTCTTTGTCTACTTCTCCCCATCTTCACAGTAGCTGCCACCACTTAGCTCAGTGCTGCTGCAGTAGCTTCCTGGCTACTGTTCTGCCCTCCGCCTTTGTCCCCTTCCTGTTTATCCTCCACCCAGCCCCAGAGCTAACTTTTCAAAATGCAGCTCAGATCTGTGTGCGTCACCCACTACCCTGAAATCTACCAGTGACTTCCCCTCACTCTCAGGATAAAGCCCCAGGTCCTCACGCCAGCCCACACGCCCCTCCTGGGGGTGCCCTCCCGCTGCCCCTCCTTAGCCCACTCCGCCCCCTCACTCCCTGGGCTTGGCCGCACTGGCCTCTTGGTTTCAGGGTAGGAGGTGAACCTCCTCCTGCCCCCGGGCCTTCTCCTGCCTCCCCCCTTTCCAAGAGCTGGCTCCTACTGCCCTGTTTATCTACCTGCCTTTGCGCATCCTAGCTCAGATGGCACTCCCTCGGGAAGCCTTTTCTGATTCCTTCGGACTGGGCCAGGTACCCCACCCGCTCCCTACTCTCAAGGCCAGTTATACTGGTGGCCCATTGTGTCGGTTGCCATCTCTCTTCTTGGCATCACTGCAGCTCTGCCTGGAGCTGGGTCGAGGCAGGTGCTAACTGTCGTTTGTTGAATAAATGCAGGATGCTGGACGGCAGGGCTAACAGAAAGAAGTGCTTGCCCGGAAGCACCTTCCACAGGCCGGGAAGGCGCTGGGCTGCACTTCCCACTGGCTGGGCTCTGGGCTCTGTCCATCGCCTGGCCCTGGAGGTTGCCTCACGGGCCGGGCCGTCAGCAGTTCTGGGAACCCTGAGAGAGCGATTGCATCACGCGGTCTTGCCCTTGGAGGGCCGGGCTGCACAGCTGCGCCCATGTCCAGATGCTGCATCTCTTTCCCCTGGTCTGTGAGACAGGAAGGGCTGATTTGCATCCTGACTCTCTGTTTCCAGAAGCCTCCCCGGGAAGGGCCTTCAGAGCCTCTTTCAGCCCTAGTTTGACCCCCTCCCCGCACCACTTGGCCCTCACTCTGGGACCTCTCCTTCAATGACTGTGGCTGTCTTCCTGAAACAAGAGTAATATGCTGCCAGATCCCCCTTAAAGGGGGAAAAAAAATTCTCATTGAACCCTGGTTGGCCTTGAATGATTTTTTTTTATTATATTGTTATTCAAATGTGTGCAAATATAAGACTAGGTATAATAGACGCCTTATGCTCACACCCCTTGAACAACCATAAAACCAAAACAAAATCACGAATGGGATAAAAGTGAAGCTACAACACAGTAAAATTCAAATGAACAGCATTAACTTCGTGTGATGGATGGTGTTGTTTTGCTGGAACCAAATGGCTCACAATATGGCTGTGGCCCTTTTATGGGGCAGGTTTTTTTGAGGTCTCTGCGCCCGTACCACGGGGTGCCTCATGGTGACCCACACTGCCCACCAGCTCACCTGTTGGGGGCCCCTGCAGAGCCGTCTTTGTTTTTCATCTGGTGTGAACTTATCACTTACCTCCCTGTCCACCTCGCTCCTTGCTCCTTAATGGCGACCATTCAAGTGGCCCTGCTCACGTGGCTTTAAAGTCATTATATCCAGGATTCAGGATGTGCATCGGTTGCTTTAGATATTCATCTAAAGCAGAGGTCCTCAGCCCTTGGGTCGCGGACGGGTACCAGTCTGCAGCCTGTTAGGAACCAGGCTGCACAGCAGGAGGTGAGCGGCAGGTGAACAAGCAAAGCTTCATCTGGATTTGCAGCCGCTCCCCAGAGCTGACATCGCTGCTTCAGCTCCACCTCAGACCATCAGGCATTAGATTCTCATAAGATCACTGGTCCCTGGTGCCAAAAAGGTTGGGGACTGCTAGCTTTCCCCCGCCCCGGGATTCCATAAGACCTCAGCCTGAGAAACCACGGCGTAGAGAATACAGCCCAGATTCCCCAGTGTGGCATTTAAGGACTTCCCCATCTAGCTGATCCCTCTTGCTCTATCTCTTGCTGTCCATTTCTCATACCCCCAACCCTTCATCCGTATCATCAGCAAAGATCTGGACATCTTCACACCCCATTGCTTTCCCCCGGTACCTTCACACCCCAGTAACTTTCCCCCGGTACCTTCCACCGTCTGTGGTTGTGATTCACTGCTCCCCCGCATTTCTTTCCCTTCCCCCAGGGAGTGGGGGCCCTGTCTGTCTTGTTCACATCCGTCTCTCCAACATCTGGAATAGAACCCGGCACATAGTAGGTCCTCAGTAAGGTCTTGAGCAGCTTGCAGTTCACAGGCTTCCCCAAGCCATGGTGCCTCTACACATGCTGTGCTCTTTTTGGGCAGTGCCCACCGTTCTCCTGGCTCCATGAAGGCTCCTCATCTCTCGCAGGCACAGTTGGTTCTCGGTCTTCTAGTCTCCTGTGACCCTTTGTATAGACCGAGTGTGACCTGGATCACTTTACCTGTGATTGGATCTGTTCCCGCAGTAGACAGCAGCTTGGCGACGTTTCCTTCAGTAGCTCTGGTGCCATACCCAAGGAGCGCAGCTCTCCTTTGCAGTGAGTTGTGTGCTTGGCTTCTCGTCGGCACCTCCCCACCCCTGAGGCTGACTTGGGTCTCTGTCTATCCAGATAAGGTGTACTTCGGCCCGCCACGACTCTTCCAGGAGCTGCAGGACCTGCAGAAGGACCTGGCCGTGGTAGAACAGATCACCCTCCTCATCAGCACGCTGCATGGCACCTACCAGGTATGCTTTGTGGGGCTCCAGGCTCCTCCCTGTGGGCAGTGCCCAGACTCAGCAGACAGAGCTGGGGGGGCTACTCTCCTGGCCAGTCCCCAGATGTGGCTTTGGCTCTGAGCTCCCACAAGCAGCTAAGTTCCCTGTTGCTGCCTGGAAGTCTGGTGAGCGGCCTTTGGTTTGGGTTTAGCGGGGTTTGGCTGTGGGGCTTTTCTTTGTTGTTGCCGTTTGCACGGTGGCCTTGTAGCCCCTTCCTGGCCTTGCTCCAGGCTGGAGAGGAAGCTTGCTGGGAGGGCATGTTCCTCTCAAAGGTGGAGTCTGGACCAGGGGACGGCAGCCTGCCCACAGCCCATAGCAGGCTTCCAGGCTGAGCTCCAGGACTTCTCCCCAATTCCTCTCCCCTGGGGCACCCTGATCTGCTGTGGCTTTTGGGGGTGTCAGCAGGCTGTGTGGTGACCTCACTGACCTCTTCAACCCTAGAACCTGAACATGACCGTGGCTCAGGACTGGTGCCTGGCTCTGCAGAGGCTGATGCGGGTGAAGGAGGAGGAGATCCACTCGGCCAACAAGTGCCGCCTCAGGCTCCTGCTTCCTGGGAAACCCGACAAGTGAGAGGCAGGGTGGGGGGGGGCACGGTGGAGTGGTGGGGCTCGAACGGGGCACCTAGAGCCGTCTGACTCGTCAGCACTGCTGCGATGTTGGCGTGTATGCGCCGCGGGCCGTGCCCAACACAGCATTTGGCACGGAGTAGGTGCTCGTAGACAAAGTGAATGAATGACGAACAAGCATTTCAACTGGGGTACGCCCATCCTCTGTTAGGGTGCTCGGACACTCTGCTGATGGTTGGTTCCATTTGCACTGTGTCCCTTTCTCTCACATCAGACTGTGCAGTCCCCTGGGACTAGGCCCTGGGTCTCCTCTCACAGACCCAGCCTCCCCCCAGCACTGCCCCTGTCCCCTAATGCCCACACAGCAGCTCGTACTCAGTAGACCCTCGGCTGATGTTTGTGGAATGGATGACAGCCCGGCGGAGATGGGGAAAGCTATCTCTCGGCTCCTCCCCCAGCTCTGTCAAGTTGATAGTATTTCCCCATTTTACAGATGAGGAAGGTGAGGCTCAGAAAGTTACATGACAAACCCAAGGCCACGTGGTGAGAGGTAGAGCTGGGTGCCCAGAGGTCTAACTGCGAAGCCTAGGCTGGTGCAGGGCTGGGCTCAGAGCCCAGGTTTTGACCTCCTGAGTGGGGAGCTGTGGGGGATCGAGTGACACAGGCACAGTGGCTGCAGGGAAAGGAGGATCAGAGCACTGTTGTTTGAGGCAGGGCCTGCGCCCGGGATGCGAGGCTCAGGACTCGAGGCTGAGAGTCAGCAGCGTTGATCTCTCACCAGATTTGTCACTGACCTACTGAATGGCCTCGTGTGGCTCCCTTCCCTTCTCTGTGCCCCCCCCACCTTTTTCCCATACACCAGAGGGTTAGTGACCTGGCCCTGCCCATCTCCTGGGGGCTGGGATGGCCCGTGGTGGGGAACAAGCCCCTGCTGCTCCGAGGTGACAGGCAGTGTGGTGACAACAGTGACTTCCGGCTGCCTCTAGCCTGTACACAACCCCATTCACTCCTTTCTTCATTCATTCGTGTGTTCGTTCAGCAAACATTTACCAGGCAACTGCCCCGTGCCAAGTGCTGGGAACGGACCCACTGGAGACCCATTCCTCCCTGTAGCTGCTTCCGGTCAGACACATACAGGTGTCTGATCAGGCCCACGGAAAGCTGACCAGGTGGAGCCCCGGAAGGGCCTCTTGAGTCA
This sequence comes from Eidolon dupreanum, assembly GCA_028627145.1. Taxonomy (NCBI): domain Eukaryota; kingdom Metazoa; phylum Chordata; class Mammalia; order Chiroptera; family Pteropodidae; genus Eidolon; species Eidolon dupreanum. The sequence goes on from CM053502.1 coordinate 7,201,772, forward strand.
CAGCCTAAGAGGGCTGGATACCTCTGGCTTTGCTAGGCACCCAGGCCGAGGCACCTGGGGCCAAGCCGGGGAGTGTGGCCTGGTCACTCTGGGGGAGGTGCCTCCCTCCTGGGGCCATGGTGGGTGGAAGAACTCATCTCCCAGGGGCCTGAGGCTTTGCTGGGTGTGCCACCAGCTTCTCCATGCTGTGATGCTCTGAACAGACCTCACTCGATCTCCAGGGCATGTGGGTGGAGGGCGGAGCTGGGTGCTGGCCCGGGGGGGACCAGGCCCTTGTTCTGGGCACTCACACTCCTCTCCCTCCTCACCATAGGTCTGGTCGCCCCATCAGCTTCATGGTGGTCTTTATCACCCCCAACCCCCTGAGCAAGATCTCCTGGGTCAATAGGTTGCACTTGGCCAAGATTGGACTCCGTGAGTAAAGCCCCAAGGGGAGCGTCTCAGGGGGCAGGGGTGGGAGAGGGGCGGTCTGGGGTGTGTATGCGTGCATGCGTGCACGAGGGCCATCCAGGCTCACGGGAGGCCCCTTAGTTGGGAGGTAGTGCAGTGGCGAAACAGCTGGAGCCAGGGTTCTGAGTCCTGAGACTCTGCTCAGTGACCTTGGACAAGTCACTTTCCCTTTCTGAGCCTCAGTTTCCCCATCTATAAAGTGATGGGTGTTGACAGAAAGTAAGTTGCTGGTTGCCGGGGACCTGGCGGGGGGTGGGGGGGTGGGGGTGGGGAGGGATGAAGAGGGACCGCTAAGTTTTTTATTTTTTTTGGTGGGAGTGATAAAAATGTTCTCAAATTAGATCGTGATGATGGTTGCCCAACCCTGAATGTACCAGAAACCAGTGACGTGTACGCTTTAAAAGGGCGGGTTTTATGGTAGCTGATTTATATCACAACAAAGCTGTTACCGAAAAGCCATGCGGGTTCGACTAAACTGATTTTCATCCAAGGATCTCTCTGTGATTCTTTTTCTCCTGTGTACCCCCTCATAACAATACAGATAATAACGAGCATCTATCTGTATTTACAGAGCTCTTCCTGTGTGCAAGCATTTTCCTGAGCATTTTACCAACTTCTTTCATTTCGTATTCACAATAGCTCTAAGAGGGTGGTCTGTTGTGAACCCCTTTCTCCAGCGGAGGGTTCTGTGCCCCAGCGAGGTGCAGTGACTCACCCGAGTGCACACGGCAGGGATGGGGATGAGCAGACTCTGGGCATCCTTCCCCCTCGAGTTGGCGAGTTTCTGTCTGTCAAACCACACTCATTAAGTTATGATTGCTCTACTCGCGCTTTTCGTGAATTGACAAAAGGCCCAGGTCTTTGCCAATCAATGCTATTATCCTCTGTGATGTATGCTAGAGTTCCCATTTGCTGATTCCAACCGATAGCAGTAATCTTTTTGTTTTGTTTTATTTCTCATTTCTGTTTCTGCTGTGATCTTTTTATAGATAAGTATGTATTTCCGCTAGGTTCTGAGACATTGCCAGACAGAAATCGGGTTTTTTGTCAATGTATTTCATCAATTAAAAACAATGTTTATCAAGTCTACAGTAATTTTACAATGACAAAAATAGAAACAGTCCTGCTCTCAAGGAACTTACAGTTTAAGAGGGGTAGGTGGATGTTACATGACGAGCAACCAGTAGAGGTAGACGTGACTGGCACCGAGCCTGGGGGTCGGAGCTGCTGTCAGGGAGGGCCTCTGAGAAGGTGACATCCGAAGCCGTACGGAGATCCCGGCAGAATGATCCAGGCTTCGTAACAGCTAGTGCAAAGGTCCTGAGGTGGCCAGAGCTGGTGAATGGGGCAGGTGGAGGGGAGGGGGCAGGTTGTCTAGAAAGCCAGGGGGAGATACGTGGGACTTGTTCTGGGCGCGATGAGGATCTGTTTGCTGTAGCATCGAGAGCCGGACAGCGTCACGATGCGATTTCTATTGAAGCGGGTCACTCTGGCTGCCGGGCACAGAGGGCGTGTGGCTGTTGGGGAGGTCGTGGAGGGGAGGTTGTGGCTTTGGAAGAGCCAGGATCAGAGGCTTCTGCCCATTGGGATCTGGAGCTGACATTGCACACACCTCTGCTGGATGTTTCTGGGTGACCAAGAGGCCTGGGAAGGGTGGAGGGAGGATCGTAAGCAGAGGCTGTCCCCAGCCCTGGCCGAGGACTGTGGGAATTTTGGCCCGAGGAAACGCTGAGTTGTTGGTTCCTCTGCCTGCCAGGCCTCGGGCCACACGCTCTCCTGTGCAGCATTTGCGTACTGGGCAAGCGCCTGAGTCGTGTTTGCACACCTGCTCTAAAAGCAGGTTAAATCTCCTGTTTGAACCCCAGATGCTTTGCTGAGTGGGGCGCGGTGTCGGAGGGAGAGGAGCTGACTGATGTGAGTGCCTCGGTCCTCAGCCGCCTGTGAAGATGCTCAGCCACCCTACACCCGTGCAGTTTCACTGCAGCAAAAGTTTTAATGGAACCAGAGTCATTTGAAATCTTATTTGAATGCCTGGGTTCCCCTGGGGCTTGAATAATTTGTTCTTTTTATTTTGCCAGTTTGTTTTTTTTATCTGCAGTGGCTGGCGGGGAGGGAAAAATAACATGAGCCCGTTAGGAATAGAATATGTTAAAAAAATTTATTCACAAAGGATGTTATTCCTTTAATTTTTTTTTTTTTTCCTGCTGTATCTTCCTCTCTCCCTGACTACAGTGTGCCAAGATCATAATCCACTGAAGATTGAGAAAGGAGAGGGCTGGAGTGGGGGCACTGGGATCCAGGAGGAGGGGGTGTCAGTTCTGCCCCTTGGAAGGGCCGGGGTCCTGGGGGATCTGGAAACTCAGTTCACAGCGTGGCCACTGTCACGCCGTGTGGACCTGGGAAAGGCAGGCTCCTCCTGGTCATTTAGACCGAGCTCCAGGGGCTCTTTCTCCTTTGGGAATCTTAGCACCAAGCAAAGGAGAGCCAGGCTGCCTGGATTCAGTTCCCTGCTCTGCCACTTCCCAGCTCTGTGGTCTTGGATAATGAGTTAATTTCTAGTTGCCCTGGATTTTCCATCAGAAAATGGGGATAATACCGGCGCCCCCCTCACAGGGCCCTTGCAAGCATAGATGATGCGTGGAGGGTGCCTGGGACGGCCAGTGGCTGGCGTGTGGGGTGTCTGCATCTCACAGATGGCCAAAGGTCACACAATATTTAGTGGCAAGTGGGGCCAGAATACCCTCTCACTTCTCTCTGCCAGTTAGGCTCCTGTTTGCCCGGGCTCTGGAAAAGAGTTGCAAGTGGAAGGCTCCAGAGAAAGAAGAGGCGAGGTTGGGGGCTTCTGACCCTCCCGTCCCGTGTCCCCTCCCTCCCCCCAGCTCTCAGAGGTCAGCATCTCTGACCTCTGTGCCCCAACGTCTCTCCCACCATGGCCTCTTGCTCCCACCTCCCAAGAAGACCTGGGCCTGGCAGGCTGCGGGCTAATCCCGTGCTCACGGCGACATATCCTTGTGCCACTGCTGACTTGGTTGGTTTCCCAGCTTAGTCCTCACAGTAACACCATCGTTCCTCCTAGCGATGGATCCAGTTATGGAGACCTGAGCACAGCCGAGCACAGACCTGTGCACACTGAACGTGCTCGAACCCTCATCTCCTTTGACCCCCAACCATCCCTGAGGTTGGCCCTGGGACCTGCCCGAGCCCTCGGCTGGAAGCAGTGGGTCTGCCCTCCAGGAGGGGGGTTGAAGTGGCCTTGGGGCATGACTTGGGCTTTACCCCAGCCGGCCTACCATGGCCACACACCTGGCCTCCCCAGACACCAGTATCTCTGTCTGCAGGGGAAGGGTGTTTGGGGGAGGCGTGTGCTGAGGTCCCGCCAGCCCCCTCTCTGCTGGGAGGTGTGAGAGGGGCCTCAGAGGCAGCCTGGGATTTGGGAAGGTGGAGGGGCAGCTGGGCTGTCCACTGGGCAGCCGTGACTGAAGGGCACAGTGCTGGGACTGAGCACTGGAGGAGTTTGGGAGGCAGGTCGGGGCCGGAGGAGCAGGCAGGCCAGCCGCCCTCAAGCACAGTAATAGGCGAGACTCTTAACCAGGTACAGTGATCGTAACACGTACTGTTTCTAGGTGTCTGGTGTGTACCAGGCCTTATAGCTCAAAAGAGCTCCAAGTGTTTGGATTATTCCTCCATTCTCCAGATGAGGCAACGAGCCCAGAGGGGGTGAGTGTCCAGTGTGACACAGAGCCGGAGGCCGAGCTGGGATCTGCCAGGCCCCTTCTGGCAGAGCCAGCCTGCTGCAGCCGGCAGGGCTGTTCTGCAGGCTTGGAGGTGGCAGAGTGGAAGGGGACGTGGCCTCTAGCCCTGAGCTGTTCCCGCTGATCTCATGTCCAGTGGGTGCTGCAGAGCTGGGCGCCAAATAAGCCCCCACTTCATGTCAATTGGAAATCACAGCTCTGCCGTTGGTGCCAGTTCTTAATGTCACTTATCCCAAGCGAGCCTTCAATTCTCAGCCGCAACAGCCTTCTAATTTGGTCTCAGCCGCTTTGGTTTTGTGACAGGGACAATGGCAGTGGCAGATGGGAAGCAACCACTCCGTTTTCTTTTAACGTTCCCAGGCGCAGGCAGGGAAGGCACCATCTGGAGGGAGAAGGTCAGATCATTAAAAGAAATATATACTAATAAATTACCGGGACTTGATGGGCTGTGGGTGCTTGGGGGGTGGAGAGGAGGGGAGCCCGGGGTGGGGTGGGTCATGTTCCCTGACTGAGCTCCAGGAGGCCGCCTGGTGAGGGGTCCGGTGCTCTGCCAGGCTCCTGTCAGGCAGAGGTGAGGATCTGTGTGACTGTGAGCTCGAGAACGGGGACGCACTCAGGTCTCGCCCATCTTAATTTGCCATCCAGGGGCTTGTCCAAGAGCAGCGTAGCAGCGTGCTGTGAGCACCGACCAAAGGGACAGGTGCTGCCCTGCAGCGTGGCCGGTGGTCTCGGCGATCACCTGTGTGCTCACAGCACCCTGCTCAGCGCCTCGGCTCCTGAGCCCTGCCTTTGACTTCCCCCAGCCCCCGTTTCCTCAGGGTGGAATGGGTGTGGAAGCGTTGATGTCCCCACCGGTGGCCGTGAGGATGAAATGAGACAGTGTTGGGACAGAGCTTAGTAAACTGTGGAGTGCAGCGCACACATCCTTCTGATGCCCACCCTCTGCTGTCGTTACCCTTTCCTCAATGGCCTCTCCTCGGTGGCAGGGACCAGGTTTGATGTAACTCTGACTCCAGGGCCCAGTGGGGTGGAGGCCCCGTTTAGGGAGTGAGCTCACCACCCAGCGACTCTACCGCTTGAGGGAGTGGGGGTGGGTGCCGGAGCCCCTGCTGAAACAGCTGGTCCATGTAGAATGCCTGACATTTGAAAACGTCCTTTAACTTCTCGAAGAACATCCACGCCTGCCACCTTGTTCCGGCTTCTCTTGCTGTGACTGACACAGGTGCCACCCTTCTCTGGTGGCAATGGAATCTTTGAGAAACCACTTGATTGGGGTATGATCAACATACAAAAACTGTACATTTTTAATGTATACAACTGGATGAGTTTGGAGATAAGTATACACCTGTGAACCCATCACCACAGTCTGTGCCAAAACAAAGCCATCCCCTCCAAAAGTTTCCTCCTGCCCTCTTATTTATAATAATTTTTTTTTGTGATAAGAACACTTAACATAAGACCTACACTCTCAGCAAAATTTTAAGTATATAACATGGAATCGTTGGCTGTAGGCACCATGGTTATGCCGTACAGACGATCTGTAGGGTTTCGTCATCTCGTACGACCCAAACTTTATGCCCTTTATGGATTCCTCCCATTTTCCCCTCCCTGACGGTGGTGTTTCTCCAGTGGTTGCTCCGTGCTGGGCGGGAAGGCTGCCGTCACGACAGTTTACTCGATGACCTCGCCGCCCATTTCCAAAGCTCGAGGCACAGGCAGAGCTGCCTCCTCATTGTCCAGCGTCACCATGTCCAGGGTCAGTCACGCCCAGGGGTGTCAGCGGGGGGCTGGTTGCTGGAATACTGCCTGGGTTAGTGCAAAGAACCTGGGCTTTGAGTCAGGCAGACCTTGGTCCCCATCTGGGCTTGGCCATCTAGGCATGCATGTGACCCGGTCAGCTCAATCCCTGAGTGTCTGTCTCATCATCTGTCCAGTGAAAATTATCATCTAGCTGTGCTTGGTTATGGTGAAAAGGAAGCCAGGGGACATGTGTGGAGCACTTAGCATGTGCCAGGCGTGTGGACACAGTGGGCGTGTCATAGCCGCGCCGTGTCCCCTGCTGTCAGGATACCACGAAGGCAGTCGTCCTGTGCAATGACGTCGTATGGAGCCTGGAGGACGGGCTCCTTAGCAGAGAGAACTCTCTGGGAGAGAGGGCGGCTTACTCACTTGCTCACTCATCCATTCTTTCAACCCGTGTTTGCTGGACACTTACTCTGGACAGGTAGCATGCCAGGTGTCAGGCAGACAGTGGCGAACGAGACAGCCCAGATCCTGCTGCCCTGCGCTTGCATTCTAGAGACGTATGGAGACGGATCAGAAACGAGAAAGGAGACACCATGATTTTCTACTGTGGTGAAAGCTATGTGAGAAATAAGACAGGGTCTTTAGAGTTCGAGTCTTTCCCCCTGGGAGAAGGGGGCCACCGTAGCCAGGGTGTTCCGGGAGGACTTCTTGGAGGTGGCAGTGTGTGAGGGAGCCCTGACCCATGTGAAGGAGCCGCTGTGGAGAGGGCCGTTTAGCGGATGCTGTTGAGTGCAGAGGTCCTGGAAATTTCAGGGCAGCTTCAACTGAAGCAGGAGAGTCTCTTCTACTTCACCATCATCATCACAATCAGGTGTAAAAGCAGCTTGGCTGTGTCATCACAGTCCAAAGCTGTCTCGTCTGCTTGCTGGTTTATGACCATCTCCCACCGCTAGAAGGTAAAGGCAAAGCAGCAGGGCCTGGACCGAGTTTCACATCTTAACACCTTTTGAAATCCTTTTCCATCTGTTATTTCACTGAATCCTCACAATAACTGCAAGACAAAGGCATTTTTCAAAAACCTCTATTTCACAGATGAAGAAATTGAGGCTCAGAGAGGTGGGATGATTTGCACAAGGTTGCTCAGCAAAAGGGCAGTTAAGCTGGGACTCAACCTTAGGCTTCCTGCCTCCTTGCCAGGGACCCATGGCCATGACCATGGAGTGAGGCTGGGTTTCATCTTGGGTGGGCAGGAGTGCTGCTGGAAGCAAGTGGCTGGGTCAGTCCAGGCCACCGTGCAGGCCGGGTCTCTGCAGCCTGCGGTGTCTCCCTGGGCTTCCTGGGCTGCTCACTGCCCGCTTGGTCCTTGGTCCTTGAACGAGCTTCACCCACCTCCTTCCTCTTGCTGTAGGGGAGGAGAACCAGCCGGGCTGGCTATGCCCGGACGAGGACAAGAAGAGCAAAGCCCCATTCTGGTGCCCGATCCTGGCCTGCTGCATCCCTGCCTTCTCCTCCCGGGGCCTCAGCCTGCAGGTGAGTGGAGCCGATCTAGCTGAGTCCGCTGCGACGGTGGCCGTGGCTCCCCTTCGCCTGGGAGAACCAGTTTCCAGGCTGTGCCACAGCAGGAGAGGCCCGGGTTCCAGACCCGGCGCTTCACCTTCTTAGTGATAGAGCTGGCCAAGTCTTTTCGTTGCTCTAGGAGTCAGCTTTCTCACCGAAAAAGTCGGGGTAGATGCCTTCTGTGGGTCGAGTGAACGGAAAATTCCGTTGTTTTGAGCTAACAAATAGCAGTGATCTCATCAGTCGAGGGCATGATTCCAGCCCAGAAGATAGGCCGGGATATGCCCAAGGGGCTGTGCCAGGCTTTGTGGGTTGGTCCCTTGGTGGGTTGGAGCCCGGTGGAAGCCAGCTTCGGTGTGGGCGGGGGGAGGGGACAGGACATGCTCCATAGCCATCACGCATCCCGTTTATCAAGCAGCTGTCCCGCTGCTGTGCCGCCACTCTCTCGTCTGAATATTTATAAGAACTCTGTAAGTAGATGTTTCTAGATCTGTTTCTCAGGTAAGGACCCCTAAGGCTCAGACAGATGACAAGACTTTCTAAAATGACACAGCCAATAAGGACGGGTCCAGGAATTGTAACCTCGCTCTGCCTGATTCTAACACCAGTGCTTTTCCCTCCGCTGGTCATCTGTCCCTGATGTGCTGGCCAAGCTCACTCCTTTATCTGGAGCAGGTGCTGCCCATCTTCCTCCCAAGGAGAGGAGGTCATTTGAGCTCTGGGGAGTGGTGAGCAAGCCTAGGACCTAGGCCCAGATAGGGAAGCCCCAGGAGACCAACTGATTGGGCTGTAGATTGGGCCCTAAGTAGCTGAAAGAACATACCGTTGAGATGTCAGTTCATTCATTAGTTCATTCATTCATTTGTCCATTCTGCCTATAATTTTTGAGCACCTACTGTGTGATAGACCCTGCGCTGGACACTGGGAATATAGTGGTAACCGAAACATACAACGTACCCTCGTGTAGTTTTCCGTCTAGAGGGGAGAGTCAGGCAAGACCCCGGCAAACAAAAAGAAGTGAAAAAGAGTGACACGTGTTATAAACAAAATAAATCGGGTAGCTATAAAGATGGGCCAACATAGTTCGGGGGTCAGAGAGGACCTCTTGAGGGAGCTGGCATTTAAACTGGGATCTGAATGGCGAGAAGGAGGAACCCCACGACCGCCCAGGGTAAAAATATCCCAAATAGACAATGCAACACAGAGGCCCACGATGGGTGCAGCTGGGCAAGCTGGTGTGGCTGCCAGCATGGCCGTGGCTCGGCGAGCCAGGAGGAGAGGCCGGGCAGTGAGGTCCGGGGGGGTGGGGGGGGGTGAGCTGGGCCACACCCGCCTCGCAGCCCGGGTCCGGTTTGGGTGTCATTCTCAGAGCAACGAAAAGCCGAGGCTGGCTCTAACTAAGCAGGGCACTGGCGTGGTCCGATTTCTATTCCGGAAAGATCATCTGATCCTTCTGGCTGTCGGGTGAGAGGACCGTGGACACGAAGCGGGCATGACGGGAGACCGAGAGAGCCACACAGCTTAGTATGGGGGTCCTGCCGAGATGTAGCACAGGTGGAGGCAGGGCCCGACTAGGGCGAGGTGAGCGAGGCTCTCGCCTCAGGCGCCAACAATCTCAGGCATCCACCTAAGCAATATTTTAATGCAATATTGAAAACAAAGCAGCAAATTGTGGCCTTGGTTTGGCTGTTTTCTTTTTTTTTGGTAAATAAAGGGCTGGGTTAGGGTGAGGCAGAGTCATGCAAGTGCAAGGTCAGGTTGTGTCTGTATTTAAACTTTTGATAATTGTTCGCTGTGGTTTTTTTTTTTTCTTCAATAATTTTGACTTCTAAAAATTGCATTAAAGTATTTTTTTTTAATGTCTAAGTGTTTCGGCACACCCCCTGAGGATTTGCACCTGGGGCGATTGCCCCATTGTCCTCATGCTGGTCCTGGCCCTGGTGAAGGCAGGGGTTGGGGGACATGGGGACACACTTGGGGGGTGTGCTGGGGTAGGACTGGCTGAATTAGTAAAGATTAGATGGGGGCCGAAGGTGAAGGAAACAAAGGCTGTGCCCACGTCTTCGGCTTGTTGCACCCAGACGATGATGTCAGTGGTGGTACAGCGTCCCCTGTGGCACGGCTGGATTTAGGGGTTCAGTGAGAGAGACCGGTCAGGTGCCAGCACCAAGCAAACAGTGGCTATAACAACAACAGCAGCAGCAATATTACTTAAAATCCTTTAATCTCGATAATACAGTGACAGGCCCTTCCGGAGGGGTCTGTACGCTCAGCTCTGTTCTAGGGGCTTCACAGCGACTTAGCTTGCTGAGCCTCCCAGCTGCCCTTGCTGGCGGCCTATGAGCCCTTGAGGCTGAGAAGAAGGATGCTGGAGCAGTGATCTGCCCACGTCACCTGTCACCTGGGAAGGAGATCCTGCTCCTTTCTGCCTCTCCCCGGGGCTTGGCCGGCAGGTACCCTAGTGTCAGTCCCTCACCAGACATTTCCCGGGGCGGCTGGGGTGCTGTTCATCCCTGTAGGGCTGGGAAAGTCCTTGTTTACTGGTTAACGGGAGTCTCGTGAGCTCCTCCCCGGCATGGGGGATGGAGGGTTACTGGTGGGCCTTGGGCGGGGTCCATGCCGTGGGGATTGTTCAGGGT
>CM053502.1:7212415-7257001 GCA_028627145.1 Eidolon dupreanum
GGATCCTGTACCTGAGCGGTGTGGGAGGCAGGCCAGGGAGGCAGCTCAGACATGGAGTGGGGGCATATAACAGCTGGGGATGGAGGCTGGAGATGCCTGCTCCCCACCAGGGTCCCCACAGGAGTGGGGTGGTCACTACTGCACAGACAGTACGGCCCATTGGCAGGAGACTGTAGTGGATAAGCGTAGGGATTCTAGGCTCAGACAGACCTGGCTTCAGGTCCAGGCTCTGCCCTGACGACAGCTGTGCCCGTTGGTGAGCGGCTTCTCTTTATGCCTCGGTCTCCTCATCTCTAAGATGAAAATAATGGTAGAACTGTTGGTGCATGGGCACTGGCAGGTTAAACAACCCAGTGAGGGCAAAGCACAGGGCCTGGCACAGCGAGTGCCTAGTGGAGTCAGGCATTTCAATCTCTATTATTGTGTGGAGCCATTGATGGCCCAGCTGATAACGTCTGGAGGGCAAGGCTAACAGTGTTTGCGCTGCGCTGCTCTGCTCCGGGAACCTGGTAAAGTGCTTAATGTTTGCGCATTATCTTAATTGTCACCACAGCCCTTGAGAATTGCCTCCTCTCTACAGAACCAATGCTGAGACTAAGGGAGGGGATACTGCTTGTCCACAGCCACACACGTGCCGTGGCCGCCTGTCCCCTGGGGTGTGTTCAGCTCCCAGTTTGATGATGACGAGGGCTGAGTGGAGAGGGTAGCTGCTCCCCGGTGTCCCCCCCGAGAAGGGGCTGGAGGGTCTGAAGCCCTGTGGCCCCCCCGTTCCCCTCCCTCTCTCCCCCACGAGCCTCTAATTGCTGCGTCATCACAGCCTGTTGCAGGGTTATAAACGGGTATTTGTACTGAGCTGTATTTTTTTTTGCCACTTGGCACTGTGTTGGTATTTTTAATTAGCTTTTGATAAGGCATTTATAGTTTTTAATTAAAGGGGGAAGAGGGAGGGAAAAAATTCCTCTCACCGTCAGAGCGTGAGTGTGAATGTTAACATGGGCTCGGATCTTCGGATCTTCGGAGATTAGACAAGGGGGACCAGAGGGACCTCCGCCCCTGGTCCCCGCCGAACACCGCGGGCCCCGTCTTGCCGCGGTCTGGCCCTCTTGTCCCCAGTTCGGGCTGCCTTTGGCCCTTCCCCTCTTGGTTCCTGACTTATCAGTTTGGGTGCCCCTGGTTGGGGGGAGCAGAGGAGGTGTATGAGTTTGCTGGAGCTGCCCTAACAAAGTATCACCAACTGAGTAGTTTAGACGACACAGATTTATCGCCTCCCGGGTCTGGAGGATAGAAGTCCAGGATCGGGGGGTGTCAGGGCCACGCCACCTCGGAAGGCACCCGGGAGGGACCTGTCCCACGCCCGTGCCCCAGCTGCTGGCAGTCCCTGGGCTGTGGCAGCATGACCCCAATCTCCACACGGTGCTCCTGTGTGCACGTCTGTGCCCACATTTCCCTTTTAAAGAGTAACACCAGTCACTGGACCAGGGGCCTGCCCTACTCCGCTAGGACCTCATCTGCAACAGCCCGACCCAGATAAGGTCACATGCTGGTTGTGGGAGTTAGGACTTCAACGTGTGAATTTTTAGGGGAACACAATTCAACCCATAGGGGGTTTTGGATCTAACCATTGGCTTTCAGCCTGGGGTTGAAGAATGGTAGTTTGTCAGCCAGAAGGACCATCGGGCACCATTGAACTCCACACCCTCATTTTCCAGGTGGGAAGGGACTCTCCAAAGTCTCAGGGGTGAGCTGAGACCTGAACTCAAATGTCCTCTCTCTGGGCCTAGAGCCCTCTCCCGAGAGAAGGGGGCAGAGCTGGAGGCCGACTGGCTTGGAGGAGAAGGTCAAATGTTCCACCAGCTTTCCTGCCTTGCCAATGTTTGTTTGTCCACCACATATTTCCTAAGCACCTACTATGTGCCATGGGTTCAGTGGCCAGCAAAACAGATGTGACCCTGCCCTTGCAGAGTTTATAGAGGGAGATGGAATTAGTCACGTGAACAAACAGGGAGCTTATGATCATGCCGAGGGTCCTAAGGGAGGGAACAGGTGTCAGGTGAGAGCCCGACCGCTCTGGGCATGGGGTGGGCTGGTCGGCAAAGGTCTCTCCAAGGAGCAGGATCCTGAAGCTGAGTCCCAAAGTGGCCAGGCAAGTGAAGAGTTGAGTGAACGGTGTTCTTGGCAGAGGACCAGCACGTGCAGAGGCCTGGCAGCAGGAGAGGGGTTGTTTTGGTGGGGGGCCCAGAGAGGAGGCTGTCTTGCTGGGCAGTAGGCAGAGGGGGAAGCGGTACGAGGCAAGGTCCGGGGGCAGACCTGTGGGCCTCGGGTTCGTCTCAGTTGACGGGAAGTAGATAGAAGTGTTGGAAGTGGCCGAGCGCTGTGCCTGCTCTGGCTGCGGGGACAGGAGTGGAGGCAGGAGATTGGCTGGGAGGCTGCCGCAGCCAGCCATGCGGGTGAGTCTGGGTCACTCTCTCTCCTCCTGAGCCCACCGTCGGTGCCTTTGGTTTGGCTTTGGCCAGGGAGGCCTCTGGGTGGGGTGGGGGGCCTTGCCTGGTGCCTCCCCCTCCTGTGGTGTCCTCTGGAAGTGGCCAGGGCAGGAAGGGAGGCTCTCAGGACCTGCACGCAGTGTGGGGTGGGGGCGATTCCTCCCCATCGCCTTTCTCCGGGGCTGCGTGTATCTGGGTCTGGAATCATCAGCCTGGCCCCTGACCCAGCTGGGTGACCTCCTCCAGACTCACCAAGGCCTTGGCTACTCCTAGATACCCCACCCCGCCCCATCCCCAGAGCCCTGTGCCTGCAGAACCCTCCTCTGGCGCCCCTTGTGGCCTGGAGGGTCTGGGAAATTGAATAATCCAGACCCTTATCCTGGACTCCCAGTGGGTGTTTGATATTTGTCAGTGTTTATAGTGACAGGTTTCTGTCCTGCCTGAGTTTGGCTGAGACCAAGACTGGATAAAACTGGCAGTTCTGGCTCGTGGCAAGAGGGCGGGACCAGAAATATCAAGTAAAATGGGCAGAAACCAGCCTGCAATTTGCCCGAGTCCTGGTGGACCTGTGGAATCGGCAGCTTAGAGATGGCTGTAAGAAATCGGAGGTCACCAGGCCAGCTGGAGTCCCAGGCTGTCAGGGCTACAGGGGCTTAAGAGTCCAAATTCCTGCTGATGGACGGGGAAACCAAGGCCAAGAGCAGTCTGCCCCCAGGAGCCTCTGCTTATCTGTATTCTACATTCACCCATTCTCTTGTTCATTCATTTCACTCGCTCAGCAAATATGTATTCAATGCCCATGAGGTGCCAGGCACTGAGCAGGACATGGAGACCCAGAGGGGAGCGGGGGCCACTGTCCCTGCCCAGTCCTGCGTGCGAGCAGAGCTGCCTGTGTCCCTTCTGCCTCCCCCATCTCCGAGCAGGCACGGGAGCATGACCGGGAATGTCCCCGGTGACACGCTGGGGACATGAGCCAGGGTCACTTCCCGGAGGAGCCAGATAGATGATGGAATTGTGAGGGGATGGGCTAGGGAGGCAGGCTGCCTGGGGTCGAGACCCAGCGGTGAGATTGGGCTTGTTGTTTCACCTCGTAGAGCCTCAGTTTCCTCACCTGTAAAATGGGGATGAAGCCAGCCCAAATGCACAAGTGGTTTGTGAGGGCCAGGTGCGATGAGTCACACAGGTGCCCGGATGGACCCTGGAGTGTCGACTAGTGCTTGTTACCGCCCATCTAAACGGTCGTTACTGGTGTTATTACCAACTGGCCTCAGGCTGCCCTTTGGGCTCCTCTTGGTCTTGGTGACTTTCACTCTGCGTCCTGCCTCCTGGGTCCGGCTAGATCTGGACCCCTGAGGGAGAACTGCAGGCTGGGGGAGGGGGGCCGCCACTCCTGCAGGCCGGGGGTGGGGGTCCGCCACTCCTGCAGCCTGGGGGAGGGGGCTGCCACTCCTCAGGCGCCATTGCTAAGACGGCCTTCATTTCCCTTCGTCTGGCAGCGTGAGGGCTGGTGCCAGACCCAGGTGAATAGGATGTCACAGTGTGTGTGTGGTTGTGTGTGTGTAACTGTGTGAGTGTGCATGCATGTTCCAGGACACGCACGTGTGTAGCTAAAGGCACTGGAGGGGAAGGAGCGAGGAGGAGGGGTGGTTTCCCACCAGGCCGTGGGGGGCTGGCCCTGCCCGGAGCTCAGAGTGCTTGTATTTAAAACCTTAGAACTGTAGCCCGTGAGGACTGGGGATAACCTTAGAAGTTCCGTCCCCTGGGGGTGCAGATGGGAAAACTGAGTCCCAGCAAGGGGACTCCTGTCCGGTGTCCTTTTTGATATAGCAATATCGGTATAAAATTTTATCAGTTTCCTTCTGTCCCGGAGACTGGACTTCTTGGAGGGTTTCTGGAGATGCCCAGCAAGTGGAGGGGCACACCTGATCCTCAGGGGTGGCAGGCTCTAGCCCCTATCCCGGGCAGCCACGGCCATGCTGTTCCAGGAAAGGGCAGGGCAGAGATTGCAGGGATGCGGGTAGCCATCACTGCTGTGCACAGGACAGAGCCCCCATTTCTCAGTTTTCGGGGTGTCATCCCAGTATCTCCAGGTACCTCCTGGGGAGAGGGTCCCAGTCGCCATCTGAGCCATAGCGGTGGGAGCTCCAGGTTTTGGCTACAGGCACTATTCACCTATGGCCACTGGGGGGCGCTCAAAGCCTTGCATTTTTGTGGCTCTGGTGTTCTGGTGAGAGTCAGCGTCCCTCACGGAGGCTTGGCCGCCTTGTGGTCACTCGCCCTTCCTGGACCCTAGTTACAGCCCCAGAGCCCTTTGGAAACTCTGAGAACCTGAGAAGGCAGCAGGGGTCGGGAAAGGAGGCTACGGCCGGAGTCAGCGGAGTTCTAGTCCTGCTTGGCCCATCACCCCTTGGGGGTCTGTCTCAGCTCTCTGGGTCTCGGTTATCGCAATAGCCAAGTGGAGTCAACACTTTCTTCCACAGACTGTTGTGTGGTGGGAAATGACACCAAACAGTAGGAGCTAATGAGCACCGGCTACCTGCGGGCTGCCTGTCGAAGCTCCCGGTATCTCCGTTTCCTCAGTTGTAAAACAGGGATAAGAATAGAAAGCACAGGCTGAGAGTGAAGGAAGGAAGTAATTCACGAAAAGAGTGCCTGGCGTGCGGATACATAACTGTAGGTAGCCACGGCTGTCAGCTCTCCTTACTGGGTGCCAGCCCTGTGCCAAACAGTCCACATTTCATTAGACCCCTGAAGCATCCCATGAGGGGCAGGCACGGCTGTCATGGCCGTTTTACAGAGGGGGAAACTGAGGCTCGGAGGGATTAAGCCACCTGTCCTTGTTCACGCAGAGGTTTAGAGGCTGCAGCCGGGATTCTGGTCCAGCCTGCTTCCCACGTGCCTATGTGCATGGGCTGGAAAGAACTGGGTGTGTGTTTGGGTTGGGGAGTCCCCACTCCCCTCTTAGCTGAGCTGGGAGTCTGCCAATTTTAGGTAGGACGGAAGGGCGGGAAGAGAACCTGTTTTACAGGTAGGGAGGATAGGGAGGGTGGGGAAAGCCTGGGGGTGGGGTGCAGTGGCGGTGGGGAAGCTGGTGTGTCCGCTGTAGCAGGGGCCCCCAAACCTCAGGTCGTGGACTGGTACCGGTCTGTGTTAGGAACCGGGCCACACAGCAGGAGGTGAGCGGCGGGCCAGCGAGCGAAGCTCCATCTGTATTTGCAGCCGCTCCCCAGCGCTAGCATCACCGCCTCAGCTCCACCTCAGATCAGCCAGCAGGCGTTAGATTCTCATAGGGGCACCGGTCCCTGGTGCCAGAAAGGTTGGGAGCCATTGCTCAAAGGACTCTCTGCCATGCCCCAGGCCATGGCTTTCATGCACCCCGGTGGCCCCTCCAGCTCTGTGTTTTGTGGACAGCATGGCTCCATCGTGCCATCATCAGCCGCTGGCTCAGAGGGAGGGTCTGTGAGGGGACCGCGTTGTCCTCTTCCCAGGGACCCGGTGGAGGGAGTGTGGGGTGGCCGGCACTGGCAGGCCAGCGGCAGGCTCCGTCCTGCCTCCCAGGCCCAGCTGCTCCTGCCTGTCTTTCCAGGGTGCCCCCCCACTTCCTCCTCAACCTCATTTCCCACCTGGCACCCTGGCAGGACAGGGCAGCCACTGGGGTCCTGTGTGGCTCGAGAGAACAACCAGTCTCAGTGGACACTGCTCTCACCTGTCCTGAGGTGAGCCGGCATCGCCGGGTGGGCAGGTGAGGGCCTTGCTCAGGGCCAGGCCAGGTCCTCTGGTTTGTTCCGTCGTCAGGGGTGGGACATAAATGAAGGCAGCTGGGAACAGCCACTGTCCCCCCGGGAGGAGGACGGGGGGGGGGGCACAGAAACGGCCAGAGGGGCTCGTGGAGCCCGGCTGGGCCCCCGCTGCGGGCTCTGGGTCCCGAGGGTCGAGGAGCCCTGGGCCCTGACCTGCTCTCCCTCTTTCTCTCCAGGAGATGTCCCCTGGGACCTGGAGAGCCCTCCCATGTGCCTGACGGTGGGGCCAGGGCCCATCCGCACCCTGCTGAGCCTGGAGGACACTGTGTGGGCCAGCTGTGGGCCCCGGGTCACCGTCATGGATGCCACCAGCTTGCAGACTCAGGTACTGGCCTTTCCTCGTGGCTCGTGAGGTCCTCGGCCGGGCACCCCTTGCTGGCTCTTCTCACCCTCTGCCTGGCACTGCTCCCACGTGTGTCTCAGGGGTCAGTAGAGTTTGTCAGGAAGCAGAGGGGACCCACGATCCCCACTGGGCCCTGCCCTCTGCCCCCACACGCATCCCCAGGGCTGCCGTGAGGGGCGGGGTCCAGACTGCACCCGGCTGTGAGCTGCGCCCTGGCTGTGTCGGTCGCTGCCGGCGGAGGCAGAGCGGGGGCCCCTGTCCTCGCCCGGCACCTCGGACACAGCCCAGCTGGGGACACGGCCAGTGGGGACGCAGCGGTCCCGGAGGCTCGGCTCTTGAACAGCGTGGAGGTGGAGGCTGCTGGGTTCGGCCTCGCCCGGCGGCGAGCACTGCCCACGCCTCGGCCCCTAGGGCGAGGGCCTGGTCCCAGGGGCTTGTTTCTGGCTCGGCCTGGGTGCACACCGCCACCGAGCGCCAGCGTCACCCCCCCGCGTCCCTTCGTCTGTAAAGTGGGGTGATGAGAGCACTGTGTAGAGCTGCCTGGAGCAGTGGACGCAAGTGTTTATGTAAAAGGACTGGCACAAAGTAAGTGTTTGGTGCACGTTAGTTATCACTGTGATTATCTGCCTAACTTCAATCCCGTTGCTGTCTGGATGTGTGGTTTATTTGGGAAGCCAACTTGCTTCCTTAGAGTCAGTGTCAGTGGGTGTGAGATGTGTGTCCACCTTGTGTTCCTGCCAACAGCCGTCCTAGGCGTGGGAGACGCGTGGACGGGGGGCATGGCAGGGGCCTGGGCCGGCCCAGCTCTCCTCCGCTTCTGGCCCTCGCCAGCCGCCGTGCAGCCCTGCCCGGGCCCCGCACCTCAGCTCTGGCCTGACCGTGACCGTCCCTGGGGCCGAGTGGCCACCGCGCTCCAGCGAGAGGCCGCGATGATTTAAGATTAGTTCTGGACCAGCTGCTCTCACGAAGGGGATCAATAGGGCCTTTCACCTGCTTTGCACAGCATGGAGGGTGTCAGGGGAGCTCTGGGAGGGGGGAGGCAGGCGGAGGAAGGGGAGGCCCCGCCACGGGAACGGGGGAGCAGGCGCCCGTGCTGCAGCCAGGGAGATTGAAAAGTTTGTGCGGGCGGCTCGCCTTCCGGGCACGCGGTCCCCGGGTGCCGTGACGACCCGATCACCACGCATGCTTAATAGAGCCGTGCTCCACCGCCGCTTGGCATAGAGAGGAAGCCGCCCGCTCTCGGGCCGGGCTCCAGAAACGGCTCGGTGTGGCTGCTGCCGATGACCCCCGGCCAGCGTGGCCGCTCCACGCTTGTCCTGTCCTGGTGCCCTGCACGGCCAGCCGGGCCTGAGGATCCGCCTGGAGACGGGGCTGCTGTCCGGGCCGCGGCGGTCCCTGACCGTGAGCTTGGGGCCCTGCACCTGCAGGCAAGGGCCGACATGCCCCCTCGGCGGCAGCCTGCCTCACTTCAGAGGGAGGCCATTGCCTCCTAGCTGGTCCTCCCCCAGGCTCCAGGAAACGCCCTCTGAGGATCGGAGATACTTAGAGCCGCTCAGTGCTCCAAGCCGGGAGGAGGGTGCTGTTGGCCGCGGGTGTGGCTAGTGTGGCTCTGGCCCAAATGAGAAGACGTGAGGTTAATCTGGAGACCGTGTCAACTCCAGGGAGCCTTCCCTGGTTCCTCCCACCCCGAGGAAGTGACCGGAACCAACAGATGTTGGGTACTTGTGTTGAGCAGGTATGGGTTTCAGTACTTTGCATAGATTAATCCTCAGATCGCCCTGTGAGATGAGTACTGTTATCATTCCCACTTTACAGGGGAGGAAACAGAGTCCCGGAGAGGTTAAATGACTTACTCAAGGTCACACAGCTAGGAGGAGGCCCGGTTGGGATCCGAGCACAGGCACCCGACAGCTGAGTCTGCTCTTACCCTTGGTGTGGGCGGCCTGGGGGGGCGGAAGGCTCAGTCTCCTTTGGGCTGCATCGTCCCCCGCAGTCTCTGTCCTGTCGCATGTAGCTCTTGGGGACTCTTACTTGCTCACATACCTGCGTTTTCCATCAGCATGTCGTCGGGGCTTAGGATGGCTCCCCGTTCCCGTCGTTCCCCCAGTGTCTGTCTAGCTCACGTAGCTCGCGTGGCAGGCACCCTGAGTGAAGACTTGTACACGGACGTGTGGCATCCAATGTCCAGGTCCTCGTGTAGGGTGCTGGAGGGGTGGACACGAGGAAGACCTACCTGATCCCAGCAGCTCGGGAGCTTAAAGTCCAGGGTGGGCGCAGACTCGGAATGGCCAGTGTTGGCCAGTGTCACCCCCGCCTGGCGGTGGGGGCAAGCCCAGGCTCGGAGGGAGCCCAGGGAAGGCCAAGGCGTGTCAGCTGGCCAGACCCAGCTGCAGGAGGGCCAGGGCCAGGGCAGGTGCTGGGAGGGCAGGATCCTTGAGCGAGGGTGAGCATTGACGGCCGAGGGAAGAGGGAGTGGGGAGGACACTTCAGCAGAGGAAGCTCCACAGACAAAGCCCGGGCCCGAGACAGCCTGGGGTGTGGGACGTTGGCTGGGGTGCATAGCTCCCCAGGGAGGGGCCGTTGAGCCAGGCTCACCCTGGGCTCTCTCCATTAGGCCCGCTTGGCCCCTGCCGGCCACCCCTGACCTTGCCGAGCCCGTTCGCCTCGGAGCCAGAGCCCACAGTCTCTCTCTGGGTTTGACGCTGGCCCACCAACTGCTTGCTCAGCTCCCGGGTCCCAGCGGAGGCAGCAGCGAGGCTGTTAAATAATAACGTAGCTCGGCAGGGCCTGTGTCAACACCGCATCCTCCGTGTTCATTATCCAGATCGCCACCTTCAAAGTCTAATCCAGTCGTCTGGAGTTCATTCTAACCGATCGCTGGAGGGGAAAACCGGCTGTGGGATGATTGTTGCATCTTAATTTAAAAAAAAAAAAAAAAAAACTTATTGGGGACAGGCCGACGGGAGGCGCGTGGCGTGTGGGGTGCGCTCTGCCGAGCGGGGGGAGGTCCGCGTGCCGTGCAGGGCTGTTCTCTGACATCGCGTGGGCTGGGGTCTCCATCACCCCTGCTTGAGGGGGGCTGGCTCAGTGGCGGGGACCGGCGGCGGGGCTGGGCTGGGCTGCGAGTGTGCCTCCCGTGGCTGGAGCCTCTCGTCGCTGCAGAGAGATGAGTGGGCCCTTACAGACGGGGACGTGACCTGTGGTCTGCGGCCCCCGCTCCCCAGCCACGCCGGCCCCTCCGTTGGTCTCTGAATGTGCCACGCTCCTCCCCTCTACCAGGCCTGTGCCTCCGCTGTCCCCCTGCTTGGAACACCATGCCCACAGCTTCCCCCGTGGGTGGCTCCTTTTCATCACACAGGTCTCGGCTCAGCTGCCACCTCAGTGGGACCTGCTCTGACAGCTCCATCAGAGTCACCTTTGCCCCCAGTCACAGTCTTGACACGTCCCCTGCCTTTGTTGTCACCAGAGCACTGATCACGTTCAGAGATGACCCCCTGGGCTGTTATCTGTTGGCACCCACTGGGCTGTAAACAGGTGAAAACAGGGCCCGGTCTGTCTTGCTTGCTGGCGTGTCCCGGGGCCGGGCTCAGCACTGCCCCTCAGTCAGTGCTGCCGGAGAACGTAAGGGTGCCCTTCCTCTGTAGGGCAGGTACCCAGGTGGGGCTGGTGGGGTTGTGCCACGAAATTGTACCTGTTCTCTCTGGGCAGACGGGTGAAAATCTAGGCAGGAGGCGGCCCAGGGCACTTGGGCCAGCTAGAGAAGTGTCTGGGGGGGGGGGGCCTTCCAAGGAGCGAGGCAGAGGCCACACCCAGAGACGGCGGGAAGGAACTTGGGTGAAGGGCTGGGCGGAGGGTCTCGTGACCGGGATGGCTGGGCCCTGCTCGGTGGCGGCAGAGTGATTTGGGCAGGGGGGGGACATAAGTGGGTGTGTCACACAGAGGTCCCACCTCTGACCTGCCCCCACTGCAGCCAGCTTTGAGTTGTTTCCATGGCAACCCCTGTTCCCCAGAGCCTCCTCGGTACAGCTGCAGAAGCAGGGGGTGAGGCTCCCCGCCCCGCCTGGAAAGTGCCGGAACCCAGGGCAAGTCGTGTCAGTGTCTGGGCACCGGGCCTGGCTCCCACCTGCGGGCTAATCGGGGCACCCGTCTCTCATTAGACCCCGGCTCCCCGACCCTCGGAGAGAAGCCTGTCTGGACTCCCCCCGTCTCCCAACACACATGACCTGGGTCACACCCCTGGGACCTGCTGCTGCACCACAGGCTGTTCTCATAGCCCTGGTCACAGCTGCACGTCGATGTCTTGGGGACGCTTATCAGATTAACTGTCTGTGGGGCAGGACACGCCTGGTTGGCTCCCACTGCGCCCACTGCCTGCTGGTGCTGAGACCCGGCCGGCACGCAGTAGGTGCTCAGGGAAGGACAGACGGCGTTTCCCTTAGGGAACTGGGCTCCGTCTGTGGTGGGCCCACTCACTGTGGAAGGGGGATGTGCGTAGGGGGCCTGCAGAACAGCTGACCCAGGGCTTGATTTTGACGGGCTTCCGAGCTCGGCGCCAAGCACATGAAGGGCTTCCTGAAGCCGGTGATGCCGGCAGCCGCTTCCCCCCTGGTCCTGGGCGCTGGCCTCCGGGGCCGGCACTGACGCCTTCCGTCACTAAGCGTCCCAGATGAGATGCCTCTTGGGTTCGTGGACACCGGCGGCCTTCAGATTTCCCCCTGCCCATCCCCACGCACACCCACCTTCCCCACCCTTAATTTTCACGTTTAGTGCCCAAACTTAGTTTGCATGTATTAGCTGTTGTAAATCTATCATAACAGTGTGACGCGGCATGAATAATGCATCACTGGGCCGTATTAGTTTTCTGTCTCCTATCTTATTTATGACACGAAACGGGTGGGAATTTGCAAAAAGCAAAATCCAGGCGCAGAGCTTCTTGGGTAATGGTATGCAAATTGGTGTGAGGGCTGAAAGATTCACTGAGTCCTCGGGTTTGGGGAGCTGCGAAACCAGGGCCCCGCGTTGGGGCCACTGAGCCTGTGGGTCGCGGTCACGTCGCTCCACGGAGTCATCTCAGTTCAGCAGTTTCGCCTTAATTTTTTGTGTGTGTGTGTGCCACTGTTATTGTTGTCATCCTGTCTCTTTTTTTGTTTCAAATTATGAGTTGGCAGGTGAAACGAGAAATTGGTTTTCTAAAGGTTGTGGAGACTTCCCCGGAGGCTCCAACAGTTGCAGGTTCCAGAAGGGTGAGCGACTCCCAGCAGCAGGGAGAGCTGAGGTTCAACATTCAGAAGGACTTCCTCTCAGGAAGCCTGGGAAGGGTGGGGGCGGGGGTGGGCTCGGGGATCCCCGTGGGGCAGCATCGGGGGGTTTGGGGCTGGCCTTGCCGACTCCGCTCCGGGTGCTGGGGTCGTGAGGGGGTGTCTCCGGGCACGTCTCGTGGGGCTGGGGATGGCCAAGCACAGGGCCCCAGGCCGCCTCTGTGCTCACCGGGGAGCTCAGGTCTTCCTTGTGTCCAGTACTAAGTCCCATCCACCCCGAGTCTCAGAAGATTTAGGTTGATGAAAGGATTTCACGGTTCTGAGAGGAAGCAGTTGGAAGCGGTTGACTCAGGACAGGTTCTGTGATGCCATGGAGGGAAAAGGGAGACAGCAGAGGGGCAGCAGACGGGAGGGGACATTGTGGAGAAGACAGACCAGGGCCTGGAGGTGGGGGGGTGCAGGTGATGGCAGCAGAGCCTCCGCACCCTGGCATCTCTGTTCCCAGAGTCTGTCTGTCCTCCCTTCCACGTCCCCCCACCCCTCCACGGTCACTTTCCCCTCTGAGCCCTGCGACAGGGGTCGGGGAGGACAGACACCAAAGGAGCAGCCACCCAACCCCCTGCAACTTGGTGAGGGCACACAGATGGGCCCACCGGATGCCGGGCCCACCGGATGCCAGGCCCTGGGCTGGGCCTTAATGCAGTGGAGGCCGAGCGCTCGAACCCGGAGCTGGGTGTAACCCAGATCGCATGAGGTCGCGCACGCAGCGGTGCAGGCTCGTCTGGTGCTTAGTGCTCGCTCGAGCGGTTACGTGCTACCGTCTCCAGCCTGGCCCTGGGCTGGGGAAGGGTGTGCACGGAAGGGAGCTCGGAGAGTCATTCCTGGCCGTCCCTGCTGGCCTGTCTGATTGGGCTTGGGAGCTGGGCTGGCTGGCTTCGGCCCCTGGCTCCACCACTGATTGCCTCAGTTTCTCCACCTGTAAAACGGGATCCTTACCGAATCTACCCTAGGACTCAGCTTGAAGTAGGTAAAGCACAGTGTCAGCAGCTGTGTCATGGTGATGACAGGACTTGCTCAGGATCACCCGGTAGGTGGTAAAGCCAGGATCTCAGGGTGCTTCTGACTCCTGCGCCCCAGCTCGAGGTCCGAGGTCCGTTGTTTGGTGGATGTGTGCGCCTGCACCCTCCCACAGGGTTGCAAATACCTGTGAGCAAGGACAATGTCTTGTATCCTCTGTATTTTTCTAGGGTGTAAGTGCTGGCGTTCAGCCGGTTTCTCCGTCTTCGGCTTTCCTTCTCCCCCTCCACGACCCTTCCCCACCCCTCCCTCCCTCACCAGCTCTTCCCTTCTGCTTGGGCTTTGAGCCACCCAGGACTCCTGGCTACCCCGGCCCCCTTGCCGGTGACACTCACATGGCCACTGATGACCAGAGGCAAAGGGTGGGCGTTGGCTGCTGCAGAATGTCTGGGGAGAGAAGGGAGCTTTGCGGTGTGGGTGGTAAGACGAGACCAGCGGCCAGCACAGACTCTGGCCGGCTCAGAGCAGGCGCTGGCTGTGGGAGCCTCATCCCTGCACACGTGCTCAGCTGTGGGACAGACGCACTGCCCCTGAGCCTAGGAGTGGAGCGAGAGAGGCCGGGTGATGGACCAGGCTTCCTGGGCAGGTTCAGTGAGGTCGGAATGGGTGGGAAGGGCTCCCGAACAGTGTAAACAGATGCACAGATGTGAGAACACGTGCATGCACGTGTGCGGGGGGAAAATAAGTCGATTGTAGTAATAGGATATAGTCCCTGACTATTGCCTGAGTCTTGTCGACAGCATCCGGTTGGGCGCTGGGCGTTTGGGTCAAGCCTGGAACCAATCCCCTCTCCTTGTTGTCCCCCGTGCCCCCTCCCCAGCCCCCGTGCCCTCTGGCTGGCCCCGCCTTGTCTTGGTCACAGCCTAACCGTTTGCGTGGCTGTCACATCTCCCCCACAGTCTTGGGAGTAGATCTGAACACAGAGCTGAGCTGGGACGGAGCCTTCGCGGCCCTTCTCACTTACACTCTGAGCAGGAGGGTGAGGCCCCGCCTTGGCCCAGCCAGCTCACCTCCGTCGCTCTGGCCACGGGGGATTAGGGATCCCGGCCGTCCCACTGTGGGTGGCTTCCCCTCCGGTTAAGCAGGTGAATGGGCGCTGGGCAGATGCTGTGGGACGGGGTAGCGGTTGGCGGCAGAGGGCCGGATGAGGTGCCCCTGTGTGCACCACTTACCCTCACTCTGGCAGGACCCACAGGTGCGACCTGGTCCGTCCCTTGGAGCTGGGCGCAGAGGGAGAGCAGAGCAGCCACAGTGGGTGCCTGGAATCCTTTTCTGAGGCTGGCCGCTGGGGATCTGTCCAGGTCAAAGCTCCATCGCACCTGACCCTGTTCAGAACTGTCCACGCTGTGCCCGGGGTGGGCACTGACCAGCACGTCAGTCCCTGCACTGGGCACTGGGCTCCAGCAGCGGCCCCGCCCTCATGGGCCTGCCCCCTGACGTGTGTGGTGGTGGTGGGTGATACGGGGTTGGCAGAGACCACCCCACCCCGACCCAGTGAATTAACCCTTATTGAAACTCACTCGTCTCAGAGGCTGTTCCAAGGGCTTGACACGTGGCACCTCATGCAATCTTCACAGCAGCCCTGTGTGGTAGTTATCTTATTACCCTCCTTTTATAGTTGGGAAAACCGGGGCAGGAAGTGGTGGAGCTGGGTCTTGAACCCTGACTGTGTGGCCCTGAGCCCGTGGCCTCCCTGCCTCTCCCAAGCAGGAGACAGATGACAAGATAACCTCAGGCTGGCGTGAGCATCATGCAGAAGGGGAGCCAGGCACAGCGAGCTTGGCCTGCTATGTCCAGGACAGGTCGCTCCCACACTGAGCCTTGTTCCGTCTTCTGACCAGAGGCTCAGGGGTCCCCCCTTCTCACGGGGGCTGCGGGGACTCCGTGAGGCGGGCTGTGCCGCAGCGAGGGCAGCCAGGTGCTGGGGATGCACGTCCTTGTCTCTGCCGCTCAGCCTTCGCTGGGGCCCCTGTGGTGGCTGGGCCAGGGGCGGGCACCAGGCAGACCCCCGGCCCAGCCCGGGCACCTGCGTGTACCGGGCCAGGCTGGAGCAGCCGCTAGCACGGGATCATGCGAAGGCGCTTGGTGGCCCGGTGGCCGACAGCCTGGCCTCCCTCCTCAGGTGTCTGTCCACGGAGAGGAAACGCCAAGCTGGCTTGCACAATGGAAGAAAACAAAAAGAAACTAAACAGTGCTGACGAGGAGAATGTCAATAGCCCACGCTTTGAGATGCTTTTTGTTTTCTACTTCCTCCGGAGTGCCCACATTTCCGTCGTTTGTTTTTTAAGGTGAAATGTCGGTGTGGCCGCAGCAGGACAGTGAGCGGCACTTTCTGTGCCTTGGTCTGGGCTGTGGTTGTGTGGCAAAGGGGTCGACCCCAACCTCTGCGCCCACCTTCTTATGCGCTTCGTGACAAGTAGACTTCCGTGCAGGACATTTTAATTTTCAGGGTGCAGGGCAGGGGTGGTTTACAGACTCTTGAGATGTGGTTAAAAACAGTTGGCCATCTTTCTAGAAAAATGCACCGAAGACACCAAATTTTACATAATCAATTCCAAAATGGGTTGTTAAAAGTTTGGGACTGGCTATCGATCTTGCCGCTGAAAGGAATTTCTAGCCCTCGTCTCTTCTGGGTCCCCGTGGTGGCCCTGAGCTGGAAGAGCCGAGCGCCCCATGAAGTCTCGTTAGTCAGCAATGACCTGACCCCCGCTTTACAGCGATTAAACTGAGACCAGAGACGTTGGCTGGCTGGCCGGAGGCGGAGGTGCACGCGTGCATCCGAAATGCATCAGGAAGGACAGATCCGCTTCCGGCACGCGGTCGCTGGGCCTTGATTGGTCACATTCTGAAGGCAGCACGTTCGGGCATTGGATGGTGCCCGTCCGTGTCTCAGCGAGTGATGTGGCATTTGGAGTCCCCGCAGGGTGACCAGTCGTCCCGGTTTGCCCAGGACGAGGAGTTGGACTTCCCGTGCTATGACTGGCGCCTGCCTGGGCATACTGGGACCGGTCGGTCACCCTGCACTGGAATCCTGGTTTTCCCTTCATTTCCTGAGCTCTGTGACTTTGCGAGCATGATTCAGCCTCTCGATTTGTTTCCTCAGCTGTGAAATGTCGATAAGAGTAAGACAGATAAAGAAAGGAAAGGGAGTTGTTGCACTAGTTGCCTTTAAGAGATGAACTGTCTTGCCTGCCCAGTGAGGCAGCCGGACAGTGACCTCTGAGCCTCTGTCCCCAGCCTGTCTGCTGATCGCTGGGAGCTTTGGGGTCCTGTTAGGCAGGGATGGGATGGTGGTGCTGGGGTGTTAAGCCGAGGCGGAGCTGGCGGGCTGCCGGCGGTCGTGCTGTGGCTGAATTCTGGTCCCATGACGATGTCCCCAGGCCAGCTCATCATGGTGATGGAACCAGGCTGGGAGGCAGAGCCCCGTCACACCCCCACCCTGCCATGGCGCTTAGCGTGAGTGCTGGGAGTGAGCACTGAGCTTCGAGTCCACGGGTCAGGCCCACGCCGAGCTCAGCCCCTCCCCGGCGGGTCACCTGGGCTCGAGTCCCCTTTCTGGGTGTGTTTCTCTTTCATAAAGGTCTCTGTGAGGATGGAATGCTGTGGCCCGGGAAAGTCCTGGCACACGGTAGACGCCCAGCAGTCCGTAGCTCTGCCAGCCTCCTGCCAAGGCCTCAGTGGCCCCTGGCCCCCCGGAAGGAAGCACCAGGGTTCCTTCCTGGACTCCTTGGTGTCAGCTCAGCTCTAACGACTTTGAGTTCTGAGCTGCTCACCCTGGGAATTTATAGAAACCAAGCACAGAAGCGTCACCTGGTGGCACATAAATATTGAACGCCTGGCGGTTAAGCTGTGTCAGCACTATTTGGGGCAGTATCACTCACCTGAAACCCTCTGTGCAGGCGCCTGCAACGGGGCTGCCTCCGAGAGGCAGTGGGGAGAGCGTGAAGGGGACAGGGCGCCGTGAGCGGGGGCAGGATGCTCGATTTCTTGCCAGCTCCCCCGACCAGCTCCTGGCTGCAGCCAGCGGGCCTGGAGCCCCCGCGGTGTGCAGCACAGTCCCTAGGGCCTCCCAGCATCACATGAGGCAGATTCTCCTTCTCTCCCCCCATTGACAGATGGGAGAGGAGGCCCAGGGACCTGGACAGAGACGGACGGGGAACCAGGAGGCAGACCGGGCCCTCCCCTCCAGCTGCCAGCTTTTATTTATTTTTTAAAACAACTTTGCCTTTTACTCTAGGAAAGTTGAAAGAATAGTGCAATGAACATATATATTTTCTTCAATTAGTAAACCTACTGTTAATATTTTGCCATAATTCCCATCCCCCATGTTATATAGACAATGATACCCCTTTTTTGGTTAAGCCATTTAAAAGTCAGTTATAGACATCATTCCTTATTATACGCAAATACTTCAGCATGGCTCTCTTGCATAATTTCAGCAGCATTTATCACATCCAGAAATTTAACATCAATGTACTGTCCATATGCACATTTTCCCAGTTGCTCCCAAAATATCTTTCATAGCTTCTCCCCCAGGCCTGTCCAAGATCCAGCTGGGACCGCATGTTGCATTTGGTTGTCATGTCTCTTTAGTCTTCCTTTGATCTAGAATAATCCCTCTGCTCTGCGTGTGTGTGTGTGTGTGTGTGTGTGTGTGTGTGTGTGTGTCTATGATATTGACTATTTTGAGGCGACCAAGCCAGTGTCTTCTAAGAGGCCCCATGATCTGGAATTGCCCAATTCTTTTTTCCCAGTGGGATATGAGTGTGTGGCCATATTTCCCACTGCATCACCCAAGGAAAGGGAGGGACATGTAGGGTGGCCCCATCCCCGATCACTGGGTCAAGGCGAGTCCACCAGGTGTCCCCGTCATAAAGGTACCGATTCTCTTCGCAATTACTGGGTCACCTGCAGGTGATTCTTGGAGACTTCGTGAATATCCTGTTCCTCAGGAACCTTTCACCCCAAACTCAATTTAAAGAGAAGTTCTCCTTTCTTCCACATCCTTTTACTACCACTACAAATTCATAGGTTCTTTTGAAAGTCCGGTACGTGATAGCCTAGGACTCTCACTATTATTTTTGATGCTCGAGTTGTCTCCAGTTCAGCCAATAGGAGCCCCTCGGTGCTGGCTCCTGGTCTCCTGGACCATCCCCGTTGCTCTTTGAGCACTTCCTTGATTCTCAGCATCGGGAAAAGTTCTAGGCTCAGCGGCTGCTCTCTGCCCTAATCAGCCATTTTTCCAGCGTGCCCTGGCTGGTTCCCTTCCTTGGTGAGTGGTATGTTTTAAAACAAGAACTGGGGCGCTCACCGCTGCTGGCATGCCATTGCTTGTAGAACCTTCCAGTGGACAGAGCCAGCAAAAAAAATCTGAAGTTTGTACTGAGATCGTAGAGTTCCACCCCGTCCTTCTCTCACTCCACTCTTGACTCGTTTCTC
The DNA here is from genome assembly GCA_028627145.1 of Eidolon dupreanum. Classification (NCBI taxonomy): domain Eukaryota; kingdom Metazoa; phylum Chordata; class Mammalia; order Chiroptera; family Pteropodidae; genus Eidolon; species Eidolon dupreanum. The sequence goes on from CM053502.1 coordinate 7,230,813, forward strand.
GCTGTGAAATCCGTGGCTCCCAATAATAACGCCAGGGAACTTCAGTCACTCCACGTAGTTTCAGAATCTCTGTGCCCATTCCCGGCCCCCTCCGCCAGCCTACCAAGTTCAGGATTTCTTTGCAGGTTGATTTGTTCTTAAACAAGGGTCTAAGGGCGTATAGTTGAGAGCACGGAGTTCTCAAGCTACTTGAATGGATTTTTTTCTATGTGGGTATAATCATGTTCCAATAAAACCTGACTCACCCAAACAGCCAGCAGCAGGCTGGTGTAGGCCGAGGGCCATAGTTTGCAGCCCTCTGGCCCAGAATTTCATCCCAACAGCCGTTCCTGGTACAGGGCAAGCAGCTGGTGAATAGCCACATCTGCCGATAGGGGCCGAGTGGGCAGGAAACGCTGGGCCTTCCGGAGCCCAGAGGGGGCACACGACTGCTGGCGGCAGGTGGGCCTCCCTTGGGGACAAGCGGGATAGAGGCCTCTCCTGGGTACCCCATCTCCTGGGCCCCCAAGACCAGCCAGGGATTAGAGGAGAGGCCCAGAGGTGAGCAATTGGTGGAAGCCAGGGCCTGGGTTCGGGTGCCAGGCTGGGAGGAAAGGAGAGCTTGGTGAGCTGACGGCCTCCCCTGGCAATTAATTCCGAGCGCCTCTCTGGGTTAGAAAACGTCTGGTTTGGGAAACAAAACAGCAGCATGGCTTGTCAGCACCGAGCCCACTGTGCACCGAGGCCCAGGGGCCCTCAGTGCTGCCTGCCCCCACCCGGGGTGCTATGTGCAGCTTCCTCAGCCCCTCTCAGGCACCCATGATGCCAGGGTGTCACTTGCTTTCTGCCCTGTTTGCCCAGGAGGCCCAGCCAGTGCTGCCAAGACATGGCTCCCATGAGCAGGCTTCTGGAATGGGGAAGGGGCCCGGGGGAGCCCCAAGAGAACCGAGGAGTGATGGGCCGGGTCTGCCATGCTGTTGTTCATACGTTCACACGTCCCCCTGCCCTGTCCCCCACCCGCCTCACCACTGGGCTTGGCGGGTTCGCACAGGCTTTGTGCAAAGCCCTTTGGGCTTGGAGGCAGACTCGTCATGCCTCTGGAGAAATGAGCCTGGCTTTCCACTGCCGACTTCTCTTTTAATTAGAATCTGACAGCAGCATGCCGGGCGGCTGGCAGCAAGTTCAGGTGCAGCTCTCCGCGGCCCCAGGCCTCTTGGTTTCAGCGCAGTCTGGCCTTTTTCGGAGGCAGGAAGTGCTTCTCACTTTTCTGCAAGAGCCGGGCGGGCAGGAGCCTCACGGCACACGCGCGAGCAGCGCCTCCGCCTTCCTGTGGGTGCGTGCGTCTGCGTGTCCGTGTCCACGTGGGTACGAGCCACTTCTGGGGAAGTCTGCAGACAAGGCATGCGGGGAGGCCCCTTCCATCCTGCCGTCCTGCCCCGTCGTCCATCTGATCCGTGACGACGGGCGCTGTGTGTGGGAAGGCGGGTCGGGCCTCGGTGTCGCACCTGCGGTTGGGGTGCTGGTTGCTCCCAGCCTTTCCCAGCAGGGCCCCTCCAGGTGTCCTGGTCGCGTCCGGGCCCTCAGGAAAGTTGTCTGCAGTGCAGGCTGGTTCAGGAAGACAGCGACCCCCCCCCCCCCACCCAGCCGGGGTTCCTTGGAAGGGTTCGCTTCTCAAGGAAAGAGAACCAGAAGCCAGTGCTGTCAGGGCTATGGGCAGCAGGCCTGGGGAATATGGAAATATAGAAATATGGCATATGGAAATTCCACCGCCCCTCCTTTTACACTGTGTAGCCTGCGTCCAGCTTTGTAGAGGCCACTGGGGCTCAGCCTCTCCCCAAACCCCAGAGGCCCTCCTGGCTGAGCCTCCAGCGCTTGGGCCTTCACTGGGGTGGGGGCAGTGTGCTGAGGAAGGAGGAGCAGAGATACCCCAGGGAGCCCCTAGTCTTAGCTCCCAATCCGAGGGAGGAAATAGCCCCCTGCTCTCTGACTGTGACCCTCCTCGCCCCTGGGGAGCCCCTACTTTGATGGAGACCATGTGGCCCTGCCCTTGGCGAACTCCTCGTCTACAAGGGAGCTGCAGCTTCTGCTCTCGGGGTCCCCCCATGAAGGGACGAGTGGTAGAACCCTGCCTTGTGAAAGCAGGACATCGCTCTCCTCTCCCTGCACCCCCTCTGGGGACCCTCTGTCCTCCTCTGGGGACTCTCTGCCTTCTTGATCCCCTAGTCAGTGGGCCTCTCCCTCCTTGGGCCGCAGAGCTTAGCCATCAGAGACTGGCTCAGGAAAAGCAATTTCGTTGGCCATCTCACAGTCTCGCCCTCCTGGGAGTAAGCTCCAAGGGTTCACTGGCTTGGCTCCCCATGGAGGGCCCCCCCCCCGCCCCCACCAGCTTCTTTATCTTGGTGAGAAACCTCTTAGTGTTTGAGCCAGGATGGAGCTGGGGCTGAGGTCCGGGCTGGAGTGACTCCACGGCAAAAGAAAGAGTCCCCTTACTGCCACTCCTCACTCAGTAAGCCCCTGTGAGACCCAGAATTCCAGCCTCCTGCCACATTGCCGTCAAACTGAACTTCTTTCACAGGTACATCTGATCATGTCCCTTGCAGCTCAGCACTTACAAACTCTTCACGAGAGACTTCGAGGCAGCCTGGTGTGACCTGGCCCCTGCCCGCCGTTTTCCCACCTCTATCTTTCCACTGTGCACCCCCACACCAACCACCAGTCCGTTTCTCAAACAGACAGGCACATTCCTGCCCCAGGGCCTTTGCACCTCCTGTGCCCTCTGCCTGGCGTGTTCACCCCCCTAACCTCCACCCCCATCATTCCGGGGCTGATTCCTTCACATTTTTACATCTCTGCCTGAATGCTGCATTCTAGAACTTCCCTGGGTACCCAGTCTTAATGGCAGCGGCTGTCATTATTTGGAGTAATTTTTATCTGTTTATTTGTTTCAGTTGTCTCTGCACTGGGGACATGTACTCCCTGAGGGTGGGCCCCTTGGTTCTCTCGCTCGCCGCTGTCTCCCCGGCACCTAGAGCCATACCAGGCACATAGTAGGAGCTCGGGCATACCTGTCGGGTGAATGAGATCGTGTTAGGGACCGGGCCTGTGAAGTTATTGAGGAAATCAGATGTAACAGCAGGTCTGGAAACCAATGCATGCTCTGTCCAACATCTTCCTGCAGTTTTGGGTGTCTATGCTCTTTATAGAAAAAAATGGAAACAACAGAAAAGCGGAGAGGAGGAAGCTGACCAGGTACTGCCCCCGGCATAATCCTCAGTGTTTAGGTTTCTCTCTCATGTTCCTCCTCATCCCCCCATTTCGGATGCTGCCTTTTTTTTCTCTGTTTTTCCTTTTTGCACTCACTACCATAGCAATCACATTTTTATGTTCATCACGCACTCTCTGTCAACACGATTTTGAGTGGACGTGGGACAGGCCACGCCGTGGGTACGTCGAGTTACCTGACTGTCCCAGATGGTTGGGCATTCAGGCTGTTTGTGGTCTGCCGTTCTGGGGTTGGCTATATCTGAGTCACAGCTGAATGTCATAGATGGAATTCAGCTGTCCACCCGTCCTCTCTCGGACCAAATTTCACTGTGCGCTGGTCCCTGTGCCCGGCCAGCGGGTACTGAGGGGCCTGAGGTTCACTGTCTGTCCTAGGAGTTTAGAGTCCAGGGTGGGAGGCGGCTGAGCACAGCCACTGAGTGGTGTAGGTGTCACCGGGCTGGACAGTGGGTATGGCATGTGGAAGGAAGTGGCTGAGACAATGGCGGTTGGGGGTACCTCATGGAAAAGGGACACCACCCTGAAGGGGAGTCTTCAGGTGCTGGAAAGCCGTTCCCAGGAGGGCAGTGGGTGCTGCACGTTGCAGACAGGTCGTGGCGAGGGCGCAGGTGTGCAGCAGGGCGTGTCGTGAGCTCGGTTCGGTTCGGCCCCAGGCTTTGACGGGCCCGGAGTGCAGGGAGCCTGCCAGCAAAGCTGGGAGTCGGGGCAGAGCTGGGGCCTGGACTTTCTCCTTCAGTGGGTGAGAAGCCTGACTGCCTGTTTCCCCTCTTTAAAAAAGCGTTTGTTTTATTTCTTAAAGATCAACATTTTACAGACGCCTGTGAAAAAAAACCAAATAGCATGGAATGGTCTAGGCAAAGGCCCTCACCACTCTCCATCCCCAGCCCTGCTTCCTGGGAGGAAATATTCACCTGTTCTGTTTTTAAGCCACCTGGCACTTTCCTCACGACTTGAACTTGTCTGCCCCGCTGGTTCTCCACGTCTCTGTTTTGGGAATTAGGTGCGGCCTCCTGCTGCGGAGGACGAGGACGTGGCTCACGCCGCCCACCGCCCTGCCTGGAGCTGACCTTCCCAGCTATAGATAACACTTAGCTGCCGCTCCGTCTCCCCCTCTTGTCGCAGTGGCGTGCTAGCGCCCAGTCCCGTCAACTCCCAAGAGCCACGTGTGGGCGAATCTTGCCCTGCGCCTCGTCCGGTGATGCCGTGCGGGGCGCTGGGGATGGGCCGTGTTCAAGTGTTTACACCGCGGCTCTCGGCAGACGCGACACACCAGGATGCCCCTGCCGGTTAAACAAGTACCAACACCCCAGTGCTGGGCTTCTGAGGCTCCCTTCCAGCCCTGACTCTGGTCCAGGCCTCCGGAGGCTAGATTAGCTTGGCCCCCCCAGAGGCTCGGCTGGCAGGCCCGGCCCAGTGCCAACACCCCCCCGTCTGTGCCGCAGCAAAGCTTCGAGGCGCACCAGGACGAGGCCGTGAGCGTGACACACATGGTGAAGGCGGGCAGCGGCGTCTGGATGGCCTTCTCCTCCGGCTCCTCCATCCGCCTCTTCCACACGGAGACGCTGGAGCATCTGCAGGAGATCAACATCGCCACCAGGACCACCTTCCTCCTGCCAGGTGAGGCTGCTGCGGGGGCACGGTGCCTGGCTGTCCTGGGCCTGTGCGGGGAGGGAGCTGACGTTCACGGAGCACCTTCCACGGCCAGGCAGAGGTGTGTCTCGGCTGGCCCAGCTCATTCACCTTCATGGCGGCCGTTGGGTCAGCCTTGAAAACTGGGTCTCTAGGAGGGAAAGTGGCGGGGTCAGGATGTGGACCCAGGCCTGTCATTTTAAAGCCTTTCTCGCTGTCATCACGTGCTCCCTCTCACCGTGGCACGGCAGGCTCTGAGCTCAGTGGACTCTCCCAGGTCACGCGGCTGCTAGAAAGTCACTCTGTGCAGGAACCCTGGCATGTCCGTACGTGCCATGCTTCAGGTTGCCCCAAAACCCAGTTCTGCCTCAAAGCACCTTCAGGATGAGGCAAAGGTGAGAGAGAAGGCTGGTTGACCAAGAGGCTCTTTCCTTAGAGATTTTTCTAAGAAAAGCACCTGTCCCTCTAGTACGTTGGTTGGGGTTTGGAGGGAGCGGGAGGTTCAAGGGCTTGGGCAGCTACCTTTTGGGGCCTGTGCTTCTTCTTGCACAGCTGTTTGTGAGATGCGGTGGAGAGGATTAAAGTCGGAGGTCACCTGACACCCTGCCCCTGCCTGTGATCTGTCCCCAGGCCTCTGTGGAATTGGCTCCAGGTTCTCCCTTAGCATCCGCTGCCCCAGACGTCGCCCAGATCCCTGAGTGCTTGCCGGGGGAGCTAGGGCAGATATACCTGCTCAGGGCCCCTTCCTATGCCCAGCCGGCCTGAGTGCAGCCCACAGGGCCAGCAGGCATCAGCTTGCCTTGCCTCCCGGCTTGGACAGCTTCCACCAGATGGCCAGACCAACCAGTGGCTGGTCCAGGAGGACGAAGAGGCTCTTTCTTATCCAAGCACTGCAGGCTGGACTGGGTTCAGCAGTGGGGAGAGCTGAAGGGTCCTGGGGCCAGGGACACAGAGCAGGCATAGTAGGCTGTGGCAGGCTGGGGGCCTGAAGCTAACTGTTACCGGGACTCAGCAAATGGGCTGTGGCGAGGCTGGATGTGGCTGTGTGCTGAGCTGGGAGACTGATCTTCCGGTCTTAGGAGGCTGGGCCAAGGGCAGGCATGATGGCCAGAACCTCAGGGGCTGTGGGTGCCTTTGTCTTATCCCTGGTCCCTGGGCATAGGCAGGGCATCCAGAAATCAATCACCTTGGCTCCTGCTTCCTCCTGGCCAGTCACCACTGTCCTTGAATCTGGACTTGCGTTTGTAGGGTGTGGTGGTTACTAACGACAAAAGCAATGGTGATAGTAATAGTAGATAGTAACTCTGTCCCGCCACCAGCCCTGCAGTGAGCGAGGTCTCAGGCGCTTTACTCACAGGATCGCATTTCCGTTTAACCCCCACGAACGTGCGTATCGTCCCCGTTGTGCAGATGCGGAGACTGAGGTTTGTTCGGCAGGTTCGAGCGGCTTGTCTGTGGTCATGCAGTAGGTCAGCCGCAGGGCTGGGAGTCCTGGCTCGGCCACCACAGTGTCTCGGGTAGGTCTCTTTGCCTCCCAGAACCTCTGGTCCCGCTATGACAGGGGAGGTGGTTTCTGGCTCGGGGTCAATGCCATCAGGTGTGGGAGGACACCTCGCCCAGGCGTGGGGTGTGGTAGGTGCACCAGGAGAAGAAATACCCACCTGACATCGTCTCTGGGTGTGGTAGGGGCTTGTGGGACCTGTGTTATGAGTCCTTCCTTTCTGTTCCTTTCCTTTCCTTTCTTTTTTTCTTTTCCTTTTTTTTTTTTCTTTTGGCAGCTTTTCTTTCACGGTATTTCATAGGATTTAGCCATTAGACAAAGTAAATTCATTTTAAATATGATCAACATGTCTCTGTACCACAAAAATTTGTCCGCATTCATGCTGATAGCTAAATACTTTCAAGTTAGTGCAACAATGGGAAAAAACCGGGTCATCCCGTGGGCCTTTCTGATCTCAGTCTCATCCGTGGGGGTGGAATGGAGAGAGAGAATCGGGTCGATCAAGTGGTCAGAGGCCCGGTTCGTGGACAGACCCGGCTGGCTCACCCGTGTATGTTTAAAACATGCTTTCACAGCCATTTGAATGACTTCTTCTTTGCGGTCACCCTTTAAGGAAGGAAAGGCCTCCCTTACTGTGATGATTATTTCAGAGCCAGGTAAACTGAGGCCCAGGAGGTTATATGACTGGTCTAAGGTCACACCGCCGAGGAGGCCGGAGCCAGGATGCGAATCATAGCACTCTCACAGATTTACTGTACAGCGTCTCCCTTCCTGGGCCTCAGTTTCCCTATCGAGGGGCCGGGATTTGAGTCGGCTTGGCCATGCCTCGTAGGGCAGATCAGAGCCTGGCATCAGGCAGGCCCTGCTGGGATCTCGGCTCTGCTGCCTCCCAGACCCGTGACCGGGGGGAGCGGGGAACCGCTCTGATTCCCGATCCCTGCCTCTCAGGCAGGTGCGAGCCTTACCCGAGGTGGCACAGTCCTGGCTCCGGGAAGTTTCTGTCCCCAACGTGCCGTTCACTGTCATCATCGTCATCACGTGTTCTTGGCCATCCCCGCCCTTCGTCACACTGGCCCCTGTCAGTCACGCATCTCCTGCGGGGCTCCTTGCTCACCCCCCACCCTCCAAATCTGTCCCCTTCCCCTTCCCACCATCAGCTCCGTCACAGCAGATGGAAGCCACCCGTTTGCTTGCTGGACCTCCCTGGGGCTGGGTGCGGGCGTGTCTGGGGCGAAGGCTGAGGTTCCTGATACAGGGCTTCCTGAAGGTCCCCAGGAGTTACCGCCCTGGGCCTCCTCCCTCCAGCCTGGCCGCTCCTAAGCAGCCACACTGCGGAGCCTGGGACCTGCCAGACCACGATCCCCCAAACCCGAGGGGGAGCCAGGCCGGAGCCAGCCGGGGCGAAGGGCAGCCTCAAGTCCACCCTACCGTGTGCCCTGACGGAAGAACAGCAGAGCGAGACTCTGAAATTCTTTATCAGAGATATTTTTAAAAGGCTTTTAAATATTTTTTTCTTCCCCGACACAACCAAATGAAGTAATTGCATAATTAGTAATAAATTTGTTCTTCCTTTAGCGTGGGTTTTTTTAAGAGAATGTTAAAAATTTATCATGCTTCCTTCCCCCGACCCCTGCCTGCTTCCACTCGTGCACCCGACTGGTATTAATGCATTTTTGAACCTAAACTCCCTCCTTCTCTTAACTAGACAGGTCATTAATAAAATGTTCTCCAAGAGCCTGAGCTTTTTAAAGTTGTATATCTCCAGATAGATGGCTTGGGTGAGTTGAATACTGCTGCATTAAGTCTCTGTGATAAAATATTTATCCACCATTAGAATTTTTTTTTTTTCTTTCGGACTGTTTGTGAAGTGCCTTGCTCTTTCCTCGAGGCGGACGGGGAGGAGGAAGAGCCCTAGAATGAGGTCTGATGATGAAGCCATTTCTCAATTCCGGCCTCTCTTTCGATTTCTCGCTGCCTTCCTTTCGTTTGCCTGTTGGGGGGATGGAGCAAGGGGGGGAGGGTGTGGCTCTAGGATGCAGGGGCATCAGGAAATGGTCTCCTGCTGGTCTCCAGGCCCTGGGGACCCTGGAAAAGGAGGCGAGGCATGTGAGATGAAAAATTTGCCACTGCTCCCTCTCTCGGCTTTATTATTTTTGTGGGTTTATGGCTCTAGTAGAGCTGATCTTAAGACATTAGAGTCTAGGTCCTTTTAATAATCATGACTGTTATTCTAATAGCTTCCATTTATTGATTGTATGCTATGGGCTAAGAGCTGTACTCAATTATGTATATATAGTATATGTATATATATACATATATAATGTTTCTCATAATCATAAAATCGAGCAAGGTAGGTTTATAATAATCATTGATCAATGAGAGAAAGTGACTTGTCAATTTGTACAGCTAGTAAGTGATGTCAACACCCATGTCCTTTTTCACTTCTCGATTTTTACCATTCATTCACTTTTTCATTCATTCACTCATTCACTTATTTACTTACAGCTACTTTCTAGGTATCTGCTATGGGCCAAAGTACTTGGCCAGGAGCGGGGAATCAGCTTTGAGCACACAGATAAACGGCTGCCCTCATGAAGCCCACATTGAGGACACAGCAAGCTTACATTTGGCAAACAGTAAATAAGCAAAGAGAAAAATTAGGATAGTCGCAGACCTTGGCCAGGGCCTGGAAGGGAAGAGAGCTGATGACGGAAGGGAGCTCGCAGCCTGAGCATCTGATTTCCTGAGGGCTGGGAGCACCACTGGGGGACTAGAGCCTGTCCTAGTAGTTTGGAGCCTGAACTTTCTGGATTGACATAGGTGTGGGGCATAGTCCCAGCTCCATAGACACCCGGACACTCTGTGAAATAGCCCTGGTCGTCAAGTGACGAACCGGCTTTTTCTTCAGTCCGGTTTGCATTTCCACATGGAATCAACGCTGTGAATATGACTTTGGGTTTGCAACACGTTGTCGCCACTGCCTGCTGACAGCTCCACCTGAGGTCTAATGCGCATCACAAACAGCACACCTGGCAGAGAACGTAGATGTCCACCCCAGCCTGCTCCTCCTCGCCCCAGTCAACATCACTGCCACGTACCCAGCTCCTCCAGACAAAAGCCTCAGAGTTGCCCTTGCTTCCTCTCCTCTCTCCCGCTGCTGCAGTCTGTCGACAGGTCTGTCCGTGCCGCTGCAGAACAGATCTCGAACCTGCTGGTGTCTCATTAGCTCCCTGCCACCTCCGCGTCTCCGCCGCCAGCCTCTCCGCCCATCGGTCTCCTTGCCCCGCTGCCCCATCCTCCATCACACTGCAGCTAGAACACTCCCCTGAAATCCGCTCTGTCGCTCGCTCGCCTGCTTAGACCTTCCGGTAGCTTCTTTCTCATCGTGCTCGGAATGAACAGTCACAGACTTTACCCTGACCCAGCTGCTCTTCTGACTTCCCCTCCGGGCACCTCGAGTTTGCCGCGGCCTTGAGCTCTACTGGCTTCAGTCTGTTCCTCCTGGGCTCGTCCTTGTCACAGGGCCTTTGCACGTGCTGTCTCCTGCACTTTTGCTCAGGTCTCGGTGTAGCTGCCTCCTCCTTGTCATCCGGACCTGTCCATCCTCGCACCTGCCTCCCCATCCTTCCTGGAAGCAGAGTGTGGCAGGAAGACCCAGGAACCCTCCCGGCCACTCTTTGCCCCATCCCGCACTGGAATCCTCCGCCTACTATTTATGTCCCTTGCTTATGTTCTCATTTCCTCTTTCCTCTCTCCAGGGCAGCGCTCACATGGTAGCCACTATGAAAATGAAATGACATTAGATATTTAGTCCCTCCGTCCTACTAACCACTTGTGCTTAATGGCTACCTGATTGGACAGCGTGGTACAAAACATAAGCATCATGCCAGAAAGTTCTGGAGTGTTTGCTCCTCGAGAGCAGAACTTCGTGTGTGTGGGTCCCACTGTGCCTCCACCCCCGAGCACACAGTCCTGCCCACAGTAGGTACGTGGGGACATCCTGCAGTGCCGAGTGAATGGCTCGGTGTGGTACAGCACACTGCACGAGACAAGGCTGTGTGAGCCCCGGGATGGAAACCCTGCTACCGGATGACTGTGGAGCCCCTCCCCTCTCCTCTGGGACTGTCTGTGCTTCAGAGGAAACACAGACACCTATGTGTCTGGACCCGAAGCGTTTTACACAAGAGCAGAGAGGCAACGGAAGCACCAGGTTGTAATAAGCAGCGGACCTGCGTTCGGCTCCCCTCACTGCGCTCACCAGATGGGCAAGCTCTTCGTACCTTAATAATATCCTCATCTAGGAAATGGGCATGACATCTGTGTCTTGCACGCCTCTCAGCTGTTACAAGGCTCACATCAGACTAGGGCACGTACGGGAGTGTTTTAGACACTCCCAAGCCGTCTTTCTCCAAGTGCAGTCAGTCCCTGGACCAGCGGCGTCAGTGCCACCTGAGAACTTGCTAGAAATGCAGTTTGAGGCCTCACCTCTGAGGGTCAGCCCCCCCGGTGGTGCTGATGTATGCCCGGGCTGAGGACCACTTCTCTCAGCATCATTTCACATATCGCATGGCATTGTTATTGCCGTGATATGGGGCATGGATTGAATTTCCTTTGAGGGGAAAATAAGCCCCTTTTCGCGGGGCAGAAGGATTCAAGCAAGAAGCAAGATAGCCGTCTGGAAAGGCTGGAGTCCACTCCCAGCCTCTCCCTCATGCCCACTCTCACTGACCAGAACCGTTAGCCAGGGAACAGCGATGATGGCAGAAGGCACATACCTGCGTGTCATGTGCCAGGCACTGGCTTTAGTGTTCTGTATTCATCGATTCATTCTGTTCTCAGGACAAGGCTCTGAAATGTCATTATTGTCCCCTCTTGCAAGTGAGGAAACCACGGTACAGAGAGGTTTAGGGACTGGCCCCGGATCGCGTAGCCAGGCAGTGGCAGAGCTGGGGTTCGAGCCCAGTGCCTGGCCCCGGAGCCCTGCTCTTGGCCGCTGTGCTGTGCAGCCCACACTGTGCTTCCTCCCTGTGAAGAGCAGAGGGCTCCGCCCTGCTGTCGTCTTTCTGCTACAATGAGGACACAGCACCCAGGGGATAGCCAAGAAGGACGAATCTGAACTGATATCAAAACCACGTTCGTTCCTGGCGCTGAGCTGTCCATTTCACCGTCGGGCCCAGGGACTGCAGGGCGTGCTGTGCATTTGCTGGAGGAAGGGCCCACCGGGCGAAACATCGAGCCTGGTTGGAAGCCGAGGGGCTGTGACAGACCGCCAACTTGCCCTGTGTCTCTTATCCACCCTGGCCCTCCCCACGCATCCCATCTATACCAACATCCTCTTTACCCTCAAACCCTTTACCCTTTACTTCTCAGCTGGCCGTGGCATGGGCCACGCTGCCTGGGCCTGCCTTTTGTGCCAGGTGACCTAGCCACTGCATGTGGGGCGCTCCCACGGGCCAGCACTGTGCTCGGTGGCGCTACCTCATTGCATCCTTGTGGCAGCTCCACGTTACACGGGAGAAAACTGAGGCTGGGTGTGGGGAGCCCTCAGCTTGGGGATCCAGGGGCCAGACCCCAGCCAGGGCAGCCCGCCAGGCCTCGGGTCTTCGGCACAGCCCCGTCTAGCTCCTTGCTTGTCCCATGAGAGGAGCCAGACTGTGCCATTGCCTCAGTCTGATGTGACCCCCAGAGCCCGTTGGGCCGTCCGCCCGGGAGGGTGCACCGCTCATGCTGGCCTCTCTCTCTCTGCAGGCCAGAAACACCTGTGCATCACCAGCCTCCTGATCTGCCAGGGTCTGCTCTGGGTGGGCACTGACCAGGGTGTCATCGTCCTGCTGCCTGTGCCTCGGCTGGAAGGCATCCCCAAGATCACAGGTGAGGTTCTGGGGGCCAGTCTTGGCGAGGCCCAGGAGCCAGCTGCAGACGGCCGGGGGTGGGGGAGAGCTGGTGAATCTTGTGCCCCCAGGTGATGATGCCCTAGTCTGATGTGTGGGGTGTTCATTCTCCAACGTTCTCGGTCATCACAGACAACACTGTGGCGCAATACAATTAAATCACGCAGGTCCACAGTCTCCCACCTCTTTTCTGAGTCTCCGTTTCCCAATCTGGCAAACGGGCATGGCAGTGCATATTGGCCAGGTGGTATGAGGACTGGCCGAGACACATGACTAACGGCAGAGGCTCTGCTGGCCTCTTCTGCTCCCTCCCCACAGCAGCTTCAAAATGTCTGGGCTCCAGAGATAGAAATAACCGAGGACTCCTGGGAATGAGGTCCATGTGCAAATGTGTGTGCGTGGATGAATAAGGTCAGCCCTGACCTGTGGCACTGGGGCACAGGAGAATAAGAGAGGGTCAAGGAGAACCCCAGAGCCCCGGGCCTCTCTCTGCCTCCTCCAGCTGCTGCCAGAGAGCCGGGGTGAGCAGGGGGTGGGCCAGGCCTGGCTGGATCTCAAGCTAAAGAATCTCTCTTCCTAAATTCTAGGATTTCCTATGTTCATCACATAGGTCATGTTCCTCCCAGGCTTGGTCCTGGGGTTGCAGAGATTCTGCCCCCAACGAGGTGACAGTTTGGTGGGGCAGCTGTCATCTAGGGTGGCAGGTGCTACAATGGCAGGTGTCGGGGAAATGTGGGCACGGAGACGGGGTGATCAGCTCTCCCTGGGTGAATTCAAGAAGGATGCACTGCGGAGGAGCTCGAACTGGACTTTAGGATGGGTCGTAGGGTCAGGTGGACGGAAAAGCCTCTCTAGGTGGAGGCAATGTCCCCGGCAAAGGCACCGAGACGTGAAGGTGGCTCAGGCAGGGAGCTGCAGGTGCTTTCACACTGAGCGTCCCCCAAGTGGTTAATCAGGTCCTTCCTGTTCTCCTGCTCCACCTCCCCAAAGAAAGTAGCCCTGGAGCGTGGGAGAGCCTTCCCTCAGACCTGGGGCCTTTGGGGACGGTTCCAACGTAGACTGCGGTTACAACAGAGAAACAAAAACAACCAGAAAGTTCTCCCAGAGACGTGTGTGGGTGCCTCGCTGAAAGCTCTGGGCCTTTGGGCTCCTTTTCTCTCTGTCCCATTTCTGCAGGGAAAGGCATGGTCTCCCTCAATGGTCACTGTGGGCCTGTGGCCTTCCTGGCCGTGGCCACCAGCATCTTGGCCCTCGATATCCTGCGGAGTGACACAGAGGAGGCCGAGGGCCCCAGGGGTGAGGAGGACAAGCCGGACGGGCAGGCTCACGAGCCGGCGCCCGCACCGTCGAGCCACGTGGGCCGCGAGCTGACTCGCAAGAAGGGCGTCCTCCTGCAGTACCGCCTGCGCTCCACGGCCCACCTCCCGGGCCCGCTGCTCTCCATGCGGGAGCCGGTGCCCGCCGACGGCTCCGCCCTGGAGCACAGCGAGGAGGACGGCTCCATCTACGAGATGGCCGATGACCCCGACGTCTGGGTGCGCAGCCGGCCCTGTGCTCGGGACGCCCACCGCAAGGAGATCTGCTCAGTGGCCATCATCTCCGGCGGGCAGGGCTACCGCAGCTTCGGCAGTGCCTCGGGCGGCAGCGGGCGGCCAGCCCCGTGTGGGGAGACGGACAGCACCCTCCTCATCTGGCAGGTGCCATTGACGCTATAGCCTCCAGCCAGGGTGCACAGCGGCAGCCCTGCCGGGCTCTCGGCCTGCTGTGGGCCCTTCTCGCCATCTGGGGTCCCCCAGGGAACACTGGGTGGATTTGCCCTCCAGGAGTCTTCACGGGGCCTTGCGGACGGGTCTGGATCTCCAGGAGCTACGTGGCAGAGCAGAGGAAAGCCTTTTCCTTTAAAAAAAAAAATTCAGAGTGTTGTTGGGGGAGGGGTTTGAGTGTGGGGAGAGGGAGGACACCTCTAGAGGCAATGGCCTTTAAAAAAAAAAAAACGCAAAACCTCACAGCTGCCTGGCAAGCCCAGTGCCTCTGGATCGGGCCAAGCGGGGCTCCGAGGCGGCCACCCGCCCCCCCCGGGAAGGGGGTGCAGTGCGCGTGTATGAGAGCGTGTGGGATGGTGTGTGAATATATATAAATACGTATATATGGTGTATATTATCTGTGTATAAAGTCTGTACATATTGGAGCTCTGGGAGATGATGAAATAAAAGGTGAGAATAACTTCAGTATTTAGATTGAGGATTTTTCTTTCCGAGATGCTATAGGGGAGGAGACAGAGCAGCTGTCACCAGATAAGGATTGTTCTGGACCCAGGAGTGGCCCTGCCCTCAGCAGGAGTGACCGAGGCCAGGCCCCAGGAAGACCGTGTCACAAGAACAGGCCCCAGAACTGCTGTCCAGTGCAGTTCCCATTGGCTGCATGTGGCTATTGAATTTTTAAAATTCAGATTCATGAAATCACATGGAATGAAAAATTCCGTTCCTCAGCCGCATTAGCCACGTCTCTGGTGTGGCTCGAGGAGGTAAGGGCTGAGTGTATGTGATGGCACAGAGGTGACGGTTCCCATCGTCCCAGAAAGTTCCCTTCTGCTCGATAAGGAGCTCTCGGGAGCTCTCGGGAGCGTCTTCTCTGAATATTTTTTGAAGAGAAGGCTGGGTGCTCTGTAATGGAGGCAGGAGGCCTTGGCTCTGCCGAGTGGGTGGGAAGGAAGCTGAGGGCTTCACCATGTGGAAGATGTGGTCTGGAGCTGTTGCTATGGGCAACAGTGCGAGGTGGGGCGCGGGCTGCGGTCCCTGCATCTGAGGGCAGATGGGGTGAGTTCTGCATGGTGGGAGCAGAGCCCAGGCTGTGCGTGCGTGCGTGCGTGCGTGCGTGTGTGTGTGTGTGTGTGTGTGGTGGGGTGGGAGGTGGTTGGCAGGTGGGGCTGCCACTTTTGGCTCAATGTCCATCCTTCAGTTTCTAGAGTGCCTACAAGGGGGAAAAAAAATTCAAAGCCACCACCCCAAAGGGCAGTGTTTCCTCAATTTTCTCACCTGCCCATCTCTCCGTCTGTCATCTGTCCGTGTGTCTGTCCACCTACCACTCACCTCTTTCTTTTCCCTTCCACACTTATCAATGGCAGCAGCACCAGGTTTCAGGGGAAAGGAGCAGGGGCTGGCTCAGTGGGCCTCCATGTGATGCTCCGGGAACCCAGCGGGAAGAGCCACCAAGGAGAGGGCATTCCAGCCGGGTCCTAACCACCCGGCGGGCTTGCCCCCACTGGAGGAGTCACTCACTCATTCACGCCTTTCGCAAACCCCTTGAGCTCCTGCTAGACTCAGGCACCACGTTCGTTGTTGGGGCCATGGAAGTGAGCCAGGCAGCTGCCATCCCTGCCCCCAGAGGTGCATGATTAGAGGACAGGGCAGGCATAAGTGCCAGCAGGTGAGGGCTTGGGGGAGGGGGTGTGTGCAGAGAAAGGAGGCGGGGCCTCTCAGAGGGTGTGGCCTCAGAGAGAATGGCCTATACAAAGAGAGGTGCGCAGAGATTGGCTTATTTCAGGAGAGAAAAATGGCCCAGTGGTTCCACAGAAGGGAGAGGGGGAGCTGTGTCTGGAGGAACCAGGGCCATGACATTCCATTCAGATGAACCCGTCTTCTCTGGGCCTCAGTTTCCCATTTTGTATGAAGGAGAGACTCATCACTATTCTTCTCACCTCTTCTGGGAGGGGAGGGTCCTTTCTTAGTGCAAGTGGGACAAAATGCACTGTGCTCAGGTTAATTACCGAGTGACTAGTCTGGGTTGGGCTCCCAGGGAGTCCCTCATTCCATTGGTCAAATGCTGGTCAAGACTTTTCCTGGGACTGTGACCAGTGAGTAGAGGCTGCTTAGGACAATGAGGAAGCCTGGAGTCTGGGATCCAGCAGGCCTGTGTTCAAGTCCAGCTCCACCAAACACCTGCCTTGTGGCTCCCAGCATGTCCCTTCGACTCTGGGTCTCGGTTTCCTCGTCTCTAGACCGGGGACCATGACACTTTGCAGAATTGCTGAGGACGAGTGGTAACATGTCCATGCAGAGCACCTGGCATCGTCCTCCAATGGCAGCTTTGGGATTATTCCTTATATCATCGTAGCCTGTCTTGTTCCAAACGATTTGAGGCAGATGCTCTTGTTAAGAAGTCCCCCCCCCCCTTGTGCAGGAGCTGGTGTCTGAGAGCCCTGTGGGTCTGTTAGATCCTAGGTCTGTAGATTGCTCAGCTGAAGGGGACCCGGGAGATCTAATGGGCCCATGAAATCCATCACTTTCCTACTGTAGTGAAATTATCATATCAGTCAACACCCATCTCCGAGACTCTGACAACAGCGAGGGAGGGAGGATCAAGGGGGGATTAGGGGCATCAGAAATGGCTCTGAGACGAGTGGCAGCCGTGCCTTGCCTATGAGGGGAGGCCCTCGCTTTAGATACTGATCAGAGCAACAACCATAGCACTTTGGGTGCATCACCTCGTGTCACCCTCTTAGCCACTCTGCTTGCCTTGCTTTGCAGGTGAGAGAACTGAGGCTCAGGGAAGTTAAGTAACTCCCGAGAGAGCATCAGGGCTAAGACCGGGGTCTGTCTGCCACCAGAGACCAGACTCTTAGCCACCAAGTGACGCCACCTCCAAGAGCAAAACTTTAGAGACAAACACACCAGCGTTCCAACTCTGCTTTCTCTACTTACTGGCTGTGTGACATCAGGCAAGTGTCTTAACCTCTCTGTGTGTCAAAGAGGGGGTAATAACAGTCCCTGCCATGGCAACTCAGTGTCATTCATTTAGTATTTATTCAAAACCTACTATGTGCCAGGACCTGGATACAAGTAGGCACTGGGTAGACCAGTGAACAAGACAAATACAGCATGCAATGTGCCTCCCAGTCTACCTGTGGGACAGACAATAAATAAATAAACTCTGTCTGGTGATGTCAGTGCCCTGGAGAGAAATAACAGAGCGGGGGTCGTAGAAAGTGCTGATAGGAAGCCCTTCTGCGATGTTAAAACAGGGCATCTGGGGGGGCCTCCTGAGGAGGTGACATTTGAGCAGAGACCTAAAAGAGGATCAGACGTGGGACTGTAGGACATTCTGGCAGAGGAAACAGCAAGTGCAAAGTGCCCAGGCAGGAGCACGGCTGGAGCAAGGGAGTGAGGGGCCCAGTGGGAGATGGTCACGAGTCACCGGGTGGGGTCGTGGAGGGACTTTGCCTTTACCTCAGGGACATAGGAAGTCATTGGAGAGTTTGAGCAGAAGAACAACACCATCTGTCTTTAGTTTGCAAACAATCACTTTTGGCTGCTAAACTGAGGATAATCTGTGGAGAAGGGGGTCAGGGTCAAAATGAGGAGCCAGGAGACAACAAGGAAGCTGCTGCATTAATCCAGGCTCAAGATGCGGTGGCTGGGAGCAGGGTGGGCATGGTGGAGGTGATGGGAAGTGCTTGAGTTCTGGGTGGATTCTGATGCCAGAGCCCACCGGGTTTGCTGATAGATGGTCTGGGAGAGAAAGGGGAGCCATGACCCCAAAGTGTCTGGCCCAAGGAACTGCAAGGACACAGCTGTCATTCACTGGGGTGACGTGGCTGCAAGAGGGGCAGGTTTTCTACGGGAAGACCAGGAATTGGGTTCAGGGCACATCACATTTGATTTGCCATTGACCATCTGAGTGGACGGGCAGGGCGGACAGTGACTGAGTTTGGAGCTCAAGGGAGCAGAGGAGATGGAGGAAGTGTGAGCCAAGCACAGGGAACGCTGGAGGCAGAAGATCTAGGAGATGAACAGGAAGTGCCAGGGAGCCTGAGAAGGTGTGGCTCGGGATGAAGATGGGCAACCAAGAGGGCACGGTGTCCTGGAAACCACCTGGAGAACGCCGGAGGAGGAGGGAGTGATCTGTGTTAAATGCCTTGGAGACAGTAAGACGAGGCCCGAGAACTGACCTTGGTTTTTAGCCACGTGGAGGCTGTCATTGACCTTGACAAGAAGGATTTGAGCAGAGTGGTGGGGGAACAGCCTGTTGGGAGTGAGTTCATGATACAACAGGAAGTGAAGAGCCAGGCTGGAAGACGAGCATGGGAGCAGTAAGGCCTGGGTGAGGCTCTGAGGCTGAGGTGGGCTGGGTGGTTCTTGGGGCCCTTATGGTTGGGGTGGAGCTAGTGACAAGCGTGGATGTCACAGCTCAGAGGTCCCAGAGTTTATTAGTCCACATGCCTTGGCCCCCTACCCCTTGCTGGAGAGGAAAAACCATGCTTTCTTCACCCCGATAAGCAGGCACAGACTTTAGACAAGCCGCTTGTCAGGAGGCAGCTAAGAGCCAGCCCATCTCCCAGCTGGGATAATGCACAGCTGAGGACTGGGGCCTCAGGGTGATGTCAGCTTGCTCACCCCTAGCCTGCTGTCCCCCTCCTGCTGTCCTTCCCTGCCCTACCCCCAGGACACTTACCACCTGGGGCATCTCAGAGCTGCCGACCCAGACCCTCCTCTGCCTTGCTGTCCCTGTCCTGTTCAACTCTGGTGGCACAAATCCCTGCCCATAGCTCTGACTCTCCCTCCAGTCTCTCTGACCTCCTCCTGGACTTATAAGGCCCAAGGTGCAGGGAAGGGGTGCCATGTCCCTCCCAGGAGCCTAGTGGTGTCCAGCCTCAGGTTTGTCCCTCCAGTCTGTTCAGTTTCCAACTTGCTGCTTAAAAGCGGGATTTCCTGCCTGGGGAAAACAACTCTGCAGCCCGTGAGAGTCTCTGCTCACACAGAGAGCTCTGCTCTTGCTTTGTGAAAGGAAGTCACTCGGTTTGGGTTTCCCTCACTAGAGAGGTGAGACCAGGGAGCACTAACAGAAGGTGGGAGACAAGAAAGAGAAGTCAAAACAGGGCATGTTATTGAGCGGGTGACCTGTGCTGGGGAGCTCTAGGAGACAGTACAGAGCACGCCTCAGAGTTAGCCCAGCTGCTGGTGAGGACGCTGGAACGTTCGTCCCCAACTCCCATAGGTAGTGCTCCTGGCTGAGGTTGCTGCCATAGGCATTTGTTCCCAGCCCCCCAACCTGCCTCACTGGTCACCTCGGGTGGAGAGAGTACCTCATGCAGAGAGAAGACCTCAGGCAGAAGGAAGACCTCAGGCAAAGAGAAGACCTCAGGCAGAGAGAAGACCTCAGGCAGAGACAAGACCTCTGGCAGAGGCCCTGATGCCCCTTTACTGTATGCACTGCCAGTGAGCCCAGGAGAACTGGCTGTGGCTTTCATAAAATGTTTTCTTCACCAACAAAGCCAGGCTTCCAAGAGGATAGTCTTACTGTAGACACAAAATGTTGCATTTTGAACTCAAATCTGGTT
The DNA here is from genome assembly GCA_028627145.1 of Eidolon dupreanum. Classification (NCBI taxonomy): domain Eukaryota; kingdom Metazoa; phylum Chordata; class Mammalia; order Chiroptera; family Pteropodidae; genus Eidolon; species Eidolon dupreanum. Next base: position 7,250,431 of record CM053502.1, read on the forward strand.
GTTTGTTCTAGGTTATATCCACCCCTACCCCACCATCTCAGTCAGCACAGGCTACTGTAACAAAATACCACAGATGGGGCTTAAACAACAGACATTTGATTCTCTCAGTCTGGGGGCTGGGGAGTCCAAGGTCAAGGTGCTGGCTGATCCGGTGTCTGCTAAGGGCCCTCTTCCTGGTAAGTAGTGGCTGCCTTCTTGCTGTATCATTACATGATGGAGAGAGGAAGAAGCTCTGAGTCTCTACCTCTTCTAAGAGCACTAATCCCATTATGAGGCTCCACCTTCATGACCTAATCACCTTCCAGAGGCCCCGCCTCCTAACGCCATCACATTCTGGTGGGGGCTTCAACACATGAACTCTTGGGGGACATAAACATTCAGCGCATGTGTGCGCGCGCTCGCGTGCGCGCGCGCGCTCTCTCTCTCTCTCTCTCTCTCTCTGTCTCTCTCTCTCTCTCTCTCTCACACACACACACACACACACACACACACACACAATCTGGCGTCAATTCAGTGGGGTGGGGGCTGGGGAGACAGTGGTTCATCAAGATTTATAGGGAATAAAAGTAATCGTTGGACTTATATCTCAAGTAAATCATCCCACTACACAACTGAACACCTCTGCTGGCCTGACACTAGGCTAGAGTCACTGGAATGTCCTCATGAAATGCATAGGTCAGCAAGCAGGATGCTGGTACCAAGGGAATTCAGCTGAGGAAGGCTCGCTGGAGGCAGTGAGGTGTGCTGCAGCAGGTGTGGGCTTGGGAGTGGTGCAGATTCGGTTGTGAATCTTGGCTCTATCATGTATTTACTGTGTGGTCTCAGGTAAGTGACAAACTTCTGGGCTCCCATGTCCTCAGCTGAATAAATGGGTTGATAACACCTTCCTTGTGGGTGGCTATGAGCAATCAATAAGTGTTAGGTGTCAGCTATTATTACTACTATGATGACTTTGCATCCTGCTCTTATCAGCATTATTTCAATTTTAAATCCTCCAAATTAACCAGAAAGGGAAGCCGATGAAGCGGAGGCTGAGAGAGTACAGTAACTTACAGCCCAGGAGACCCCGGTCTGACGGTGGAGAAGTTTCTCTGTCCTGGATTCTCCAGTCGGATGGTGGAGATCCCTGGCTGCAGTGGGAGGGAAATTCTTTGCCCTTGGGGAGATGCGACTCTGAGAGGGGAGACAGGACCCTCAACTGTGAAGAGACTTAATAATAAGACACACAACAGAAACTTTTTAACAATGCGGACCTAATTAGGGCGCTGCTGAACCACTCTAAACTCCTCATTTACACTTTCCTGGGGAAATGGCAAATAGCAAGAATGTGTAAATTGAGGAAAATTAATATAATTACCTGAGCTATTCCTTGTCAACTCTTCCTATCAACAGAAGCTGCAAACCTTTCCTGGTGAGAAGCGTGGTCATTACGTGCTCGGTCCCCGAGGCAGACAGCTGGCTCCTTCTCTGCAGGGAGGTGTTCCGTGTGCCAGTCCTGGAAGCCAGCGCAGACTCAACAGTCGGGCTGGGCTGAGGGGTGGAGAGGGTTACAGGGCCTTGAGTCAGATGTGCGTTCAATTTTGACATTAGTCTGAATGTGATCCACATGTCCCTGTACCCCTGTGAATCCAAGTCCTGTCTAGGACTAGTCCAAACCTGCTGAACTCTTGTTGGGTCCAGGTACCATGTTTTGTGCATTATAGCCTTGACCGCAATGAAGCATCACAACCACCCCCAGAGGAACTTCTGTTATTGTCCGCACTTTACAGATGAGGAGACTGAGGCTCAGAGAATTGAAGTCACCTGCCCAGGGTCACACAGCCCAGAAGAGGACCCCAGGGCTGTGAGTCTTAACCCTGCACCACTTGCTGCCCCATGGTTGGTCCGTTCCCAGCCCTGTCCCCTCCACTCGGCTGCCCGAGGACCCCACGTGAGGATGTGTGCCCAGGTGCCAATAAAAGCCACAGAATGTTTGCAAACCCTTAGCCTCGGTCTCCTCTTCTAGAACCTGGGGATGTTAACAGCACGGACTGCATTGTTTTGAGGACGAAATGAGTTAATTCATGTAAAACACGCAGAGCAGCTCCTGGCCCGTGGCGAGCCCTCATTAACTTGATTATTATCATCTCATTCAGGAGCCCTGCCAGGTGTTTGTAGTTAGAGATGCTCCTCCGTAGAGCGTTAAATAGCCGGCATGTTGCAAAGCCCCTAGCACCTTCTACAGAGAGGCATAACTCCCCTTGGAGAGCCCAGCAGTTTGTGCAGAAACCTGTATCCGTTCTGCTGGCTTAGGACACACAAATGCTAGCATCACTCACCAAGTGTTTTGGGGAAATAAAGGCAAAGTATAGTAAACATTGTACTGACAAGATGGATATCCCATTGTGGGCCGTTTGTGGGGTCCAGAAAATAGACGGTATAAGTTTACAGCAAGCATACTTGTGTTTGGAACAAGTTGTACCTGAGTAGGTTTCATTCACTCACTCATTCATTCATTCATTCGTATATTCACTCATTCATTCATTCAAATGTCTACCGCTGGCTGCTATGTGTCAAGCTCAGGGCGGGGCTGTGGGGCCAGGGCAGTGGGTGAGCAGACACCATCTCTGCCTTCCTGGAGCTGAGCCCCCAGCCTCATGGGCAACACAGGTTTGAAAAGAGAAAGTTCTTAAAGGCCCAGTGTGTAGGGATAAGAATGCTGGCTTTGGGGGTCTCGCAGATATAAATAAAGTCTCCCACTCACTGACCTCAGTTTCTCCTGCTGTAGGATAATAGTTTCTTATCCTGGGCTGCTGCCAGGGGTAAAGGAGTCGGTATGTGTAAAGTGCTCAGCCGAAGGCCTTCTCACTCAGCGTTAGCTCTTTTTTTAGCAGTGATGATATTAATAATGGGGCTGGCCGGTAGTAAGCACATGGCTATATGTGGGCGGGGTGAACTGGGGAGCATCCTCTTTGGGGGACCTATCTGGAGGGAAGGGAGATCAAGGGTGCTCAGCTATGGGAGAATTGGGCACCCCTGTGAAGCTGGACTCTGTTGGCAAACCCAGGGCTAGGAGCTCCTGGTTCTAGGGACCGGGGGCTGTGGCCTAGGGAAGCCAGGGATGTCCCCAGCTCCATTTCAGAAGGTCTGCTGAGTCCTTTACAGCTTGAACCTGACTCTGGCGGACAGACACGATCTTCTTCTCCTGTTATTTCTGCTGAATTAGATGACCAGGCTTGTTTCTTTGACAAATCCAGGAACATAGATTTGCATGCTGTTTTGCATAAATCAAAGACTCATTTGCATCCATTTGCATGCTTCTCTGGATGTGAGGTTCAAGAGGCCCAAACTCAGTGTGTGTAAAATGAAATAAGTATGTTGAGTTCGCCCCCTCTGAGCTGGCCTGAACCCCAGAGGCGGGGATGAAGGAGCTCAGAGGGGCCAGTGGTCTTCATGGTCTGGTTAGACCGGGCAGGGATTCTAGGGCCAGCTCCCTCCAGTGCTGCTCAGAACTGAAGGGGAAGGAGAGCTTTGGGTAAGTGGGTATAAAAAGCCAAAGAAGCCAAGATGAAACCACATGGCAGGGTATCCTTGATGGCCCAGCATAGACCTTGGAGCAGGCATGGACAAGGGAGCGGTGGTGACCCTGCCAATAGATCCTTATTATTCAGCACCTACTATGTGCCAGCCACTGTTCTAGACTTTTTATACCTTAGTCCATTTTCTTTTTAGAGCATTACGAGGTGAGTTATCAACCCCATTTTAGAAATGAGGAAACTGAAGGGCAGAGAACTGAAGTGACCCATCCAAGGCCACATGACTGGTCTTTGGAGACCCTGGACTCAAACAGCTCCCAATTTGGTTTCAGATCTTTCTACTCTGATTAGGGAGAGTGAGGAGCCAAACCTCTAGTAACTCTTGGAGCCTCCTGAGTAACTTCTTGCAGGGGAAGGCCCTCTCTTCTTTTCCCGTGTTTCACTGGACTGCCTCATGAAGAAGGAACAGTAGGAGCCTCCAAAATGGCCTGGTTTCCATGGCAACGAATGCACAGCCCAATCATAGGCTGCCCCCAGGGAGGGGGTGGCAAGACTCCCTTGAGGGCGGGAGTCTCAGTTCCAGCTCCTGACACAAGCCTGGCACCAAGCAGGGCCTCTGTTAGTGCTTCTTAAGTTAACTCATAGATGATGGACATCAGGGGGCACGTCTGCTGCCACTGATTGCCCAGCCCTCCCCAGGGATGGGTGAAAGATGGTGGAGATTGATTGCTCCCTCCCCCCCTTGAGAAGCAGAGTTCATTTCCTTTCTTTTGAATCTGAATTGGTCTTGGACTGCTTTGACGATGGCATATGATGGAGGTGATGCTGACAGTTCTGGGCCCGGTAGCTTCTGCTTCCATGTTGTGGGGAACTCTGAGTCACCATTTGAGAAGTCCAGCTCCTCTATAGAGGGATGACAGGCACCGAGGCATGGAGTCAGAGAGGACCTGAGAGAGAGCGTCCCAGTCATGGGCATACATGGGTGATCCATCTTGCTGTCTGGTCAACTCCCCAGATGACTACAGATCCAGACTATGTTACGTCCAGCAGAAGAACCGCCTAACTGAGCCCCGTCAATCCACAGAATCATGAGAGATCACAACAAAGTGTTTTTTTAAGATGTTAAGTTTGAGGGTGGTTTGTTTCATATAACCCCATGCCTCCCCCTCTTCCAGTAGTACAAGCATCCTTTGGAATGCTCCCTCGCCTTCTCGCCCAATGAGGGTGCCAATGAGGGACCCAGGCCATGTCAGAATAATGTCTCACCCCTGGCCATAATGACTGGCCCAGAGATGGGCATGTGACCTGAGATTAACCAATCAGGCCTCTATATACTGATGCTGGTGAGAGAAACTGTTTCTTCTGGGGTCGTAAACCCAGAAGCTGTCTGTGGTTGTGTTCCCCACCTCATTCCTCCTCTCCAGAGAAGGAGACTAAGGCAGGGATGGAAGGGGTGCTGTGGTGACACCTTCGGGTTCTTGGCATCTCTGGGCCAGCTCTCCCTCTAGACTTCCCAGTTTTACGAGCCAATAAATGTTCTTTTTTCTTTAAACTGGTTTGAGTTGATTTCTGTCACTTGAACTGATGGGATACACATCATACTGACTTCATTTCTTTGCCTTCTGAACCTTAGAAATAGCAGGGGCTGTGCCGTTCTGTCTCAGAGGCTCAGCTCCCATGGCAAAGGGAGGAAAAGCTACACCTGCACCGTCGGGAGCTGCTGCTGGGTGCTTTACCCTGTTCTCTTACTGAGCTCTCACAGCTGCCTTCAAGGAAGATGGCTCCCGACCGTTTTGCAGGGTGGGAGCAGGTCAGGGTGGCAGAGCCACCACTCCTCCCTCCATGTGGCAACTCTGCTCTGGGGCAGAGCGAGGCAGAGACTGGGCTGGGGAGGAGAGGGGAGACAAGGGAATCCCATTAATTTTCCTAGTCCTAAATCAATTTAATGGGATCCTCTGATGACTCCGATCTGATTTTTCATTTTCGGTATTATAATTATCAGCTGATATTACTGGCAGCTCAAGCTTGAAATGGGACAGCATAGTGAAGGCTGTCAAAAAGGGAATAGTACCAGATTACACCAATTATCTAATATTTTGCTAATGAGACACCCATGCATCTCTCTTGTTTACAGCAAGGAAAAAAGGACTTCACACTATCGTTGTTCTTCTTTGCTGATTGTCATTTGCCCAGCTCGGGAATTTTGCATGCCAAGGAGAAGTTCTGTTTTTAGGATCCTTCACCCCGAACTGCTGGAACTCCTGACGTCTACCCTTGGTCCTTCTTGCTGCTCTCTGAGTAGATGGAGTATAGGTGGTTCCAGTGTGCTCAGGCCCTGTGGGGTGACACTGTGGCAGGATGTGGGGTGCAGGGCAAAACATTTTAGGCACTCCAAAACCGAAGAGCAGGGGGCTCAGAGGAGGATCCGTGGAATGAACTGGGCTGGAAAGGCATTCAGAGTCAGTAACCTTCCTTCCCCCTTGCAGATAGGGAAAGAGGCTCAGAGGAGGGTACGGCTTGGCTAAGGTGTCACAGAGAGTTGTGGCAGAGCTGTGCCTGAACCCCAGGTCTCCTAACCCGTGTCCAACAGTCTTTCCACCCACAACCTATGACCGGTGTGAACTCAGGCTGTTTAAGTCTCTCGTGAGATCATCTGGATTGGGAAGCAAAGCTGGGTCATTGGAGGTGTTCAGGCCCACCTGTCTGCAGGCTCGCAGGTCTGCAGAGCTGCGCTTCCCTAGCACATGGTGCGCTGGGAAAGGCTTTGCTCCAGCTGTGACAGAAGAACGGGGTTCAAATCTACTACTTACCAGCTGCGTGACCTTGACCATATTCTTCAACCCTTTGAGCTCCAAAGGGAATGAAAAACCCAGAATGACACAGGCAGGGCACATAAAGAACAGAAGTTAACGGGTTATCCAAAAGAAACATTTTCCAAATGGGCACACAGTGAGGTCCGTGAGGGGGGCTTCTATTATTTTACTTTAAGAATAAAAATAGCTGAAGACTCATTATTACTCAGGCATGGTAATAGTTCATGTAATCAGTGCTGGGAG